>JAVIAB010000092.1:170036720-170426720 GCA_032433765.1 Megaustenia siamemsis | reverse complement strand
AACCACATTTCTACAGACTCCAGTGATTTTCCTGTCCGTTGTCCTATTGTCCATGATTCGCATCCATGTGTTAAGACTAGCTCTACGTAACATTTCAGAACTCCAGTATAAACCTATCTATGTTATTGTGTAGTCGTCTTGTACGTGTTTGTTGTCTTATCACACCCATGAAGGCCCGTAGCAGAAATGTTTATTATTTTGTTGCACTTGTTTGTGGTAAAGCTGCTACATTCAGTGTCATATTTATTTGTACACGCTTCCTTCAGCTTTAAAGCGACCTCGCATAATGTTATTATATATCTGTGCCTTTCTGTGCTTCTCATACAAATATGGCCAGTTTTTAACGTGGTCTTGGAAGGAAGAGCGGTTGATGAAATCGGCAACTTTTTGGATTCCAAGGTCAGAGAAGGTGGATTCGAGTCCTGGCAGGGTCAACAGTTTTTCTACCTAGGATAAATACAAATTCAAACCTGTACACCTCGCGGCGATTCCACTGGGCAAGCGGCCATTATTCTCCATTCCTATAAGTCCCCCCCCCCCTCCCGGAATATTCCAGTAATGGGAAAATGCCGTAAAGATAGTTGGTAACGTGACTTGGTACAGATTGAGCTCACTCGGCAACCCAGTGATCGCAGTACCTCAAGGTAGAACTGTTAATGTGGCCTACAATGAGGTCTCGGAGCTGCGATAGCTCAGTGGTTAGTGAACTGGACTACAAAGGACAAGAGGTAAGGTTCGATTCCAACCGACGGCTTCCAGGTTCACCCAGCCTTTAATGGGTACCGGATTTTTATGGGAAAGTAAAGCGGCACGGGCGTAATACTGACCTAATTACCCAAAAATCATGTGCCGAAGATCTGTAAAATGTATGGTCACTAACACCCTATTACCTATACGCTGCCACTTGGCGTGATGGGGGCTCTTAACTTACTTTTTACAAAGAGGTCTCTCAGTAGAAGAGTGGTGCACATATCACCATTACCTTCTTTATCATAATAAGAAACACAATTTCTGTGATTTCATGACTATCATGGACTTTTATGCCTATGATGTTCCTGTCATTAGCACATGCCTTCTAGTGAAAGTTGAGTAGGTGCGGTGACCTGGGTAGCCTAGTTGGGAAAACCACCTGACTGGCTACCGACGTTCGGAAAACCTGTTTTCGATTCCCGCTGGAAGCAGTTTGTGAGTTGTACTCGTGGTTGGTAAATAATAAATACACCCGCGGTCGACGTAGCCTCTGACAAAAATGGGTACCAGAGTAGTACTCTGGCAAGGTGAGGAATTCCCCCTCGCCTCGTGAGTTTCCATGCTTAAAGCGACACTATCCAGAAGTCTCCGAACACTTCTGGATAGACGGCCTAGCACATATGGGCGAAAACTCGCGTGCTAAGACCGCGACTCAAGTCTCGTACTTTACCTTGACCTTTATGTAGGTATCCACCCAATGTTGAGTGTTTTGCTGCTGTTTGACCCAACTTCTGTTTCGGGTATTGAAAGTTGCTGTTTCATATCTCAACTGATCTCTTTTTCCGTACAGGTTCAGTGACTCGGTGGTACACATGGATGGCGTTGTCGACTACTATTTGGAACTCCTGAACATCATCAAAACTCCTGGCTAAGTTGATCAGTGCACTAAAAATAAACAGCTTAAGTCCTTTTATATTCATTTTATTCTTTGCGTTTCTTTTTATTCAATAGTCATCTCGTTAGATTGCTCAACAATACATATCGTATAATTTAAATGCAACAATCATACTTGTTTTTTTCTATTAATTTATTTACACTTTCGATGTTGAAGACTGTATTACAAAGATAACTTAGAAGGTTTTAAAGAAGAATTTACAAACTGAAATCCCGTTCGAACAACAAAAACACGGCTAGTTCTTTATATATTCTAATTCGTTTAATATTAGATGGTGTGCTTGTTATGTTTTAATCTATCACCTCTCAATTTAAAATATTCCAAACATGCTTGTATATATGTATGTGTACACACACACACACACACACACACACACAAACACACACATACACACACACACATACACACACACATACACACACTCTCTCATCTCTTTGACTATTCCTGTAACGTGGTTAGGTAATGACTATAGCGCTATATATTACAAACATGCTTTTATATATGTACACACACACACACACACACACCCATCTCTTTGACTATTCCTGTATCATAGTTAGGTAATGACTATAGTCCTACATATTACAAACATGCTTTTATATATGTACACACACACACACATACACACACACATACACACACTCTCTCATCTCTTTGACTATTCCTGTAACGTGGTTAGGTAATGACTATAGCCCTATATATTACAAACATGCTTTTATATATGTACACACACACACCCATCTCTTTGACTATTCCTGTATCGTAGTTAGGTAATGACTATAGCCCTATATATTACAAACATGCTTTTATATATGTACACACACACCCATCTCTTTGACTATTCCTGTATCATAGTTAGGTAATGACTATAGCCCTATATATTACAAACATGCTTTTATATATGTACACACACACCCATCTCTTTGACTATTCCTGTATCGTAGTTAGGTAATGACTATAGCCCTATATATTACAAACATGCTTTTATATATGTACACACATACCCATCTCTTTGACTATTCCTGTATCGTAGTTAGGTAATGACTATAGCCCTATATATTACAAACATTTTATTTCTAAACTTGACGACTATCTGCTTCTTGTAGGCAATGGGATATCGTAGGTGCTTGCTCGAATGGTTGTAAACAAAGTAAATTGATTTTTCTTATCTCGACATTAGATATCACATTTCAAAAGTGAATTCCCAATTGGAGCTGAACACCGATTTTTTGTAAAGCCCTTGAGAGAAGTCCTCTGTTGCATCTCACTTTAGACAAATGAATATATTCCACAGTGGGAATGTAGGTTCTATAAATAAATCAATCTGCGTAAACATTAGTACAACTGTCACATTTTTCGGAATAAAAAAACATACTAGATAAATTTTAGCTGAGATCCACACATTGTTTCTATTTCAACAATGTCACGTTACATGATTTCTATTTCAATAATGTCACATCACATCGTTTCTATTTCAACAATATCACATCACATTATTTCTATTTCAACAATGTCACATTACATCGTTTCTATTTCAACAATATCACATCACATTATTTCTATTTCAACAATGTCACATTACATCGTTTCTATTTCAACAATGTCACATTACATTATTTCTATTTCAGTAATGTCATATCACAACGTTCCTATTTCAGCAATGTCACATCACACGGTTTCTATTTCAACAATGTCACATCACATTGTTTTGGATTCAACATAGAAACATCTATATGTTTAAATAATGCAAATAGTTTTTATTAAAACGGTTTTGAGTTGTAGATAATAATGTGACTCTTCATATTTAAAGGAAAATGTCACGTTTTGATTTGAATCTTTCTTCGCGGAACAATTTCACAAAGAAAAAAAAACACAAATTTGATTTTAAAAGGTGTAGAATTAAATATACATATATATATATATATATATATAAAGAGTTCTTATATGTTATGTAGAGCCAGTTTAACATTTGTATGCGAATCATGGACAAATGGACAACAGACAAGAAAATCACTGGAGCCTGTAGAAATGTGGTTTTACAGAAGAATGTTGAGAATACCATGGACAGCTAAGAAGAGTAATGAAGATGTTCTGAGAGAGGTCAAAGCAAAAAGAGAGCTAATTTCCAATATTAGGAAGAAACAATCATCATTTTTTTGCCATGTAATGAGAAGAGAATAACTGGAATATATTGTAACAACTGGAAAAATTGAGGGACGAAGAGATAGAGGGAAGCAAAAAGAAAAAATAACAGACAGCTTAAGAGAATGGCTTGGCAGAAGGTCAACAACAGAAATGATAAATAACTGCCGAGATCGAATGTTGTGGAGAGATATGAGAGTAAGTGGACATTACACCTACGCCACTAGGCCCGGTGCTTGATGATGATAGTATACCATTCTTTAGTTTGACGTCAAGGTGTAAAAATAATGTTGATAACTAGAAAATATATACAAATATAGGACATCTGTGAGTATGCTGGATAAAGTGGACAGAAAAATAAACATAAAATTCTTTCTTTGAAAATCTTGGCGATCTCGGGATGTTGCCTATCTGAGATGAGTAATCCACGTGAATCAACGTAATTCTGTTGTTGTCGTGTACGTCCTTGTTGTCCTGCTTTACCGATGAAGATCTGTTAACGAAACGTTTAATTACTTTGTGCTGTCTTCCACTTGGCAAGCTTTCACATACAATTGTATGTTGACATTTTTTTTTTCAATGTCGATACTGTTCTCAAGGACGGTGTAAAATACTCTTACTCTCACTGTTCTGAAGGACAGTGTAATGTCCTCTTACTCTCACTATTCTGAAGGACAGTGTAATGTCCTCTTACTCTCACTATTCTGAAGGACAGTGTAATGTCCTCTTACTCTCACTGTTCTGAAGGACAGTGTAATGTCCTCTTACTCTCACTGTTCTGAAGGACAGTGTAATGTCCTCTTACTCTCACTGTTCTGAAGGACAGTGTAATGTCCTCTTACTCTCACTGTTCTGAAGGACAGTGTAATGTCCTCTTACTCTCACTGTTCTGAAGGACAGTGTAATGTCCTCTTACTCTCACTGTTCTGAAGGACAGTGTAATGTCCTCTTACTCTCACTGTTCTCAAGGGCGGTGTAATGTCCTCTTACTCTCACTGTTCTGAAGGACAGTGTAATGTCCTCTTACTCTCACTGTTCTGAAGGACAGTGTAATGTCCTCTTACTCTCACTGTTCTGAAGGACAGTGTAATGTCCTCTTACTCTCACTGTTCTGAAGGACATTGTAATGTCCTCTTACTCTCACTGTTCTCAAGGGCGGTGTAATGTCCTCTTACTCTCACTGTTCTCAAGGGCGGTGTAATGTCCTCTTACTCTCACTGTTCTCAAGGGCGGTGTAATGTCCTCTTACTCTCACTGTTCTCAAGGACGGTGTAAAATCCTCTTACTCTCACTGTTCTGAAGGACAGTGTAATGTCCTCTTACTCTTACTGTTTTCAAGGACAGTGTAATGTCCTCTTACTGTCACTATTCTCAAGGACGGTGTAATGTCCTCTTACTTTCCCAGTTCTCAAGGACATGACGGTTTAATGTTCCCATACTCTCACTGTTCCCAACGACGGTGTAATGTCAACTCACTTTCACTGTTCCCAAGGACGGTGTAATGTCCTCTTATTCTCACTGTTCCCAAGGACGGTGTAATGTCCTCTTATTCTCACTGTTCCCAAGGACGGTGTAATGTCCTTTTACTCTCACTGTTCTCAAGGACGGTGTAATGTCCTCTTACTCTCACTGTTCTCAAGGACGGTGTAATGTCCTCTTACTCTCACTATTCCAAAGGACGGTGTAATGTCCTCAAATACTTCAGTACATCGTTCTTTAATAAATAAAACTAAACCGTTCCATCAAGATAGCTTGCAGCGAACCTATATTATTTTTAAAATTATTTTCTCAACACTATCTTTAAAGACTAAATCAAGATGATTGTTTAAAAACACATAAGTATAACTTACAGAATAAACCTTATTTTAGTTAAAGATGAAGAATAAATCCCACGCACAATTTATCAATTAAATTGTAAGGTCCTAGAAGTAATTTATTGAAGTAATTTTGTTTTAATATATGTGAATATTGGACAAGAAATTATCATTTACAAAAATTACTTACAGCAAAAGTGTTGTGGTTTCTTTCTATTATTTTTTTTTTTTTTTTTTGGTAAGGAATAATATAACCTCACACACTATACTTTTCTATTCTTTTGATAAACTTATTGTATTTCATTTTCTATACGTTTGATTGATTTCATTTGGCTACATTCAGTTTGTTTCACATTCAAACATAACACGTATCATGAAAATGCACTTCGCTTAACTTGTTTAAGATTGATAATGTTTTTTTTAATTCTGACGCTCATCTTATGACTCGCCCGTGTGACCACTGGGGCCCCTATGATGACTCGCCCGTGTGACCACTGGGGCCCCTATGATGACTAAGTAACCGGGACCCCTATGGTGAGAAAAGAAAATAAGAGAGTCATTGTTATCTGCCATGCATGTTGTAAGAGACGGCTAAGGAAGTTCAGAATCGTCGCCTATGTAATCTTGTATGGCGTGCAAGGAGCGACTATGTCAACGGAATTTATCAATTCATTTTAGGAAATTATATGACAAGTGATGGAGCGGATATGTGGAATTTCTGACTGCAATGAAACTGGTTCATGAATAGAATAGAATAGAATAGAATAGAATAGAATAGAATAGAATAGAATAGAATAGAATAGAATAGAATCTGATGGCGGATAATGGAATTGGTAGCATTCTTTGTTATCTTTCCTTAAAAAAATTACTTTAAGTGAGCGCAGATGTGTTTTGTTGTGATGTAGTTGCTCTTTTTGACCTACACTTTCAATTTCGGTTTAGGCATTCTTGAGTACCTGTTTGTCTTCCATCTTGATCACTACTTTCCTGGCCAGACTGGATAGTCTCTTGGCAGGATCACTGCTTTCCTGGCCAGACTGGATAGTCTCTTGGCAGGATCACTACTTTCCTGGCCAGACTGGATAGTCTCTTGGCAGGATCACTACTTTCCTGGCCAGACTGGATAGTCTCTTGGCAGGATCACTACTTTCCTGGCCAGACTGGATAGTCTCTTGGCAGGATCACTACTTTCCTGGCCAGACTGGATAGTCTCTTGGCAGGATCACTACTTTCCTGGCCAGACTGGATAGTCTCTTGGCAGGATCACTACTTTCCTGGCCAGACTGGATAGTCTCTTGGCAGGATCACTACTTTCCTGGCCAGACTGGATAGTCTCTTGGCAGGATCACTACTTTCCTGGCCAGACTGGATAGTCTCTTGGCAGGATCACTACTTTCCTGGCCAGACTGGATAGTCTCTTGGCAGGATCACTACTTTCCTGGCCAGACTGGATAGTCTCTTGGCAGGATCACTACTTTCCTGGCCAGACTGGATAGTCTCTTGGCAGGATCACTACTTTCCTGGCCAGACTGGATAGTCTCTTGGCAGGATCACTACTTTCCTGGCCAGACTGGATAGTCTCTTGGCAGGATCACTACTTTCCTGGCCAGACTGGATAGTCTCTTGGCAGGATCACTACTTTCTTAGCCAGACTGGATAGTCTCTTGGCAGGATCACTACTTTCCTAGCCAGACTGGATAGTCTCTTGGCAGGATCACTACTTTCCTAGCCAGACTGGATAGTCTCTTGGCAGGATCACTACTTTCCTAGCCAGACTGGATAGTCTCTTGGCAGGATCACTACTTTCCTGGCCAGACTGGATAGTCTCTTGGCAGGATCACTACTTTCTTAGCCAGACTGGATAGTCTCTTGGCAGGATCACTACTTTCCTGGCCAGACTGGATAGACTCTTGGCAGGATCACTACTTTCCTAGCCAGACTGGATAGTCTCTTGGCAGGATCACTACTTTCCTAGCCAGACTGGATAGTCTCTTGGCAGGATCACTACTTTCCTAGCCAGACTGGATAGTCTCTTGGCAGGATCACTACTTTCCTGGCCAGACTGGATAGTCTCTTGGCAGGATCACTACTTTCCTAGCCAGACTGGATAGTCTCTTGGCAGGATCACTACTTTCCTGGCCAGACTGGATAGTCTCTTGGCAGGATCACTACTTTCCTAGCCAGACTGGATAGTCTCTTGGCAGGATCACTACTTTCCTGGCCAGACTGGATAGTCTCTTGGCAGGATCACTACTTTCCTGGCCAGACTGGATAGTCTCTTGGCAGGATCACTACTTTCCTGGCCAGACTGGATAGTCTCTTGGCAGGATCACTACTTTCCTAGCCAGACTGGATAGTCTCTTGGCAGGATCACTGCTGGGAGGTGGTGTAGGGTGTTGATCAGATCTGTCGTTCGTCAACCCTAACACATACAGTCAGCTTTGGAAGGCACTCAACTCATACGCTGTACGAGCGTCGTGCTAATTAATGATGTGAATCATCATTCTAAGTATTAGTCTTCGGTTAACTAGTAGTAATTAACATGTAGCATGTACTTTACTCAACTTTAGTATTACCCCAACATGTTTTGATTTTTGTAGTTTTCTAAGCATTCTATGTCATGGTTTGCCGCCGCCTTTTGACGACAAACGCAGTCATGAGAACGTGAATCCCACGAGTTGTGATTTCTTAAAAAAAATATGCTAAATGGGACTTGTTCCCCTGACTTTCGGGTTGTGAAATCAGGTTCACTAATCCATGGGTGCCTTCGGTTACTTTAATATTATCAGGTAGTTAATGGGAAGCAACAATGTTAAAACTGCAGTCTACATTGAGTTGTGTCCCTTAGAGTAAAAAAAAAATTTATTCGAGATCTAAGTCATGTGATCTGCTGTTCTGTTAACCACCTAGTGACACCGATGAAAAACTAACAATACACTTTTAGTTACTTATTAATATAAACGTTATATAATTGTCCGAGCTTTAATAACATGTTCGCTTCTCAATATTTTACTTACCAGCAGAATATATCTGGTCTTGTCCAAATTTATGTTTCATATTTATCTCGGCAACGTTCATTTATAAGACATTTTGTGATAGAGAATATTTTTATTTCTCTTTTGAGGTTGAAATATGTACAGTTTTCCCACGGACTTTTTTACTATCGCGAGTGACTGTTTGATATATGATCACAAATGCTAGTTTATTGGAAATCACATTTATTGACATTGAAAAGGCACGGTTTTTGGTTATGTGAAACAAGAACACATCTTCTTGTTTGTCGCTTCATAACGTTTGGCATGAAGACATCCATGCATCTGTGTGTGAGTGTGTGTTTGTCGCTTTATAACGTTTGGCATGAAGACATCCATGCATCTGTGTGTGAGTGTGTGTTTGTCGCTTTATAACGTTTGGCATGAAGACATCCATGCATCTGTGCGTGTGTTTTTGTTTGTCGCTTCATAACGTTTGGCATGAAGACATCCATGCATCTGTGCGTGTGTTTTTGTTTGTCGCTTCATAACGTTTGGCATGAAGACATCCATGCATCTGTGTGTGTGTGTATGTGTGTGTGTGTGTGTGTTTGCCGCTTCATAACGTTTGGCATGAAGACATCCATGCATCTATGTGTGTGTTTGTCTCCATAATGCATGTATTTAACGGCTTAACAATTGTGATAACAACAAGAGATGAGTATTAGAAGAGGACACAGCCAGATTGCGTGTGCTTTAAGAAGAAATGATTTCTGTTCTATGTAGATCTCATTTGTTTGGAGATGACATGTGGTATGCCTTAGCTGAGAAAAGTTGTAGTAAGATTCGATTTTTTTAAACTAAAGAATAAAACACAATCCTCCCAGCTTCCCACGGTAAACAACAGGTAACTAAGGCCACTTAATCTCCATTTCAATGATCTGAAGCCCTTGTAACAAGAGGAAATGTTGATATCGACACATTTACTAACTTGAAAATGTTGATATCGACACATTTACTAACTTGAAAATGTTGATATCGACACATTTACTAACTTGAAAATGTTGATATCGACACATTTACTAACTTGAAAATGTTGATATCGACACATTTACTAACTTGAAAATGTTGATATCGACACATTTACTAACTTGAAAATGTTGATAAAGACACATTTACTAACTTGAAAATGTTGATATCGACACATTTACTAACTTGAAAATGTTGATATCGACACATTTACTAACTTGAAAAAAGAAAGTGTTATTCACCTGCTTTTTTTAGAAGTGATATCAATATCTTTGCTTCAAAATGCTAGATTCTGTTTTGTTATAATTAAATCATGATAGCTAATTAATGATGACGGCATGAAATAGTGCATTACAACTTACATACAAATCTGTGGCTATCAATCAATAGAGACCTATCAGTTGCAGGTCATCTTTGCTGCTATTACATTTGTATTTATTATCTGCTTGTCACGATTGTGAAGTGAATAATGCAAGCAATGTCAAACTGCAAATAATAATGTACAATGTCCAAGAAAGGGCTGCCACATCGCTGCTATTGTATCTCTTCTCTTCACCACAAAATCCAAGGAGGCGTTGGGGCTCTACTCACAAATTTCATTAAACTTCTTCATCGATCTCTGTTCTCTGTCATTCTTTGGAATTCTGCAAAGTCGGGGCCTGTCCATTCTTTCGTGTTATCTTCCCATCGCTTCTTTATCTACCTTTCGTTTTATCTTCCCATCGCTTTCTTTATCTACCTTTCGTTTTACCTTCTTTTACAGGTTGCTGCTGAATGGTATTTCTTAGGTCACACGATCCAGATGTGTGACCAGTTCATTTAAAAAATCTTCACAAAAGTCAGAAAATTCTCATGCACGCTGATTGCTTTTTGTGTCCATTTGAGAACTTTATTTCACTTTTGATGTGATTTAAATCTTAGTAAGAGATGCCCACAAACTTACAATAACATTTCCTCTCCATAGTTGATTTTATCCTGTAGCTCTGCATATATATTTAGGTTTTAGAAAGGCGTAGAAGATATGGTATAGTAATGGTTCGCGGCAGCCTGATTTTAGAGTCAAGAGTGATGCTCCTATCTTTCTAAATAGGTTTAAGCTTGTAAGAGTTCCTGCTGTTTTGCACTACTATTAGGTATCCGCGTGCTGCAGAGCTATTTTCTGGAGTTGGCCAGTTTATAACGTGGAAACGGGTTCTGGACCGTTCGACTGAGTAAGTGCACGTGAGTCTATACCATCCACATCATCAACGTTCAGCGACTAAATTGTAGAAGGCTCACAGTATGTACAAGGGACACTCCCTGTGTAGCAATGAGGTATCTTCTTGACTTTCCAACCATGGATGACAGAATCAAGGTTGGAGAGCACGAGCATACCTGAAGATTAGTACAGATAAAGAGCATTCATTGCACCGCGTGCTCAACACAGGGAAATGTGGCAGGCTAAAAAGAGGCAAATCATGGGTGGGCCGAGCAGAAGATGTCATCAAACAGGTCTGTGGGCTTACCAATATCAACGTTGGTGAGGAGTGGATACCGGTGCCTACGTCGTTCAAGGGTACTTTCTCGTGTATTGTCACACTCGACAGGAAAAGTAGGGAACAGAACCCGGTCGTGGTTAATGCTGAGGTCAACGGTCTCATCTGCGATAACACCGATGAGAAAGATGTAGCCATCTATACAGACGGATCTGTAAGAGGACACCAAAGAAGTGCATGGGCATTGACAGCACGCTCGGCACGCAGAATAGTCAAAAAAGACAGTGGTGCATACGTCATGACCACGAGTAGCATGACAATGGAGGTGATGGCAGTGACCAAGTCATTTAAATGGTTAGAGTCACAAGACTACACCCACGCATGTATACTGAGTGATTCGATGAGCATGATAAAAAAGTGGAGGCGGGCTCTTTACGAATGCAAAGGGTAGAGTCGTTGCAGAAATCCAAAATACGTAGGTCACCTGTGTCTATGTCCCTGGACATGCGGGAGTACGGGGAAATGAAAGAGCGGACAGGTTGGCTAGCTGTGCTGTCGTTGAGGACGGGCAACCAATGGACCGGGCGGACATCATCAATGCCCTCCGAGATATGGGAAGAGCACAGGAATTCGACAAACACAGATCCACGTCACTTCTTCGGATGATGGAAATTGGAGTTAAGATGGGCACAGCCAAAAATGAGAAACTTAGTGGCCGTATAAGAATACTTATCAACCAACATAGAACTGGAGTCGTCAGTCACTGGACACTGCGTGAATTGCTGAGGAGGGGATCTGAGCACCTATGGACATGTTCGGAGTGCAATGATGATGACCCGCAAAAATCTCAATAACTATTATTCCACAGTCTATTGAAGAGAAACTAAAAAATGCATAATTGTCAGAACTACAAATAATGGCTTAATTGCCAATTACTGCGCTATGTAATGCACGTCACAAATAAAAATATCATATAAATGTTCTGCACTATTTTTTTCCGCGTAAAATTTGAAAATTTTTTACACATTATCTTTGAACATTTGTGAAATGTATGATCTTTTTATTTTTACGTCTATTTTTTAAAAATATGTGAAGTGCAGTATTTCAACTTCTCTCTGTTCTGTGTCACATGCGTCACACAAGCTTCCTAGGACAGCGAACACGCTATCGATCTTAACTGTGTAGGTCTGCGACACACGGACCAGGGTAGCTAAACTGTAGTGTCGAACCTGTGTTTCCATAACCAGGCTACACATATACAGAGATGTGTGCGTCTGGAATTGGGATGAAGTACGTCATTTAGTTTGATAGTTTTAATGAAAGATTTGTGGATGTGATCAAGATATAGGTCCATTAGATCGAACATTTGCAATGTCAAAGAATTGTAAAACTCGTCGCATTCGAGATTTGAAATGTTATAACATATAGGAACGGATTATTTGTGTGATATTTTAAGATCTCAATCTTCTACTCCATCTTCTTCTACATCTTCTCAGCTCTCTGTGGAGCACAGGTCTTCAATATCATCATCAATGAGTGCCGTCTCCGCATCAAAGGTTGGCTATCATGAAGCGCCATTCCACTATGTCTCTTGCATTGATGGTCCTGATTGTCATAGGTTGACTTGTCCATCTTTTGATGTTACTCGTCCATGTTAGTCTTGGTCTGCCTCTGCCTCTTTTACTTTGTATTTTCCCTTCCAATATTATTTTTAGTAGGCTGTTGTGTCTTTTAACATGCCCCAAAATTTCATTTGTCTTGTTCTAATTGTGTTTAGTAGTTCTCTTTTCATTTTTATTTGTTTTAAAACTTCATCGTTTGTTTTCATTTTTTCCATCCAATTATAGCTATTTTTCTATAAATCCACATTTTAAAGGCTTCAATTACACACAGGTCTTCAACAAACACTTTACAAGCCGTTCTATTCCTTCCCATTTCTTCTCCACCTTCTTCATCTCTGTTTCCCACCCATCTTCTCCATGAATATTTTGGTCTTTCACTTTGTCTCCTCCGCTGGGAAAGATCGAAATGTTTGTGATGCCATTTGAGACCTGAACAATTTTAACATTTCAAGATACATCTTCTTGTGAACTACGAGAGAATTTTTCTTGAGAACTTATATCCTTGAGCACAATCAAAACAATTACCGGGAACAAATACATGACCAAATACAGGACACCAGGTCTACTTGAGGCCTAGAACCAGCTAAACAGAAGAGAACATGAAACATTTTTTAGGTCATAGCAGAGTGAAGTACATGTTCAATATCCTAAAGAAAATAATCTCTTATAAATGTGACCGTGACACAAACATAATCACTAATGGACATCTGCTACTATTGTACCCTACAAATGATGAACAGAAAATGCTCTTTGGCTATCAATTGTATCATAACGGACAAGCTGCATGGATGTGTTACCGTCCTTGAGCTGACGAACGTTTTCTTGGGATTAACATCTAATTGTGTACACAGAAGAAACTATTTGTTCCATCTGTGAAAAGAATTGTTGTTTTCTGATGTCTAGGGTCTGAAGTTGTGATGTCTAGGACATGAAGTTGTTGTGATGTCTAGGATCTGAAGTTGTGATGTCTAGGACATGAAGTTGTGATGTCTAGGATCTGAAGTTGTGATGTCTAGGACATGAAGTTGTTGTGATGTCTAGGATCTGAAGTTGTGATGTCTAGGATCTGAAGTTGTGATGTCTAGGATCTGAAGTTGTGATGTCTAGGACATGAAGTTGTTGTGATGTCTAGGATATGAAGTTGTGATGTCTAGGACATGAAGTTGTGATGTCTAGGACATGAAGTTGTGATGTCTAGGACATGAAGTTGTGATGTCTAGGATCTGAAGTTGTGATGTCTAGGACACGAAGTTGTTGTGATGTCTAGGATCTGAAGTTGTGATGTCTAGGACATGAAGTTGTTTTGATTTCTAGGATCTGAAGTTGTGATGTCTAGGACATGAAGATGTTGTGATGTCTAGGATCTGAATTTGTGATGTCTAGGATCTGAAGTTGTGATGTCTAGGACATGAAGTTGTGATGTTTAAGGACATGAAGTTGTTTTGATGTCTAGGATCTAAAGTTGTTGTGATGTCTAGGACATGAAGTCGTGATGTCTAGGACATGAAGTTGTGATGTCTAGGACATGAAGTTGTGATGTCTAGGATCTGAAGTTGTGATGTCTAGGACACGAAGTTGTTGTGATGTCTAGGATCTGAAGTTGTGATGTCTAGGACATGAAGTTGTTTTGATTTCTAGGATCTGAAGTTGTGATGTCTAGGACATGAAGTTGTTTTAATGTCTAGGACCTGAAACTGTTGTGATGTCTAGGATCTGAAGTTGTGATGTCTAAGACAAGAAGTTGTTGTGATGTCTAGGACATGAAGTTGTTGTGATGTCTAGGGCATGAAGTTGTTTTAATGTTTAGGACCTGAAGTTGTTGTGATGTCTAGGACATGAAGTTGCTGTGATGTTTAGGACATGAAGTTGTTGTGATGTCTAGGAAATGATGTTGTGATGTCTAGGACATGAAGTTGTTGAGATGTCTAGGACATGAAGTTGTTGAGATGTCTAGGACATGAAGTTGTTTTAATATTTAGGACCTGAAGTTGTTGTGATGTCTAGGGCATGAATTTGTTGTGATGTCTAAGTATTGAAGTTGTTGTGATGTCTAGGACATGAAGTTGTTGTAATGTTTAGAACCTGAAGTTGTTGTGATGTCTAAGGCATGAAGTTGTTGTGATGTCTAGAGCATGAAGCTGTTGTGATGTCTAGGACATGAAGTTGTTTTTGTATCTAGGACATGAAGTTGTTTTTATATCTAAGACATGAAATTGTTGTGATGTCTAGGACATGAAGTTGTTGTGATGTCTGGGATCTGAAATTGTTATGATGTCTAAGACATGAAGTTGTTTTGATGTCTAGGATCTGAAGTTGTTGTGATGTCTGGGATCTGATGTTGTTGTGACGTCTAGGATCTGAATTTGTTGCGATGTATAGGATCTGAAGTGTTTGTGATGTTTGGATCTGAAGTGTTTGTGATGTCTACGATCTGAAATTGTTGTGATGTCTAAGATCTGAAGTATTTGTGATGTCTAGGACATGAACTTGTCATAATGTCTAGAATCGGAAGTTGTCGTAATCTCTAGGACCTGAAGTTGTTGTAATGTCTAGGACCTGAGGTTGTCGTAATGTCTAGGAGATGAAGTTGTTGTGATGTCTATGATCTGAAGTGTTTGTGATGTCTAGGACCTGAAGTTGTTGTAATGTCTAGGACCTGAAGTTCTCATAATGTCTAGGTCCTGAAGTTGTTGAAATGTCTAGGACCTGAAGTTGATGTAATGTCTAGGACCTGAAGTTCTTGTAATGTCTAGGAACTGAAGTTGTCGTAATGTCTAGGACCTTAGGACCTGAATTTTTTTGTAATGTCTAGGACCTGAAGTTGTTGTAATGTCTAGGACCTGAAGTTGTTGTGATGTCTAAGACCTGAATTTGTTGTGATGTCTAGGACCTGAAGTTGTTGTGATGTCTAAGATCTGAAGTTGTTGTGATACCTAGGACCAGAAGTTGTCGTAATGTCTAGGATCTGAAATTGTTGTTATGTCTAGGACCTGAAGTTGTCGTAATGTCTAAGACCTGAAGTTGTTGTGTTGTCTAAGACCTGAAGTTGTTGTGATGCCAATGACCTGAAGTTGTTGTGATGTCTAAGACCTGAAGTTGTTGTGATATCAAGGATCTGAATTTGTTTTGATGTCTAGGACCTGAAGTTGTCGTAATGTCTAAGACCTGAAGTTGTTGTGTTGTCTAAGACCTGAAGTTGTTGTGATGCCAATGACCTGAAGTTGTTGTGATGTCTAAGACCTGAAGTTGTTGTGATATCAAGGATCTGAATTTGTTTTGATGTCTAGGACCTGAAGTTGTCGTAATGTCTAAGACCTGAAGTTGTTGTGTTGTCTAAGACCTGAAGTTGTTGTGATGCCAATGACCTGAAGTTGTTGTGATGTCTAAGACCTGAAGTTGTTGTGATATCAAGGATCTGAATTTGTTTTGATGTCTAAGGTCTGAAGTTGTCGTAATGTCTAGGACCTGAAGATATCGTAATGTCTAGGACCTGAAGTTGTTGTGATGTCTAGGACCTGAAGTTGTTGTGATGTCTAAGACCTGAAGATTTCGTAATGTATAGGACCTGAAGTAGTTGTCATGTCTAAGACCTGAAGTTGTTGTGACGTCAAGGGAAAAAATATTTGTGACGTCTATAATCTGAACGCATTAATGTGTTTTTATTCTGAGAGGATGATGGGTACTTGACTTGACCAAAAAAAGTATGTCCTGACATTCGTCGAACATTATTAACGTTACTGGTAAATGTTACCGGCAAAGTGCAGGGTCTAACACTTGAAAGCTATGATCGTCGGCCAGGGAGAATTTAGATTTTATGTCCTAAGCGCAGTCTTCGGCTATATAGGACACTAGACAGACAGGCAGACAGACAGGCAGACAGACAGGCAGACAGACAGACAGACAGACAGGCAGACAGACAGGCAGGCAGGCATGCAGGTTAGGCAGGCAGACGGACGGATGGATGGATGGATGGATGGATGGATGGATGGTTGATGGATGGATGGATAAATAGATAGATAGATGGTGGGATGGATGTATAGTGTCACGGGAATGTACTTTTCAGTAAATGTTGGTCTTTAAAGAGGGCATATCTGTGACCTCACTGATGTATCACGCTACATTCTCTCTCGCTCTCTCTCTCTCTCTCTCTCTCTCTCTCTCTCTCTCTGCGATCAGGACTCAATCAGAGTAGGACTCCAGACTCTCGCACGAAGACAGCTGTCTGTTTAAGCCTGTTAGATCTACTCCGCTTGAATACCTGTTAAAACGTTGCACTGTGTTCTGCGCCAGTGGCCCAATGCATCCGATTTCAGCCAGCATTTGTTCAGGTTTACTTTCCTTAGCCTTTGGTTGTCCCCAATCTTCCTGCAAGGCAGCAGATGATCTTTTATGTAGGGGGATTCTGCCCTTAGATGGTCGGCCCTCCCAGGTTTTCGAGCATCATCTGCCCGAGTCACTAGAGGTGACTAACACAGACATGCGACTTGTAATATGAGGAAACTGCAACTAGGAACACTTTTCATGCACAGCCTCCAACTGTTCCCGCCGCCTATCCCCATATACCGGCAATTCACGTCCTCTTGAACATGATGATCGTCGTAGCACTTGATGATGTTAGGCCATCGTTGTTGACTCCAATTCCGAACATATAGACACACAGTCGTCAAATTATCCCCGTCGCACATCAAACAGCAGACCGTAAGATTAGCGCACCGCCGATCTAGGGAACCATTACGATGACGTAGCACACAACAATGTCGAATACACAATCTCGCTCCCTTTAGATTTCTGATTACTCTAGTGTAAGCAGCCTACGACGAACAAAACACGAAGTAAATTCCCCAAAGAGACAAAACTGCGGCTGACGAAGTAGTTTACATTAATGAGTAACATGGAAATAACATGCGTCAAGGAATTCCAACAACGGTCATGAACAGCACCAATGTGACGTAAAGCGCAGATCAAGTCTAACGGTGGAAGGTCTCATTCACAACACTTGATTTGTCAAAAACGGACTGTTGTCAGCCTACGACCTCTCTTTAGCGGCACAGATGTATCAAGTATATCATCATTTTGACTTTAACGCAGAAAAGTGCAACGGAGAACCGAAATTAATCAGACCATTGATGCACTTTCTACAGCGTTTGAGAGGACGTGGACTAGATCCGCCATCTTGGAGACGGACTCTGTCGATTTCAATGAAGTTCACGCTACATTCATAACTCGTGTTGTATTTTAAAAAAACGTACATTTGGCTACTATTTCATGTGCTGGAATTATTTATAAGGTAAAATATAAAGTTACAGACAACATAGAGCATTACATAAACATTAAAAAAAACATACAACCTTTGCAACGAGTTACCATTTTATTTTTAATTGTAATTTGCGCATCATAACGTCACAACAAAGCAAATATTCAAAATCGGTCAATCACCGTTAAGCTCAGAAACAAATCGTCAATATCAACATAAAATTGTCATAAATGGCAAATCAGAGAGAATGCACAATGCACTCGATGACGCTGATAATCAACTATCAAATATTGGAGTAAACATTAGTTACAATGAACCAATCAATAAACAGTCATACATGAATGTCAAACACATGTCAGTTCATACATATGGAAATGATAGATGCGACCAGTGGTACTGCGGGACAATTACGTTTCAAAATCTTTTATTGAATGAAAACTGTGTCGTTATGTCTAAGGGAGCATTTGAGAAGATAAAGATACAAGAAAGAACAATTCTCCAGTCTTCTCAGAGTATGACGTAGATGAAATTGTTATGATTATCATCACATTTTTTTGGTTATTTGGTCAAGAGCACACCTGGCCGTCGTTTCTTTCCAAAAAAATCTCAACACCCGGTTACAGTTGGGTCAACCTATAAATCAGTGGATCGTACTTAAACTCTTTTTTCTCCACAAACCAGTTTACCAGCCACTGCGCTAACGTAACTTAATTTAGTAGAGGTAGGACGTATGTCACAGGGCATAATGTACTCTCATCAAAAGTCTCGTGTGCACTTGCGCACGTTAAATAAACATTTGCTGTTAAAATCTAAAAGAGTAGTCCATAAATCTGGCCGCTGTTCGGGCAAAATTATCAGCAGCAACCTACACACAGAAATGATGTTAAATTTAAAAAAAAAAATGTTCTACTCAATGTTAAGTTAATCTTATTATATGGCTGTGAAACATGGCGAACAACAAAAATGACAATCATCAAGAAACAGACTCTCATTAATGGATGCTTACGTAGAATAAAAGGATGGAGACGGCAGGACAAAATCACTAACACATAATAATGAAATACCAGTGGATAAAGAGACACAGCGAAGACGATGGCGCTGGATAGGACAACACTGCGGAAGCCAACTGAGAGTATTACGCAATAGATCCTTTTTTAGAATCCCAAGGGGAAAAGACAAAGAGGAATTACCAATGAATTCTTGTAAAAGATAGATAGAAGCAGAGATAAAGATGATGGGGAAGACAAGAAGCGATCTTAAAAGAATGGCAAGGAACAGAACGGCTTGGAAAATGTTTGTTGAAAACCTATGCTCCACAGGGAGCTGAAATGTACAAGTAGACGAACATACAAACAGCGTGGACCTCAGGCCGTGCAGCGGAGATCGCGCACGTGGGCCAGGATTCTCCTAGGATTTTCTTGAGATTCTCGAGAAGGGACATCGGAGCTTCTATGTATTCGTTGTGTGCCACTGATGATAACAACAAAGGAAGATACTTAATTTTGTCTAAAATTGATTCAAATGCCTCCCCTGAGCATCTATGTATTCGTGGTGTGCCAGTGATGATGACCGTAACAACAAAGGAAGAAACTTCATTTTGTCTAAAATTGATTCAAATGCCTCCCCTGGCAGCAAAGTGATTGTTCAATATGTATATAAAATATGGAAAATAACGAAAGAGTCAACATTGGGGATGCAAAGAAACAGACAACATATCAAATAACATTGCAGTTATGTAACACAATAGACCTGAGTTAACGAGAGTTTCCTGGTTTCTGGACTTTCATCGAAGGAAAACCAAATTCATTTTTAGTTGCACTGCCTGAGACACATAATTGGAATCTTCAGGTAAGATAAATGACAGTCAATGAGACACTGGGCCGTGCTGGGGTGTGCTGGGTATGTTCACTACCCTCCGAATGCGTTGTTTTAAACTGTTACTTGTTACTTGTGTTAAATGTGGGAACGGCATCCTATATGAGAAACGAGCTCCACAAAAGAAAACAAAAGCACATTCTAAGCTACAAACTTGGCTGTAAACAGAACATGAAGGCTACTGATCAGACCATAGCTGATTGAGATAAATCTACCTTGAGATAGACCATAAACGCTAGTCTAAAGACAGATGAATGTAATAAAGTTGTCTGTTCTAGAAGCCTAAGAATGAAAGAAAAAATAAATTTCTTGCTGGCTCGCGAAATAAACTCTCGAGACTGAAACAGTCCTCGACCACGTGCTACATGAAACTCTAAACAGAAGCAAAGCTATAATGAGCATTAATTATGCGAGGGCAGAATAACAAAGTCGCGAGGGACTCTCTCTTCATCAGGAACACGAGGGTTCAAAACACGACCTCCAGATCGATATCTGTCCTTTAGTCAGAGAGAAATTCTTTCTTGGAGAGAGCACTGGACTATGTTTCCGAAAAAAGGTGTATAAGATATATAGAGATATATAAAGATATATAAAGTCCTATTCTCCACTGCCAAACGATAGGAATGCAAAACCAAGATATATTTATCACTTAATAATACATCACACGGTAGTGTACACCAAGTGAATGCGGTAAAACTTGAGTGTATTTAAGGCAGTGAAATTGATCATGACATGAGCATTTTCTCGAATGAAACAGAAATAGCTATCTAATTAGACTTGTTTTACTGTTAGACAACGTTTATATAGCGTATATTACTTCCTTTAGCAGTTCCCATCACGTTTGTACTTATAGATGTCTAAATCTAACACATATCGGTTCTAGTTTAGGTCAAGTTCACAGTTTTTTTCAGATTTACAATTGAACTCTCATTAAAGTACATTAAACAAGAAGCAGAAGTTATATCAATGGGTAGACAAAATAAGACATTGAACAAAGCTATAGAACATCAAGTTATAAAACAAGTAACACACTTTAAATATCTTGGAATAACATTCTCTGAAGATGGTAAAATCGATACAGAAATAGTCACACGATGCATCAACGTAAACCAAATATTGGGACCCTTATACTTCAAAGCAAAGCATTACCTATTACCACCAAGAAATATTTTATACAGAGTAACGTTCCAACATTGTTCTACCAATGCCAAACGTGGTCACTTAGTATAAACTAAGTATAAAATAAAGTTTGTCACCACAGAGATGAGATGTTTGAGAAAAGTGCTTGGGGTGACCAGAAAACACGGGATCAGAAATGATGTCTTATGAGAAAGTGTAGGTATGAGTCAAGCTACTCACAGAAACAAGAAATACCATGGTTTGCCTAATCTGAAAGAATGTAATGCCATTCCTTACCATATAGAAGAATAAATTAAAAGAAGGGAGAAGAGCAAGATGAAGACCCAGAATAAGATGGACAGACAACATCAAAGAAACTTTACAACAATATCAATTGACAATCAGTGAAGCCAGCAAATGGGCGATAACCAGAACATTGTATCTCTCTCGACACCCTAACGGGTGCAAAAGAGAAAGAAACGAAAGAAAGAAATAAAGTAAAAGAAAAGAAAGACAGAAAAACAGAAATAAAGATAGAAAGGAAGAAAACAAAAAAAAAAGAAATACAGAAATAAAGAAGGAAAAGAAAGAAAGAAAATAAAGAAAAGAAAGAAAAGAAAGAAAGAAAGAAAGAAAGAAAGGAAAAAAAGAAGGAAAGAAAGAAAGAAAGAGAGAAAGAAAGAAAGAAAGAAAGAAAGAAAGAAAGAAAGAAAGAAGCTCTGTTCAAGTTTATACCTTTGTTGATTTGTATAGATTGTTCTCGTCTCAAGATATATTCATCTCTAATGCTTTCTTCACGCCTACAGTTTTTTTCTTTCTACAGTAGTTTAGTTTACCTGAACAGCCATCACGTCTTACCTTACATTATGCCTGTACCACATATGACGTCTACAACTATTAAGCTTGTACTTTAGAGTGCACCTGAACTTTAGAATAAGATTATGCATGCAGTTTTAACTCACTTATCTGCCTCTCCTTGCTGTTCACCCAACAACCACTAAAGGAATGAATAATTCTGTTCCTTCTCCGACATTAAAAGGGTGCGTTGTGTTGTGGTCTTCATCCAAGCTGTCAAATGTGCACCTTTCGGCCCAATACATCCGCCTTTAGCATGATGTTCGTTATTGCCGGCCAGACTAGCTAGTCTGTTTCCAGAAGAACCACTTAGAGGTGGGGTGGGATCTCGATCTGATCTGTGGGTCACCGATCCTGGCTCAGACAGTCAATTGTAGGTCGAAGGTTGTTCTCAGTTCACGTTGATGTGGGTCGCTGGCTGCTCTTAGCTCACCCTGTTGTGGGTCGCTGGCTACTCTTCGCTCACGATGTGGGTCGCTGGCTGCTCTCAGCTCACGTTGTTGTGGGTCGCTGGCTGCTCTTAGCTAAAGATGTGGGTCGCTGGCTGCTCTCAGCTCACGTTGTTGTGGGTTGCTGGATGCTCTTAGCTCACGATGTGGGTTGCTGTCTGCTCTCAGCTCACGTTGTTGTGGGTCGCTGGCTGCTCTCAGCTCACGTTGATGTGGGTCGCTGGCTGCTTTCAGCTCACGTTGATGTGGGTCGCTGGCTACTTTCAGCTCACGTTGATGTGGGTCGATGGCTGCTCTCAGCTCACATTATTGTGGATCGCTGGCTGCTCTCAGCTCGCGTTGTTGTGGGTCGCTGGCTGCTCTCAGCTCACGTTGTTGTGGGTCGCTGGCTGCTCTCAGCTCACGTAATTGTGGGTCGCTAGCTGCTCTCAGCTCACGTAATTGTGGGTCGCTAGCTGCTCTCAGCTCACGTAATTGTGGGTCGCTAGCTGCTCTCAGCTCACGTAATTGTTGGTCGCTAGCTGCTCTCAGCTCACGTTGTTGTGGGTCGCTTTCTGCCCTCAGCTCACGTAATTGTGGGTCGCTGGCTGCTCTCAGCTCACTTTGCTGTGGGTCGCTGGCTACTCTCAGCTCACGTTATTGTGGGTCGCTGACTACTCTCAGCTCACGTTGCTGTGGGTCGCTGACTACTCTCAGCTCACTT
Organism: Megaustenia siamemsis; assembly: GCA_032433765.1. Lineage (NCBI taxonomy): Eukaryota > Metazoa > Mollusca > Gastropoda > Stylommatophora > Ariophantidae > Megaustenia > Megaustenia siamemsis. The sequence continues at coordinate 170,403,766 of JAVIAB010000092.1, read as the reverse complement.
TGCTGTGGGTCGCTGGCTACTCTCAGCTCACGTTATTGTGGGTCGCTGGCTACTCTCAGCTCACATTGTTAAATGGTGTCTTGCTCACCTAAACCACGTATAACGTTATTGCATTGAAAATCACTGTAATGCCATTTAACAAGTTTAGATCGTGAACATAGCCATAGTTGTATATTGCAACAAGGACCATATTGTCAAAGAACGGAATCTTTTGTTTTGACTGTTATCTCAGTATTATCATCATTAGGTGCTGTCTCCACTTCGAATGTTGGCTACCATGGAGCGCCATTTTACTCTGTCTCTTATCCTGATGGTGCATGTTGTCATAGGTTCCCTTGTCCATCTTTTAATATTACTACTTCACTTTAGTGGAGCCGCGATAGCTCAGTGGTTAGTGAACTGGACTGCAAAGGACAAGAGGTAGGGCTATATCCCAACCGACGGCTTCCGGGTTCACCCAGCCTTAAATTGGTACCGGATTTTTTCAGGGAAAGTAAAGCGGCACGGGCGTAATACCGACCACATTACCCCAAAAATCATGTGCCGAAGGTCTGTAAAAATTATGGTCACTAAAACCATATTCCCAATATGCCACTTGCCGTGACGGGGGTACTTTACTTTTTTTTTAACTTCAGTTTAGTCTTGGTCTGCCTCTGTTTCGTCTACGTTGTACCTTCCCTTCCAATATACAATTTAGTAATGCATCGTGTCTCCCACATGCACCCAAAGATTTCAGTTGTCTTTTCCGAATTGTGTTAAGTAGTTATTTTTCTTCTTTAATTTTCAGCTGATTTAGAACTGACTTAATTGCCTTCTCATCCACACATCCTCCACATATATGTCAATGCTTCAAGTGCCAAACGGTATAGGCTATATTTCTCCACAACTTCTTCGTCTCAAGTTATCTTCTCTGCTCTTTATTTTTCACCATGCTTTTCTTCCAAGCTGCTTTGTATTTTTCTCTCTGTTTCTTCTGCCTCTTCGTTCATAGATTTCCTGCTTGTAAGAAAAGGTTCCAAAATGTTTCCATTTACATAACCAATGATTTGTTCTATGTCAAAGTTCATCTTTATTTTATTTTTTTTTTTGTATTAGTCTCTTTCAGAACGTTCTGGTTAGTTTTCATCTGTCCACGATATTCTTTAACATTCTTCTGTAAAACTACATTTATTTGGTGTCCAATAAGTTTTCTTTTCAGTTGTCCAACATTCAATACCATATACCAGGGCTTGTTCTCCATCTCTGCCATCTCTGCATCACTGTAACTTCTTTGTTTGTCTAAAAATCATTCTTAATTATTGTTTTTTTTTTTTATTTTTAATCGCTACAGTATGACTAACACCACAAATCATTTAATTACAGCATTACAGTAATTTCAATTTGTATTTATGATGTATTTTTATAAACTACTTTATATACCGATAAAAAGGTTTACCTTCACGTTTGGAACACAATATACTCAGAAGACGTTAGTGCCTACATCTCTCTACAATCGGTTCTCAGTGAGCATAACTCTCTTCCATCATCTGCTAGTGACCACAATTCTCTACCATCGACTATCAGTGACTACAAAGTCCCTTCTGTCGTCTGTTAGTGTCCACAATTCTCTACCATCTTCTGTTAGTGCCAATAAGTCTCTTCTGTCGCCTGTAAGTGCTCACAAATCTCTTCCGTCGGCTGTTAGTGCTCCCAAATCTCTTCCATCAGCTGTTAGTACTCACAAATCTCTTCCATCGGCTGTTAGTGCTCACAAATCTCTTCCATCGGCTGTTAGTACTCACAAATCTCTTCCATCGGCTGTAAGTGCTCACAAATCTCTTCCGTCGGCTGTTAGTGCTCACAAATCTCTTCCGTCGGCTGTTAGTGCTCACAAATCTCTTCCATCGGCTGTTAGTGCTCACAAATCTCTTACATCGGCTGTTAGTGTTCACAAGTCTCTGCCATCGACTTTTAGTACTCACAAGCCTCTTCCATCGGCTGTCAGTGCCCATATTTGTCCATCATCCGCACATTTGTTGGTAATATTACCAGCACAACTAATACCATCAAACCGCAAGAACAACACGTGGTACTCATTTACAGCTAGGGGAATACATAAGCGATCGATCGGGATCAAACTTGAATTCTTGTCTATAGAAGACCAAATCATTGCTAAGTGCCCTTTTTATTTTGTATGAAGACTTGTGTATAATACATTAGTCATATTTTTCATAAGCTGATCAACAGGGCCAAGTAACATTGATGCCAATGGCACCACCGATCTAAACAAATTTCAGTACTTAGGAAGCGTGTTTTCAAGAGACGGTATAATTGATAAAGAACTTGAAATAAAACAAATTCCACCGAAATAACGTATCCTCTTTCATCATTACTAAAACGCCAAACATCAAAACACTAAGTAGCCATAAATAATAAATGAGTATATCTCTGTCAACATCAATATTAACACGGCCTATTACCTAGCACAAGAAAGAAGATGACAAGAGTTGAGTTGCAATGTTAGAGAAACACGGAATTATTTAGTTCATTAGGAGAATATTACCTGAATTGCCTTTGTGAATTAATTGTGTTTGAAATCGCGTAAGAATTTATTTTCTTACCTTTTTAAAAATAACAGAAGTCTACAAATTAATGAGAAAAGAATTAACATTATGTTAATGAGGGATAATAATGTTTAGACAACATTGTAGAATCATTAAGATCTGTGGAGCCAATGTAAAAAAACTTTCAGATGAAAACGAAAAACGATATGATCTTATCAGCAACAATCCTGCAACAACTTGCATTATAGAAAAACAGAAAATGAAATATCACGGCCACCTCATGAAAGTTTACCTGAATTTGTTACTATCATTGGCCAACAATATTTAATGATCATTCTTCAGGGCCAAAAGTGAAACTTGTGAGTCAAAAAAGCTCAACAACACATGGGAATGTTGGCCGAAACATTAAATATTTTGTATTGTCTTTTCTTGTAAAGTTGTCACCAAACTTTACAGGAGTGTTTGTTAGACCTCACCAAATGTTCCCTGCTACCAGCTTTACCGCAGCATTGCATTTATGTACCTGTTCCCCTGAATGAGATGAGACGAGATATAAGTTAAGATCAAATTCACAGGGTTATTTTAAGAATAAGAAGGAGCAGTGGTTATGATTAAACAGCCACAATTCTTTACTGCTAGATCGATGTTTCATGTAAGAAGATAAATGCTCAACAGCAAATTATTCTGAATCAGCTCAAAGATAGAAAGCCGATTTGAACACGTAAACGGTATTAAGGTTTAGTGAGAGCAATAATAAAGGGTGTAAAAAAAAAAATAAGTAAAGTAAAGTACCCCGTCACGCCAAGTGGCGTATAGGGAATATGGTGTTAGTGACCATAAATGTTATAGACCTTCGGCACATGATTTTTGGGGTAATGTGGTCGGTATTACGTCCGTGCCGCTTTACTTTCCCTGAAAAAAAATCCGGCACCCATTAAAGGCTCGGTGAACCCGGAAGCCGTCGGTTGGGATCGAACCCTACCTCTTGTAATAAAGGGTGTGGTCAACACAAAAAGAACAGACCGAAAACACCATCAAAATTGAAAAACCTGTAGAGACAACTACCGCCATTATAGCCAGGCAGCGAAAAACATTGATTTACAGTCAAAAGGTAATCGTCCAGAGACGAGCCCGTTACTTGGGCATTTGATCACTAAACCGTACCAGTCTACAGATACAACAAATACAAGTCAAAATTAGGAAACAACTGTTAAAATGTCGGTCACATATAGTATATCATCAGATAGCATATAAGAGCTATAGTTAGCTGCTGAAGTCGTTATCAGAAAATATGAGCCAGTCAGGACCCTGCCAAATTGTCCATTGTTTGTCCAGAGAGCAGATCTCAAATCTTGTGTGTGAAATGATCTAACTAATAAAGTAGACGTTTAATCCTGTATAATTAATCTAACTATTAAAGTAGATATTTAATCCTGTGGTAATGATCTAACTAGTATGGCAAATTCTAATCTTGTAGTAATGGTCTCACTAATAAAGCAGATGACCAATGTTTCAGTAGTGATCTAACTATTAAAGGAGAGATGTTTAATCTTGAGGTAATGATATAACTAGTAAAACAGATGTCTAATCTTGAGGTAATGATATAACTAGTAAAACATATGTCTAATCTTGAGGTAATGATATAACTAGTAAAACAGATGTCTAATCTTGAAGTAATGATATAACTAGTAAAACAGATGTCTAATCTTGAGGTAATGATATAACTAGTAAAACAGATGTCTAATCTTGAGGTAATGATATAACTAGTAAAACAGATGTCTAATCTTCAGGTAATGATATAACTAGTAAAACAGATGTCTAATCTTGAGGTAATGATATAACTAGTAAAACAGATGTCTAATCTTGAGGTAATGATATAACTAGTAAAACAGATGTCTAATCTTGTGATAATGATCTAACTAGAAATGCGAAACAAAATCTCTGAAATGTTCATGACACTGTCCAATGATCAGGTCAAGACCAAATACCACATCTACGCTGTAAACTGCTCTAAGAATCATACACACCGTTTAATGACATGTAAAAATATAAATTATGGAAGTGAATGAATTTAACAAATTTAACTTGACATTGTTCATTTCACAATTCTTTGACTTTTATACAAATAATCATGTTGGCAGTCGGCTTCGTCTGACATTAAACAATTCTGCAAGATTCGACTCAGACAGCGTTTTAGTATGTAACAAGATCGGTGCAATATGCAAAGACTCGAAAGCCTAGTAAATGAATAGTGGCACTGTACCCTACCAGGCATGCTATATGAGGTGACTAAGGAGGGATAAACATGGGCCTGGCTTCCTCGAATTGTAAAAAAAATTATAATAAAAAAATTAAAAAGTTATTCCGTCTTCCAGCGTGGATAAGACGACAACGACGATGGCATTGGATAGAACACATACTGGGTAAACAAACTGAACGTATTACAGGACAGGGACTTTTTTGGAATCCTTAGGGGAGGAGACAAATGGAAGGCCAATATATAAACTCTGGAAAAGACAGTTGAAACTATATGATGAAGATGAGCAAGGCATGAAGCGAGCTCAAGATAATGGCACCAAGCAGGACAGCATGAAACGTATTTGTTGAAGACTTATCCTCTACAAGACATTGAAAAGTAGAAAAGAAGTCGACAAAGATCAGTGTTGTTTTACGTGACAATTCGTAAATAGTTCAAAACATAAATTATCCATATCATGACAATGATGACAAACACTTCAGTATTGGTTATTTTCTTTTGCACAATAATTGTCTCACTCACGCTACAACGCAGACAAGTGTATTAGCAGCAGTTGTATTATTACAGTCAAAGTGAAAAACTGTAAATTCAACGCACACAATTCATGATCAATGAAATGATTGACTCACTAATGATGTATAACCTACACTAAGCTCAGAAGAGTGTGGTGTAGCTCTGATTTACTTTTATTTTGTTCAACATATTTTTTGGCGAAAGACGTTCATTTCTAATTCAATGTTGTTCATTGTTTTGTAGAGTTTACTACTTAATATTGTTCATAACATTTAGCTTATATCATCGGCGAACCATAGTTTAACAAGATCCTACACCAACCCTTTGTGATTCTCGAGGAAACACATATCAGGTCGTGCTTGTTATGGCTGAAATTGAAAGGATAAATTTCAATGAAATTGGATTTGTCGAGAGACTCAAGTATTATAGATTTTGTTATAAAATGACATGTCTAAAGTGTATGAGAAATATGGTGTCAGTGACCGTGTTTTATCCAGGGATGAACGGTACATATTTGTGTAAAGTGGTCAGTGTCATTCCGGGCCGCCATTCTATATATTGTCCTTTCGAACTGAAGACGGCACTTGGGTCAGATATTTTAAAATCTGAGAATCCTTCAATCTTTGCTGTTATCAAGAAATGAGTTGCGCTACGCTATTCTCTCATGGGCGAGCCTCACAATCTCATCAAATGATCAGATGCCTGTTGTCGTTTCATCTCGCATCAGTGTTTTTCTTTGCATTTCTCTAGGTCTTTTGTTCGCTCGCTTCCATTTCAAGATTCGCTTTGTGATTCTCTTGTTATCTTTTCTCTTGGTATGATCAGCATATGCTAACCTTCTTTATTTTATTATAGATAATATTTCTTCATTTTTCAATAAGAATGGATGTTTCAGGATGGTAGTTGAATAGGTCCATAATAGCAATGGATGCTTCCCAATGGCGGCTGATTAGGTACATAATAACAATGGATGTTTCACGATGGTGGCTGAATAGGTCCATAATAACAATGGATGTTTCACGATGGCGACTGATTAGATCCATAATAACAATGGATGTTTCACGATGGCGGCTATTAGGTCCATAATAACAATGGATGTTTCACGATGGCGACTGATTAGATCCATAATAACAATGGATGTTTCACGATGGCGACTGATTAGATCCATAATAACAATGGATGTTTCACGATGGCGACTGATTAGATCCATAATAATAATGGATGTTTCACGATGGCGGCTATTAGGTCCATAATAACAATGGATGTTTCACGATGGCGCTATTAGGTCCATAATAACAATGGATGTTTCACGATGGCGACTGATTAGATCCATAATAACAATGAAGGACAAAATCTCCATCTTGGAAGGACAGAATCCCATCCTGGAAGGACAGAATCCCATCCTGGAAGGACAGAATCCCATCTTCATCCAAAACCTCCAACCCCTAAAACCCCAACCACTTCCAAGACGCCCACTACTTTCTAGGAAATACTCTCTGGTATCAATTAGAGGCTGGATGAACCACAAGACCTTCTCAGATTTAACAAATTCGCCTTTACTAGGAACTGAACCCTCAACCTTCTGATCAGTGGCAAACGTACTAACCACACAGCCACTGGAACTCAAATTGAGACAAGGCCAAATAGCAACAATCGACCATTGAGTCGATTCTTGAATTTGAATCGAACCTCGAATAATGGACGTTATCTATATGTTGTTTTATAAAAGTTAATTGCAAAATCCGGTTGAATTGACATTTTCTATTAAATGCTTTTCGAAACTACAACACACAAAAAAGTAAATGCTTTAAAGTGATTTATATTTTCTTTCGTAGATTCTTATTTGTTATCGTTGATTAGAAAGTCAAACATATGTTGATTAGGACACTTCTACTACATTCATCAATCTCCCATTGTTGTTATGTTTTCATACCACGCTGTTATCTCTAAAAAAAATATAAAGTAAAGTACCCCCACGTCACGCCAAGTGGCGTATAGGGAATATTGTTTTAGTGACCTTAATTTTTACAGACGTTCGGCACATGATTTTTGGGGTAATGTGGTCGGTATTACGCCCGTGCTGCTTTACTTTCCCAGAAAAAAATTCGGTACCCATTTAGGCTCGGTGAACCTGGAAGCAGGTGATCAGGATCGAAACCGGCCTTTTGTCCTTAGTAGTCCAGTTCACTGTGGTGTCCGGTTAGCGCAATCGATAGGCGGTTGGCTTACCACGGCAACAGCCGGGGTTCGTACCCTGGCGAGGACACCTGGGTTTTACTAATTCCCTAAAAATTAGTAGGAGCCGCGATAGCTCAGTGGTTAGTGAACTGGACTACTACGGACAAGGGGTAGGGTTCGATCCCAACCGACGGCTCCGGGTTCACCCAGCCTTAAATGGGTACCGGATTTTTTCTGGGAAAGTAAAAGCAGCACGGGCGTAATACCGACCACATTACCCCAAAAATCATGTGCTGAAGGTCTGTAAAATATAGGGTCACTAACACCATATTTCCCTATACGCCACTCGGCGTGACGGGGGGTACTTTACTTACTTTACTTTAGTCCAGTTCACTAACCAATGAGCTATCGCCTTGCCGTCTATATTGTAGTTTAATTCTTCTGCCGTGCGTCTACTCCAGTTTCCACAAATGTAAATAGTTTGTTACAGTCAACAAATAAGGTGATACATTAGTTGTTCATTATCATTATTGTCTTAGCATCGAAAGTTGGCTGCCAAGGAGCGCCATTCCGCTCTGTCTCTTGCTTTGATGGTGCAGGATATCATAAGCTGACTTGATTACATTAATTGTTACATTTAGTAAAAAAAAAAAGCAAATGTCGGAGCATACCTGTAACTAATAAACGCATACTTGTTATTAAAATCATTATTTAAACAACGTTTAACTCTGTAACAATAAATATTAACGAGCATATTTCATACAGCACGCAACACATTACTATTATTTTAAGTGCAGGATTTATTTAGTACTCAAAACATAGCGCTTTCCTCATGCCAGCAGATGCAATAGATTACTTGTAACAACGAAACATGTCCAATCATAGTCTTTGCGGGGAATGCCATAAAACGCCGACAAGCTTCTTGTGTTTACAAGCTGTTGATTCAAGGAGCCGTCTAGAACAAGGACAGTTATATTCCTCCATTAGTTACCACTAAATGTCCCCTTTAGGAACGCACCAAGCTCAGAATTAGAAGTACATCTCCATAGAGATAATATTAGCAACACTAGAGGACGCATACTCACTTTATGTATAACACTGTCAAATATGTGCACAAATATGAACCACGTAGGAACATTTGTAAGAGAAATGAATTAAACATCACAATATATGGTAACAAATTGTTTAAAATTGACATTTGAAGAAACAGAATAAAATGACTTCAGACGTTAAGAGAATCGCCTGCTTTCACAAACAAAAACAACACAGGATGAATAACAAAAGATCGCTATTGTTTTTTTTTTACAATTTGGCAAAAATCGTTAAAGGTAATCATGTAAATCATTTCTTTCTGAAGTGTAACATGCTATCATTGCCAATGTGATGACGAGTTTAAGAAAACATGTGCTAGAGTATGTAACAAAGAAGATGAACAGTTGGAAATATCTATCTGTCTGTCTGTCTGTCTGTCTGTCTGTCTGTCTGTCTGTCTGTCTGTCTATCTATCTATCTATCTTTAGTCCTTTCGAGCCGAAGACGGCACATAGGGCAGAACTACAATCTCAAAAGCAGAAACCTTGCGTGCCAAAATGGCACATATTGCAGAGATCAGTGCTTCTAAAATCTATGGTTCTGTTTCCATAACAATACTTTTTACAATGACAGCGTGTCAAGCCATCGATCAATCCCCTTAGTCACCTCTTACGACATGCCTGGAAACTGGAGTTGGAAACATATCTGGTCAGTAAGATAATAGGGAGATCGGACAATCGGTGACACAACTGGTTTTTGTTGTTTAATCAACCAATGAATTGTTGTAGATGTTCAATATTATGTAGAAAGAACTAGAACAATTAAGTGTGCAATATGGGTACTGGTTGAGAATCATATTATCGTCATTCAAATACTTTCGATTTTTTTATGAAAATCCACATGGGATAAATCAATGAAATTTGTAAGCCAATGTTTTGTTTCGCTTTGTATTGTGTTTGTTGGCGGTCTGATGGTAATATTTTACATCCAACATGCGAGGATAATGGGACTAGCTTCAAAAAAATGAAAACACAAGAATGATGATAGCGTGGAGGTAAGTGGTGGTAAAACAATTAAAACAAGTTTTAGGTGAAAATGGGCAGAGTGTAAAATATAAAGGTTATTTACTGTGAAGAATGTCATAAACTCAGTGCAGAAAGGTAAGAAAGACGGAACTAGAATAGTGTGATTACTGGCGGCAAACAACAGTACCAGTCAGCTTGGGGTCCCCTCTAAATGAAGACAAGAAACTAGAAAAATATCGATTTGTTTGTTGAACTTTGAGACTCTATTGACTGTGCTTTGTTCGGTTGTCTAGGGCCGGAGGAGACACATTGTTCTCAAATTAACTCATAGAACAAATATTTTATAGTTTATAATGTCGATTTTTGATGCATATCTTCTCGTCACGATCCTCCTTGTGTCGAGTATTCATGCAAATCTTCTCGTCACGATCCTCCTTGTGTCGAGTATTCATGCATATCTTCTCGTCACGATCCTCCTTGTGTCGAGCTTTCATGCATATCTTCTCGTCACGATCCTCCTTGTGTCGAGCTTCATGCGTATCTTCTCGTCACGATCCTCCTTGTATCGAGCTTTCATGCATATCTTCTCGTCACGATCCTCCTTGTGTCGAGCTTCATGCATATCTTCTCGTCACGATCCTCCTTATGTCGAGCTTCATGCATATCTTCTCGTCACGATCCTCCTTGTGTCGAGCTTCATGCATATCTTCTCGTCACGATCCTTCTTGTATCGAGCTTTCATGCATATCTTCTCGTCACGATCCTCCTTGTGTCGAGCTTCATGCATATCTTCTCGTCACGATCCTCCTTGTGTCGAACTTTCATGCATATCTTCTCGTCACGATCCTCCTTGTGTCGAACTTTCATGCACATCTTCTCGTCACGATCCTCCTTGTATCAAGCTTCATGCATATCTTCTCGTCACGACCCTTCTTGTGTCAAGCTTCCATGCATATCCTCTCGTCACGATCCTCTTTGAGTCATGGCCCTTAAAGCGGGATCACTGCTCAGCAGTCACTGCATTTGATTTATTTATACAACAACTGCGTCACAGCACGCTCATTTACATTGTACTGTATGTTTTGATCAGCAGGTTTATTTTTTAATCAAGAAGCAGCTGACAGCTCATTATAATCTTCCTGAGACAATACTTTTGTTTGGACAAAGTTTATTGACAGGCGCTAATCTCGTCTCTGCTGCTTTTTAATAGTGTGTCCTACGTTGCTGTAAATCTTTTAACTTGTTAGTGTAACTACTAATGTCTATCGCTCTTATCATCTATAAACACTCATCAAATACAAAAGTCCAATATGTATCACATGCACTAGCACTAATCATATCAGAACCATTGGTCTAAAAATGCTATGCTCCTAATACCATCTATACACCTTCACTTTCAGTAGTTTTGTCAGCAGAAAGTGTTAGATGCATGTGCACCACTCGTTTCAGCATAAATGACGTATGATTGTATCAAAGGTTTGCTGTACACATTACATTGATTTGATGTTTAAAGTAATACTCGTAGACACTCAACGTTAAAAAAATTGAGTTCAAACATAAATCTGGCCAACAATCGAACTCGAGAAGCATAACAGAAAATTTGATGTAAAAGAATAGTAGTAACAAGTGTTATCATTGTCCAATTCACGTTCTGGAAATCACTGTAGATGGCGCCACTTCTAGGATAATGATCACAATAACCGTCAGAGCAGCATTAACAGACAACTTGACGGAGGCTCCGTTTTAAAACGGTCGTTAAGTTCCATCTCTAGCAGGTCAGAGAAAGCTTCAACTTCTCTGAGCACTCCAGAAAAAAAAAAAAACCCATTATTCGATCCGTGGGAAAGTTGCCAGAGCGTCACGATGGGGTTGAAGCTTACACATTTCTTGAAATAGATGTTTATTTTTACATTTCTATCACAATTTCTGAGATAACGAGTTCCTACACCACTTCACATTTAGAAATATAAGTTCCAATCTCAAGTTAGATCGAAGACGCTTAGGGACCACGTGACTTGACATACGGTCAATATGGCTACAAGCAATGATGCCTTGTTTATGTCAAGGTCATTTCCGGCGTTTTCAGAGCTGTGAACAATGGCGTCGCTCTCAGCAGAAGTACTGTCCTTTTTCACTGTACCTGGGGACAAATGGATGTGTAGAGAAAATGACAGATATTGAAATGTGTTAAGTAGTTAATTAGACACAAAAAGAGATAACTACACGCTGACACCGTTGTAAACACCTACGTTCACACACACAAATACACAGACACACACACAGAAAATGACATTCGGAGGAATATAATAACAATGGGCTTAGTAGCGAACAGACACTAATATGAAGTGAATTTATAAATCAGCAATGGAAGGACGTTAAGTTAACACGTATCTGGAACGTGAAATTAATGATGATGATGTTGATGATGTTGATGATGATGATGATGTTGATGATGATGATGAGCTTAGGTTGTGGAAGCTGAATATGAAACAGTTCTTCTGACAAATATGAAAGTCTTTTGTTTTTGTTTTTCGTTCGCCAGCTTTTACCCCTGACGAAGTCCCTAGAGACTAGGAACTGAATTTTGCGTGTTAATTCATTGTTGCCTGACAACTGTTAGCATAGAGGTCTCTCGCCGCACAGGCAGATAATTCCGACTTCGGAGGTACTCATATTTTTTTCCCGTCAATGAGTAATTGACGTTTTAAGCAGGGCCTCGCAGCTGAGACCACGGGTGGTTGCCGCAGAGGGAAATGATAAATAAAAATCCCAACCAGTGCAGCCGGGGTTTGAACCCACAGCCTCTTTGTCTCGAGGCCGGCCTCTTGCCTCGAGACCAACCAAGTCACATCAAACAGATTTGTATTTTAGAGATACCGCATCATATAAATATGTTGTCAGTTTTTAGTTCATATCCCATTATAGAAACTGATTGTCTTAGTAAAAAAAGTAAAAAGTAAAGTACCCCCGTCACGCCAAGTGGCGTATAGGGAAATATGGTGTTAGTAACCCTATATTTTACAGACCTTCAGCACATGATTTTTGGGGTAATGTGGTCAGTATTACGCCCGTGCTGCTTTACTTTCCCAGAAAAAATCCGGTACCCATTTAAGGCTGGGTGAACCCGCAGCCGTCGGTTGGGATCGAACCCTGCCCCTTGTCCGTGGTAGTCCAGTTCACTAACCACTGAGCTATCGCGGCTCCCTTGATTGTCTTAGTGTTTCTAACAAATTTTCTTCTTCTTGCCTTCCTTATGTTTCTTTGAGCCTCGAGAGGAGATATAGCTTGAGGTCTTTTGATCACTCTTCTCTTGGGTTTTCATGCTGTTTCTACTATTCAATGAAACCATCTGTTTCGTGGTCAGCCCTTGGGTCTGGTGTTCTCGCGATGATTATTGAATGATTTTTGTGTTGTGTTTTTATCTTTTTGTTTTATCACGTGGCTAAATCATTTTGTTTGTTCTTTTTTATGCATTAAATAGCGGCAATTATTTTTTTCTGTTTTCTCAGTTCTTCATTTTTGATCTTCTCCCTCAGCTGTTTCCTATCATTCGTCTAACATATTTCACTTTGGTAGTAGTTATTATTCTTATTGTGCCTGAGTTTGGAGTCCAGGTCATGTATTGATAACACGACGCTCGGATGAATATTTTATTGTACAGTTCCGGTTTTGTCTCTTGCGTTATTTCCTTGTTGGATATAGTGCTGTTAGTTCTCTGATGATTTGACAAACTCTGTTACATCTAGAGTCTATTTCTGCTGCTTATGAATTGTCGTGTGTCACTAGACTTCCTAGACATTTAAATTCCTCCACGTGTTTAAATTTCCTGTCCTCTATTGTTACATTGGTGTTCTGTTTTTTTTTGTAAAGGTCATAACTTCTTGTTGTTGTTCATTTTCACCTTGTTATGTACCTGTATTGTTGGATCTATTTAAGTGTCCTTGCAGAACCAAAACAGGACAATTCCAATATATAAAACAAGGAGTCATACAAGGCTGTGTTCTGTCGCCGGATTTGTTTTCACTTTACAGCGAATATATTATGAGATCAATAGTGGACAAAAAAGAAAGCAATTGAAGTCAACGGTCAAAACATAAATAATGTGCGACATGCGGATGACACAGTCGTAATAGCAGAGACAGAAAGTGAATTACAAGAAATGATATAAGACATAGTAGTAAAAGTAGAGCAACAAGAAAGGTCTCAATCTGAACTGTAAGAAAACAGAAGTAATGGTCATATCGAAGAAACAATCATCACCATTATGCATCTTAAAAATAAACGACACAAATCTGAAACAAGTGCAACGTTCCAAATAGTTGGGCTCAATAACAACATCAGATGGGATGTGCACCAGAGAAATAAAAAGGAGAATAGCCCGGGCCAAAAAAGCATTTACAAAAATTAAAAATATCTTATGCAACAAATCAATGTCAATAGAAGTGAGAAAAAGAGTTCATCGGTGCTATATAGAACCAATTCTGACTTATGGAAGCCAATCACGGACAGCAGACAAACACATGAAAAGACGATTAGAGGCCACAGAGATGGGATTTCTCAGAAGAATATTGAAAGTTCCCTGGACAGCTAAAACGTCCAATGAGGAAATTCTCAAAGAGGCCAACACAAAAAGGGAGCTCGTAAAAACATCAGAAAGAAACAATCAACATTTTTCGTGCACACCATGAGAAGAGGAAATTTGGAATACTTGGTTACAACTGGCAAAATAAAAGGAAAGAGAGATCGCGGACGACAAAGAGAGAAAATACTGGATAGCTTGGTTTCATGACATGGAAAACAGTAAACAACAGAACTGATACGATGCACTATAGATAGAAGATTGTGAAAGGACATGATCGCCTACGCCAAACGGTATGGCACATGATGATGATATAAGACTCCTGCTTGTTCCATGCAATGTGCTTGATCGTCTGCATATAGAAGCCGGTTAATCTCCTCTATCTCCGATAGTTTAGCTAATTTACATATATAGTCAATGTAAGTAACAAACACGAAGGGAGATAATACTCATTCGCATTACTCCTGTTGTAACTTAAAGTTATTTGAGAGACCCGCTGCTGAAGTAGAGACTTTTACATATGTTGGTTAGACGTTGGGTTACTCCCTATGTTGTTTTATTTCTCACAATTGTTCTCTATTTACTCGGACGAATCCTTTTTCTTTGTCTCTTGACGCTGTATCCACACTTTGATTGTGCTCTGTCGTCTTTTCTGAGAGTTATTTCATAGTGTGTAAGCAGATCCTCGGTTTTTCTCCGGCAATCCATTTGGGAGTCGCCGACCTATAGCGCTATAGTTAGTCTTAGTCTTTTCTCTATAATTGTTACGTTTAACTTTTCAACTGCACTTCTCATTACTTATGGGTACAACGGTGACCTATTTCCAGTCTTCTTGAGCTTTCTCTTGATTCTGTACTGCTTTGAATATTCTGTGCAACCATGTACACACTTGTTGCTCCTGCTGTTGTTAATTATTTCTACCGGTATGTTGTCTATCCCTTGTGCTGTATTTCGTGTAACATTTGTATGACTTTTTTAGGTTCAGTGATTCTGCTTCTATGTGCGGTGTTTTTTTTATATGATTGATAGTTGGTGCCATGTTCAGTACCATTTCACGATGGTAGACATGAAGCAAGTGGTTCATTCATGGTCCTGTCAAGATTTCCTCCATGTATCACCTACGCTATGTACCAGCATTGATCTTTTCCTACTCCACTCCGTCAAACCATCCAATATATTGTCCTGTGTCTACATCTATACCTTCGACTTTCTATTTTCCCTGCTGTTACTAAGTCTTCCAACCCCCCCCCCCCCTTTTTTTCCATGTTCTCCACACATGACCCACACATATCGACTCCCTTTTCCTTTTTGTTAAACACGTTATAATAAACGTTGAAATATATTTTTCTCAACATCTGAATCATCCACATAGTGTCTAAATCACAAAGATAAACTAATGTGCTACGATCTGACGCGTTTGTGATACAGATCTGCCCTCTACCCTCCATGTTCCCTCTGTAAATACGTGTTGAGTGCGGTATTGTTCGTGCTCCATCAGGTAAAAAGACCTGATAATGCAGGCTTCTGTTTCTTAGACTTTCAATGTTACAGATTTGACGAGAAATATTGGAGATAACGTGTACACAAAAATAGGCCGCATAACTCGATCGTGAGAATGCAACACTATGTGTTGCTGTTTTTGGTGCCCGCAAGAAACATGTGTACCTATGTCTATGCATCTCTTACAGTTAATCTGACAATTCTATGGATTGTTTTCTTCTTCTGCCGTGTTTGTGCCTTATTTACTTCTTTTCTTCGCCCGTACTTCAAAAAGAGAGTTAACAGAGATTAAGTTGCTTTTTCTTGTGGTTTATATCCAGCTCCAATATACGCAGCATTCAGTCCATCAAATCTGCTAAAGTTGGATATTTTTTCTTACCAGATTTGCCTCATTTCTTAGTATCGAGTTTGCCTAATTCCTTAGTATTGGGTTTTCCTCAACTGCTTAGTTTCGTGGTTGCCTCATTTCGTAGTATCGGGGCCGTCTCTTGTTTTTGTTGGGTCTGCCTTTCCTACGTGGTGTCTCCTTGCTTGGTCTAGTTTGTTTCCACGACTACCAAGAGGGGGTGAAGGAATATTGTGGTCCCCTCTGGTGCCCAACGCCAACAGTCAGCTTTGTGTTCCTAATAGCCCTCAGCTCATTCTTTCCTGGGCTTGTTTGTTGATTTCTAAAACCTGCGCAAAGTAGTAGAAGAATGTATGGACGCACAGCGTCTTGTTAAGCTTTTTATCCCAACTCTTTGCTGGGCCGAGGATCTCTGAGAGTCGTTAGCAACGTCTAATTTTGTTATATTTCTCTCCGTTATTTGTGTACTTTGGCGTGCATGTTTGTAGAATGTAGATATAAATCTGTGTATTACGATTGCTTTTCTCCTTTTTTTCATATTCGTTCCCTCAACGATATACGTTATAATTTGTTTTGTGCATTCCCTGTGATTACGTTTTATGCATGCCCGCACACACACACGCGCACACAATGTATGTTTGTATTTTAGTTTCATCAAGAAAGATATTTACTTACCACGTTTCACATTGAACGTATCACCTGAAACAATAAGGAAAAAAAAAACAGTTACTATTCAAACAATTAACACATGCTTACAGTACAAGAGTAGTGCGAGATGTAAATTGGCTTCTGTCAGAATGTGAAATATATTACACTATATTCATGCATATAGCGTGGAGCGAATTTAAAACAAACGAGGAAATTAGAGAAATCTCCAATCACCCTCTAATATCTTCAGTAATAAAGAAAAGACGATGGTCATATGTTGGACATGTGATGAGGAGAGACAATAACCGAATAGCAAAGCAAGCCCTCATGTGGGAAACAACAGGTAAGAGGTAAAGAGGCCGACCCAGAGAGATACTGAGGAGAACATTGATCAGAGAGGCAAGGGTAGCAGGAATCGGCTCCCTCAATCAGATATATTTGCTTGCACAGAGCAGATACTAATGGCGAGATTTGATAAAAGATCTTTACAAGAATTGAAAACAGATAGAATAAAAATTTATATAAGAGAAAGAGTATCTGGGTCTATGCCCCATGTTCCGGCTGCGGCTCGAAACTTCAATAGATAGATTGATAGATGCATGCAACCGCTCTAGTAAATGAACAAATTTAATATTCAGAGTCAACGGAAAAAAGAAGTAAGATAGAACTACAATAATGATAAAAATAATAACTAGATGAAATAATAACTAGATAAAATAATAATTAGATGAAATAATAACTAGATAAAATAATAACTAGATGAAATAATAACTAGATAAAATAATAACTAGATGAAATAATAACTAGATAAAATAATAACTAGATGAAATAATAACTAGATAAAATAATAACTAGATGAAATAATAACTAGATAAAATAATAACTAGATAAAATAATAATAACAATTACGAAACAGCCGACAGTACAACAATGAGAACCGTGCAAGCCATCACGAAGCACTGATCAATCTCTCTAGTCTCCATCGACACTGAAAGGCAACAAAGAAGGAGAAAAGAAAAGCAAGTGCCCAGAATAAACTATCATTGCAAAGTGACCACTTATGTTAATGAATTAAAGTTAAGGAATGTATTAAAGTATGTTACTGGATATATTACAGCAATAATGTGTATAGATCCAATGTGGAGTGCGTATAGATTCATAGAGGTGTGTGTGTATAGATTTACTGTATAAAGTCACTGTGGTGTGTGTATTAAAGAACAAATGTATCTACTTCGGTTACCAGAAGGTTTATAAGTTCTACATTTTTTGTCCAGCCTGTTTTATTGCACTTTCTTTAGAACGCTTCGAGTACTTTCTACTTGAAAAGGTTCGATTGTTGTGCTGCAAAATGTCACGGTATATGAGGTCAATGACTAGTGTGTTGTGTGTGCTCACACTATGTGAGGTCAATGACTAGTGTGTTATGTGTGCTCATACTATGTGAGGTCAATGACTAGTGTGTTGTGTGTGCTCACACTATGTGAGGTCAATGACTAGTGTGTTGTGTGTGCTCACACTATGTGAGGTCAATGACTAGTGTGTTGTGTGTGCTCACACTATGTGAGGTCAATGACTAGTGTGTTGTGTGTGCTCACACTGTGTGAGGTCAATGACTAGTGTGTTGTGTGTGCTGACACTGTGTGAGGTCAATGACTAGTGTGTTGTGTGTGCTGACACTGTGTGAGGTAAATGACAAGTGTGTTGTGTGTGCTGACACTGTGTGAGGTCAATGACTAGTGTGTTATGTGTGCTGACACTGTGTGAGGTCAATGACTAGTGTGTTGTGTGTGCTCACACTATGTGAGGTCAATGACTAGTGTGTTGTATGTGCTCACACTATGTGAGGTCAATGACTAGTGTGTTGTTTGTGCTGACACTGTGTGAGGTCAATGACTAGTGTGTTATGTGTGCTGACACTGTGTGAGGTCAATGACTAGTGTGTTGTGTGTGCTCACACTATGTGAGGTCAATGACTAGTGTGTTGTATGTGCTCACACTATGTGAGGTCAATGACTAGTGTGTTGTGTGTGCTCACACTATGTGAGGTCAATGACTAGTGTGTTGTGTGTGCTCACACTATGTGAGGTCAATGACTAGTGTGTTGTGTGTGCCCACACTATGTGAGGTCAATGACTAGTGTGTTGTTTGTGCTCACACTATGTGAGGTCAATGACTAGTGTGTTGTATGTGCTCACACTATGTGAGGTCAATGACTAGTGTGTTGTGTGTGCTCACACTATGTGAGGTCAATGACTAGTGTGTTATTTGTGCTCACACTATGTGAGGTCAATGACTAGTGTGTTGTGTGTGCTCACACTATGTGAGGTCAATGACTAGTGTGTTGTATGTGCTCACACTATGTGAGGTCAATGACTAGTGTGTTGTATGTGCTCACACTATGTGAGGTCAATGACTAGTGTGTTGTGTGTGCTCACACTATGTGAGGTCAATGACTAGTGTGTTGTTTGTGCTCACACTATGTGAGGTCAATGACTAGTGTGTTGTATGTGCTCACACTATGTGAGGTCAATGACTAGTGTGTTGTTTGTGCTCACACTATGTGAGGTCAATGACTAGTGTGTTGTATGTGCTCACACTATGTGAGGTCAATGACTAGTGTGTTGTTTGTGCTCACACTATGTGAGGTCAATGACTAGTGTGTTGTGTGTGCTCACACTATGTGAGGTCAATGACTAGTGTGTTGTGTGTGCTCACACTATGTGAGGTCAATGACTAGTGTGTTGTATGTGCTCACACTATGTGAGGTCAAGGACTAGTGTGTTGTGTGTGCCCACACTATGTGAGGTCAATGACTAGTGTGTTGTGTGTGCCCACACTATGTGAGGTCAATGACTAGTGTGTTGTTTGTGCTCACACTATGTGAGGTCAATGACTGGTGTGTTGTGTGCGGCCACGATATGTAAGTTCAATGACTTGTGTGTTGTGTGCGGCCACGATATACGAGGTAATTGACTAGTCCGTCTTATGTCGGTTCATAGTCAGAGACATTAATAAGAAAACTATGGACATGTTCGGAGTGCAATGATGATGACCTGCAAATAACTCAATAACTCAATAATAAGAAGAGAAGATATCCCATACGAGCGAAAGAGTTTTTAAAAATGTCGTGTTTTCATTGTTCATTCGAAAAGTCGTGCCATAGATATATACAATGATGAAATAGATATACACATATGACAAGCTGTGCCTTCTATTCATCACATATAGGGTCAATATGGCGGATAGCCGGCTGGAATCTTTGAGACTCAGTCTGAAAAGCATTCCTTGTTGCAGTTTCTTCATATTCCAAGTCCGGCTTGCTGCTACTGAGTTTTGTGCTCTGTGCACACCGTGAGCTGCTTATCATCTGGATAGTGTTTCCTATATTTCGATTGCTTACAATGAATGATGATATCCTGTGACGAAGGACAGTTAAATCGCATTCAGTTTCGGTGCCGCTTCGCCTTATATCTTTTATGGTGTGCTGTAGCTGTCTAAGATGGGACTGTAGCTGCCTTTCTTTGTTTGGATCCTTCAGCGAGATTAGTTTTAATTCGGGTGATTCCACTTGCACGGGCGGTTGAACAATTATGGTTTTTAATTCGCTTGCAGTGATACCGGGGCTTTCGACTAACCATAACCATCATCAAACATAATTACCCAAGGATATAGATTAAAGGTTCTCTTTAAGATGATAAATTAAACATCATATTTGTTTTGTTTCAATGAAAGGATTGAAGGTTGAACATTTGTGTTTATGCAATCACTAATTTGGTTTCTACATAACTGGGGGTAGTTTGTTCATACATTAACTCAAAGCAAATCTCTAGGAAATACATAAGACAATGGTTAATGACTACTTGAGGGCAGTTCCTGATGTAGATTATTGGAGCAGGGTATGGCTGTATCGATCCTAAGTCAACAGAATTAGCGGGAGATTGGAAGTTCGAATATGATTATCACGCTAGTTTTGAGCATGAGACGAGTGAAGCCTAAAATAAGCTATTCTAGTTGTCTAGCAACACTGCCAGCATTGATCAGCAACTTTAGAGAGCTTTTAAGATGCAGGTGGTCTGTGTTTAAAATTAGAAGCAGCTTCATTTCTCAAAGAAGCTATTTCGTATAGGAAGTGTAGAAATAAACAAAATTCATCAAAGTTGTTGTGATCCAACAGTTTTATCATCATCATTTACTTTACCAAATGACGTAGGCAATAACGAATCTCCATAACTTTCAGCTTCTACATTTGTTTATCATTAAGTTGATGATTATATGCAAGACCAGTCTCTTATATGATGTAACATTTTACCTTATGTTACCGTGACCACGGCAACTATTTGGGCGATGTGGTCGGTATCACATCAGGCCGCCTTTATTTCTCAGAAAAAATTCTGGAATTTAGAAATTGGATGAACCCATGAATCCTGTCGATCCGAAATAAAAATTCGCCACTTCTTGGAGTTAAACCCAGGGCTATTATGATCAGGAGGCGAGTGCACTGACCACTTAGCAACCAACACTCCGTATAGTGTTAGTGCCTACACTCTTTTTTGCTCTCCTTAATGTGGGTAAAAATGGTCACTGGTCAGCATTACAACAGTGCCGTGTCCCATCTCTCTCTCTCTCCCTCCCCCCACCCCCAAATCCTATCCTCATTTAAAACTGAATTATTTCAGAAGTCGTAGGTCAAGATTGCATCCGACTTCTTGCTCTCAGTAGACCGGATCTCAGTAGACCTACTCTCAGTATTTCGGCTCTCAGTAGACCGGATCTCAGTAGACCGGCTCTCAGTAGACCGGATCTCAGCAGACCGGATCTCAGCAGACCGGCTCTCAGCAGACCGGCTCTCAGCAGACCGGATCTCAGTAGACAGGATCTCAGCAGACCGGCTGTCAGCAGACCGGCTCTCAGTAGACCGGCTCTCAGTAGACCGGCTCTCAGTAGACCGGATCTCAGCAGACCAGTTCTCAATCGACCGGCTCTCAGCAGACCGGTTCTCAATCGACCGGCTCTCAGTAGACCGGATCACAGCAGACCGGTTCTCAATTGACCGACTCTCAGAAGACCAGCTCTCAGTAGACCTGCTTTCAGTAGACCGGCTCTCAAAAGACCGGATCTCATTAGAACCAGTGGCCTCCAAATTGCTACAAAGAGCTATGAATGCACTAAATTCATGGACAAATAGATGGTGTATCAGAATAAATACAGACAAATGCAGTACTACACTTCTCACTCTCTCCCTAAAACAAAAAGCAGGAGCCATCTACATAAACAATGAGCCTGTGAAAGAAGACATACAAGCTACATATCTCGGAGTTACGTTTGATAACAAGCTATCTTGGAAACAGCAGATAAATAAGGCAACCCAAAAAGCAAGGAGGAAATTGGCTATTCTAAGAATGTTGTGTAGAACCACACGGAGTGCGAGTGGGAAAATACTCAGTAAAGTTTACCAACAGAGTATACGCCCACATTTAGAATATGGATCATCCGCATGGTGCTCAGCATCAAACTGCAAGAACTGGATAAAGTACAAAACCAGTCACTTAGGGTCATCACAGGAGCAATGAAATCAACACCAATATTGTAGATGGAGAAATTGTGGAGGATACCAGCACTGAGAGAACGGATGGTCACAAAGGTGCTGATACAGGAAGAAAAATTTGCATGCATGCCGAGACATCCAATTAAGGACCGATTCCAAAATCTTGCATTGGGACGACTTAAGAGAAGCAGTTTTATCCACCAAGCCAAGTGTATTAGTAGACAAACACCAGACATGCCAAGAGTTGTTAACCCCCTACTGCCCATACCAGAACATACGCCCTGGACAGATGAATCAGGATTATTAATACAAATACGGACAGAAGTGAAAGGAATAGTTGACAAAGAAGAACAGATAAGTCTACAGCGAAAAACAATAATTCTCAGTTTCCTGGATGAAGAATACCCACAAGACCTATGGATTCGTGTGTACACAGATGGATCAGCACAGAATGCAGTAAAAAATTGGGGAGCAGGTGCGTATATAGAGAACCCATATAACACTAGGGATATGAATAAAACAGCAACAGGGAAATATTGTCACAATTATGATGCAGAAATACAAGTACTAAAGTTGGCAATAGAAAAACTGCTGAACAGTAATCTTAGCCCACAGCCTGTAGTGTTTTTGACAGATGCAAGATCAGTACTCCAGGCACTATAATCCAGAAAATTACCACATCTGCAGACCTTATTGACTGAACTCTGCAAGTACCACAGTGTTGCCCTGCAGTGGATCCCATCTCACTGTGGAATACCATGAAATGAGAAAGCATATCAGTTGGCAAAGGAAGGTTCAACAGGCACACAACTAGATACACCGGTTACATATCATCATAAGAAACAGATAATCAAATCAATCAGTGGACCACAAGCCCCAAATCAGGATGCCTTTCATAATATGAATAGATATAAACAAGTTATCATTATACGCCTCAGAACAGGACACAATCGACTCCATAGTCACATGTATACAAAATTCAAGATCGGCACATAAACTATTTGTACATGTGGACAGGCGCCCCAGACTGCTGAACACATACTTCAAGACTGCACAGAATATAGTAGACTAAGGAAAATCCATTGGCCCATAGATTCAACACTACAGACAAAACTATATGGGCCACTGCAAGAATTACAAAAGACAGTAAAATTTATACAGGAAACGACATTGCAGATATAGTCAATACTTCGGGTGAACGAAAGGTAGATAGATTAGAACCAGTTCTCAAGCCATCGTTTTGACACCTACATAAGTGTTCCACAAATAGTGTGCCAGGTTCCCGTTTTATACACTATACAAGTCATATGTCAGTGCACGATATTAATAAAAAAAAAATTGTGGACAAAACTGAAATCATGAACATAGGTAGAACACCAAAAAAAATCAACACCTCAATAGAAAATTACTATACTAATGCAAGTACAAGAATTCAAATGTCTGGGTAATATTTTTACAGAGGATGGAAGACTTAACAGAGAGGTTGAATCAAGAATTCAAAGTGCTAACAAAGTTATAGACAAAATTTTGCAGTTCTAAAGCATCCTGCTATCTCAATGAAAACAAAGAAGAACTTGATAAACTATATCCTTATTCCAACTCTTTGCTATCAATGTCAAACATGCACTCTGATTAAGATCAAAAAGAAAACAAACATGTGAGATGAGATGCCTCAGAAAAGCTGTGAACAAAACACAAAGAGATCATGTAAAGAGCGATGAAATCAGAAAACACCATTGGAATTCTGCCAGTAATTAAATACATAGAGAGACAAAGATGAAAGTGGTTTGAACATTTAATGCGCATGAACCCGTCAGCACCAGCGTAAAGAGCTTATAACAACAAAATGGAACAACCAAGATATATAGGTAGACAAAGAAGAAGATGGGTTGAGGGAATTTACGACATAATAAAACAATACAATATCACTATGTGCCAAGCCATAGAAAGTGTCCTTGATAGAAAACACATCATTTATTTAGGCCCGCTACGCTACCTGAAAAAAAGCAGAACAAGATAAAAAGAAAAAAAGCGGTGTGACATAAACACTGCAATGCTATAGCTATTTGCAGCCTGTTGTCGTACATTTAGTCTGAAGTGGTTTGTTACTTTGTTTGTTTGCATTATAAAGTATGTTTAATATAAGAGCTCATGCAATGTCACAACTGTATATGTTTGTCATATCAAAATTTGCAATAGCCGAAAGATAATCAGGTAAACCGAGCCTCTATGTGGCGTGACTTTGTCTGTTGTAGACTTTTCAAAGTAATCGTGCCAAACCTGGTTTAAATAATCTTTAAGATTCTACAAGAATGTTTTTATAAATGCATTGTCTACAACTGTTACACTCAACATGTACACTCATAGATATCATGCAACAACAACATTGTGTTTCTACCCACTGCATCAACTTTACTTTGTCGTTCACATAACGAGATTATGACGTTACCATGACGTCACGCAAAACGTTTCTGGCTCAACAGACAGTTTCATGGCCGCGAGTTCATGGCTTCAACTATATTCAAGAGGCTCCCTAATTTGCGAATAATTAAAAGAAACAGGATGGCGAGAAAGAAAACAAAAGATACATATAAATGAGATATTACAATAAAGATGTCCATGTCCTTGTTTAGATATACTGATGACAATTAGATTATCCAGATTGTGTGCAAATTAAATTGACAAAAAAGAAGTTGTCGTTCCTGACTGCCATTTTGTTCGTGAGACAAACACTACACAGCGCTTGTATAGATTCAGCTCTTGTTGATACCTCGCATTTTATGACAAAATCTTCTATATTGTAATATGGAGCATTACTGCACCCTCCCAACAAGTATAAGGGATCTCTTCTAATTAAAGTTTGAGAAGCAGAGCGTCTCCTGGCATACGCATCAAAGAGACGACATTGCACAAGGAGGAGTATATATCTTGCTCCCTGCCCCTATTTCAAGGATACGAGAAACCCCGGAAGTGCATGGCGGATGACGTTGTGACAGTAGCCTGCATTTATAATTGGTTAGTTATGATCAGGGCAAGATCTATGCATAAGCTACAGCTTAGAGCCACACAATCAGATGGGTGTCAAATATGTCTTCAAATTTGTTTTTGGGACAACACTTTTGTTCTGAGACTTTTGGTGTTAAGTTTTTAACGGAAGGGAAGGGTAGTAGTATAGCAGGAAGGATTTGGATATCATTTGGCCGGAAATTAACAAAGATATATAGTGTGGTGCGCAGCGCACCACATGTACACGCGAGACAGGGAGAGTTAACCGTGACCTTTCGTGTCGGTGACCCTGGAAGTGACCTGTTTATGTTTGGTGTGCGCTGACTTTTGGAGTTCAGTGGCCGGGTGACCGCTTATCTCGTGGGGTGTCAAGTGGTCAGCGGGGCTTATCTCAAGTGGGTGAGCGGGGCTTATCTCAAGTGGGTGAGCGGGGTGTCTGTCGGCGTGACCTCGGCGCTCCGCATTTTAAAAATTCCGAATTATTTAAAAAAAACAGTCTCCATCGTATTTCGAACACGGGTCTACGGCGTGCCAGGCCAGACACTTACCACTATGCTACAGGCGATCACAGAATTAGAGGCTGAATGAGACAGGTGAGTCGTGACGCTTTTGTTGGTGCTCGACAGCTATCTAGTAGTAGAGAAAGATTGACCCGCATTTAGGCGCTAAATTAACAAAGATATATAGGGCAGCGCGCGGCGCGCATAACGCGTGCGGCGCAGGGGGAGTTAACCGTGACATTTCGTGTCGGGATGCCCGGTGACCTCTCGTTGACCTCTCGGGTGACCTCTCGTGGTGGGGGCGGCGGTGGTGCTGCGAAGTGGTGACCTCCCGCGGTGGTATCATTACTTTCACATTCTTTCTTTGTATGGTCGCTCAAATGTCTTGACCAATATAACTTATTGAAGACAACTTTTAACGTGTATCTAACATTTTCTTTACAACTACAGGTAACAACTTAGTCCGTTACACATGTCTTGCTATAGACAGGATCGCGTGCTAATGACTTTAACAGCTAAATGGTAGATGAATATTTAGGCTAACTTGAGAGTCGTGGCGATCTCTCGGCGCCATGGTCGGAGTGAGCTCTCGCAGTGGGGGACCTGTTATGATCAAAGACCCTATGTCTCTGTGAAATTTCTCACTTGGGTAACTTAAGCTGGTCTAGCCGTCTAACAGAGAGACAGTAAATTAATGTACTTTTGATATTCTATTACTGTTGTGTTTTTTGTAGTGGTTGTAGTAATAGTAGTAGTAGTAGTTAAAGTCGTTGTTGAAGTTGTACAACTAGTGTGACTTGTATTTTGTAGAGTTATAAAAGACAAGTGGGGGCTATGCCTTTTTTTTCATGTGTAGTAGAGAGATGGTAGAGTCTTATAGTTATTTTTATGCATGACAACTTTAATGTATCTATAAAATTTATTTTGAAATTAAAGGAAACATACAACTTACTCAGGGCTTGGCCAACTAACAGCAGCGGTCTTGCTAATATACTTAACCCGTGGAAAAATCAGCATCATGAGACTTATTAATGTCCAAATTGACCACTTGTTCATAACACGGATACGACAGCGATGATGACTTTAACGGGTACGGAATCAAAGATCCCGTGGGTTTTGTTTTAGTCGATGACAACTTTTGAAATAGTAGCTGACAACTTTTGTATTAGCAGATGGCAGCTTTCAATGACTGTTTGCATGCTATGTCATTGTAGCAGTCATGTATGTAATGTCGATGTAGTAGACACGTATGTCATGTCATTGTAACAGTCATGTCAATGTAACAGTCATTTCGTTGTAATAGTCATCTCGTTGTAACAGTCACGTATGTCATGTCGTTTTATCAGAGACGTATGGTATGTCGTTGTAACAAACATGTCGTTGTATCAGTCATGTCGATGTAGTAGACACGTATGTCATGTCATTGTAACAGTCATGCCAATGTAGTAGACACGTATGTCATGTCATTGTAACAGTCATGTCAATGAAACAGTCATTTCGTTGTAATAGTCATCTCGTTGTAACAGTCACGTATGTCATGTCGTTTTATCAGAGACGTATGGTATGTCGTTATAACAGACACGTATGTCATGTCATTGTAACAGTCATGTCAATGTAGTAGACACGTATGTCATGTCATTGTAACAGGCATGTCAATGTAACAGTCATTTCGTTGTAATAGTCATCTCGTTGTAACAGTCACGTATGTCATGTCGTTTTATCAGAGACGTATCGTATGTCGTTGTAACAGACACGTATGTCATGTCGTTGTAACAGACACGTATGTCATGTCGTTTTATCAAAGACGTATGGTATGTCGTTGTATCAGTCATGTCGTTGTATCAGCCATGTCGTTTTAACAGAGACGTATGGTATGTCGTTGTAACAGACATGTCGTTGTATCAGTCATGTCGATGTAGTAGACACGTATGTCATGTCATTGTAACAGTCATGTCAATGTAACAGTCATGTCAATGTAACAGTCATTTCGTTGTAATAGTCATCTCGTTGTAACAGTCACGTATGTCATGTCGTTTTATCAGAGACGTATGGTATGTCGTTGTAGTAGACACGTATGTCATGTTATTGTAACAGGCATGTCAATGTAGTAGACACGTATGGCATGTCATTGTAACAGTCATGTCAATGTGACAGTCATCTCGTTGTAACAGTCACGTATGTCATGTCGTTTTATCAGAGACGTATGGTATGTCGTTGTATCAGTCATGTCAATGTAACAGTCATTTCGTTGTAATAGTCATCTCGTTGTAACAGACACGTATGTCATGTCGTTGTAACAGACACGTATGGTATGTCGTTGTAACAGACATGTCGTTGTATCAGGCATGTCGATGTAGTAGACACGTATGTCATGTCATTGTAACAGTCATGTCAATGTAACAGGCATGTCAAAGTAACAGTCATTTCGTTGTAATAGTCATCTCGTTGTAACAGTCACGTATGCCATGTCGTTTTATCAGAGACGTATGGTATGTCGTTGTAACAGTCTTGTCGTTGTATCAGGCATGTCGATGTACTAGACACGTATGTCATGTCATTGTAACAGTCATGTCATTGTAACAGTCATCTCGTTGTAACAGTCACGTATGTCATGTCGTTTTATCAGAAACGAATGGTATGTCGTTGTAACAGACACGTATGTCATGTCGTTTTATCAGAGACGTATGGTATGTCGTTGTATCAGCCATGTCAATGTAACAGTCATTTCGTTGTAATAGTCATCTCGTTGTAACAGACACGTATGTCATGTCGTTGTAACAGACACGTATGGTATGTCGTTGTAACAGACATGTCGTTGTATCAGTCATGTCGATGTAGTAGACACGCGTATGTCATGTCATTGTAACAGTCATTTCGTTGTAATAGTCATCTCGTTGTAACAGACACGTATGTCATGTCGTTGTAACAGACACGTATGGTATGTCGTTGTAACAGACAGGTCGTTGTATCATTCATGTCGATGTAGTAGACACGTATGTCATGTCATTGTAACAGTCATGTCAATGTAACAGTCATTTCGTTGTAATAGTCATCTCGTTGTAACAGTCACGTATGTCATGTCGTTTTATCAGAGACGAATGGTATGTCGTTGTAACAGACATGTCGTTGTATCAGTCATGTCGATGTAGTAGACACGTATGTCATGTCATTGTAACAGTCATGTCAATGTAACAGGCATCTCGTTGTAACAGTCACGTATGTCATGTCGTTTTATCAGAGACGTATGGTATGTCGTTGTAACAGACATGTCGTTGTATCAGTCATGTCTATGTAGTAGACACGTATGTCATGTGATTGTAACAGTCATGTCAATGTAACAGGCATCTCGTTGTAACAGTCACGTATGTCATGTCGTTTTATCAGAGACGTATGGTATGTCGTTGTAACAGACATGTCGTTGTATCAGTCATGTCGATGTAGTAGACACGTATGTCAATCCATTGTAACAGTCATGTCAATGTAACAGTCATGTCAATGTAACAATCATTTCGTTGTAATAGTCATCTCGTTGTAACAGACACGTATGTCATGTCGTTGTAACAGACACGTATGGTATGTCGTTGTAACAGACATGTCGTTGTATCAGTCATGTCGATGTAGTAGACACGTATGTCATGTCATTGTAACAGTCATGTCAATGTAGTAGACACGTATGTCATGTCATTGTAACAGGCATGTCAATGTAACAGTCATTTCGTTGTAATAGTCAGCTCGTTGTAACAGACACGCATGTCATGTCGTTGTAACAGACACGTATGTCATGTCGTTTTATCAGAGACGTATGGTATGTCGTTGTATCAGGCATGTCGTTGTAACAGACACGTATGTCATGTCGTTATAACAGTCACAGATGGCGTGTCGTATCAGTCATGTCGTTGTAACAGACACGTATGTCATGTCGTTATAACAGTCACAGGTAGCGTGTCGTTGTATCAGACACGTGTGTCATGTCGTTGTATGAGACACAGATCTTATGTCATGATATTGTTGTAGTTGTTCAAGTAGTTGTTGATGTTGTAGTAGTAGTGGAAGATGTTAGAAGACGTGTTTATTTTAGCAGAGGAAGTTTCTGAATTGTAGAAGACAACTTTCGAAATAGGAGATGACAACATTTGTTTTAGCCGAGGACAACGTTCGAAATAGTAGGTGACAACTTTTTGAATTACAGTGAGACGACTTTCGAATTACCATATGAGGGATACAAGTTCCAATAGGCGACCATGGCCTTTCACAGTACATCGTGTCAGTTCTGTTGTTAACGGTTTTCCATGTCATGTCGTTGTAGTAGTCATAGGTGTCATACCGTCGTTGTAGTAGTCATAGGTATCATACCGTTGTATGTAGGTTGTCTAATGTGTTGGGATGGATGAAGGTAGGTTGTCTAGTGTGTCGGGATGGATGAATGTAGATTGGCTAGTATGTCGGGATGGATGAATGTAGGTTGTCTAATGTGTCGGGATGGATGAATGTAGGTTGTCTAGGGTGTCGGGATGGATGAATGTAGATTGGCTAGTATGTCGGGATGGATGAATGTAGGTTGTCTAGTGTAGCATGATGGTTGTATGTATGTTGTCCAGTATGACATGATAGTTGTATGTAGGTTGTCTAGTTTGTCGTGATGGCTGTATGTAGGTTGTCTAGTGTGTCGGGATGGATGAATGTAAGTTCTCGACTGTGTCATGATGCTTGTATGTAGGTTATCTAGTGTCGCATGATGGTTATATGTATGTGGTCCAGTGTGACATGATAGTTGTAGGTAGATTGTCTGGTGTGTCATGATGATTGTATGTAGGTTGTCGAGGGCGCGCCAACAAATCACCGCACCATTTAAACTTCTTTGAACACAATGGACACAGATGTTCACCAGAAGAAACCCTCTAGAGTAAATCCAATAACCCTTGAGGTTTCTTCTGGTGAACATATGTGTCCATTGTGTTCAAAGAAGTTTAAATGGTGCGGTGATTTGTTGGCGCGCACTCGACAACCTACATACAAGCATCATGACACAGTCGACAACTTACATTCATCCATCCCGACACACTAGACAACCTACATACAGCCATCACGCCACACTAGACAACCTACATACAGCCATCACGACAAACTAGACAACCTACATACAGCCATCACGCCACACTAGACAACTTACATTCATCCATCCCGACACACTAGACAACCTACATACAGCCATCACGCCACATTAGACAACCTACATACAAGCATCATGACACAGTCGACAACTTACATTCATCCATCCCGACACACTAGACAACCTACATACAGCCATCACGCCACACTAGACAACCTACATACAGCCATCACGACAAACTAGACAACCTACATACAGCCAACACGCCACACTAGACAACTTACATTCATCCATCCCGACACACTAGACAACCTACATACAGCCATCACGCCACACTAGACAACCTACATACAGCCATCACGACAAACTAGACAACCTACATACAACTATCATGTCATACTGGACAACATACATACAACCATCATGCTACACTAGACAACCTACATTCATCCATCCCGACATACTAGCCAATCTACATTCATCCATCCCGACACCCTAGACAACCTACATTCATCCATCCCGACACATTAGACAACCTACATTCATCCATCCCGACATACTAGCCAATCTACATTCATCCATCCCGACATACTAGCCAATCTATATTCATCCATCCCGACATACTAGACAACCTACATTCATCCATCCCGACATACTAGCCAATCTACATTCATCCATCCCGACACCCTAGACAACCTACATTCATCCATCCCGACACATTAGACAACCTACATTCATCCATCCCGACATACTAGCCAATCTACATTCATCCATCCCGACATACTAGCCAATCTATATTCATCCATCCCGACACACTAGACAACCTACCTTCATCCATCCCAACACATTAGACAACCTACATACAACGGTATGATACCTATGACTACTACAACGACGGTATGACACCTATGACTACTACAACGACATGACATGGAAAACCGTTAACAACAGAACTGACACGATGTACTGTGAAAGGCCATGGTCGCCTATTGGAACTTGTATCCCTCATATGGTAATTCGAAAGTCGTCTCACTGTAATTCAAAAAGTTGTCACCTACTATTTCGAACGTTGTCCTCGGCTAAAACAAATGTTGTCATCTCCTATTTCGAAAGTTGTCTTCTACAATTCAGAAACTTCCTCTGCTAAAATAAACACGTCTTCTAACATCTTCCACTACTACTACAACATCAACAACTACTTGAACAACTACAACAATATCATGACATAAGATCTGTGTCTCATACAACGACATGACACACGTGTCTGATACAACGACACGCTACCTGTGACTGTTATAACGACATGACATACGTGTCTGTTACAACGACATGACTGATACGAAACGCCATCTGTGACTGTTATAACGACATGACATACGTGTCTGTTACAACGACATGCCTGATACAACGACATACCATACGTCTCTGATAAAACGACATGACATACGTGTCTGTTACAACGACATGACATGCGTGTCTGTTACAACGAGCTGACTATTACAACGAAATGACTGTTACATTGACATGCCTGTTACAATGAAATGACATACGTGTTTACTACATTGACATGACTGTTACAATGACATGACATACGTGTCTACTACATCGACATGACTGATACAACGACATGTCTGTTACAACGACATACCATACGTGTCTGTTACAACGACATGACATACGTGTCTGTTACAACGAGATGACTATTACAACGAGATGATTGTTACATTGACATGACTGTTACATTGACATGACTGTTACAACGGATTGACATACGTGTCTACTACATCGACATGACTGATACAACGACATGTCTGTTACAACGACATACCATACGTCTCTGATAAAACGACATGACTGTTACAACGAGATGCCTGTTACATTGACATGCCTGTTACAATGACATAACATAACTGTCTACTACATCGACATGACTGATACAACGACATGTCTGTTACAACGACATACCATTCGTCTCTGATAAAACGACATGACATACGTGACTGTTACAACGAGATGACTATTACAACGAAATGACTGTTACATTGACATGCATGTTACAATGACATGACATACGTGTCTACTACATCGACATGACTGATACAACGACCTGTCTGTTACAACGACATACCATACGTGTCTGTTACAACGACATGACATACGTGACTGTTACAACGAGATGACTGTTACATTGACATGACTGTTACAATGACATGACATACGTGTCTACTACATCGACATGACTGATACAACGACATGTCTGTTACAACGACATACCATACGTGTCTGTTACAACGACATGACATACGTGTCTGTTACAACGAGATGACTATTACAACGAAATGACTGTTACATTGACATGACTGATACAACGACATACCATACGTCTCTGATAAAACGACATGACATACGTGTCTGTTACAACGACATACCATTCGTTTCTGATAAAACGACATGACATACGTGACTGTTACCACGAGATGACTGTTACATTGACATGACTGTTACAATGAAATGACATACGTGTCTAGTACATCGACATGACTGATACAACGACAAGTCTGTTACAACGACATACCATACGTCTCTGATAAAACGACATGACATACGTGACTGTTACAACGAGATGACTATTACAACGAAATGACTGTTACATTGACATGCCTGTTACATTGACATGACTGTTACAATGACATGACATACGTGTCTACTACATCGACATGCCTGATACAACGACATGTCTGTTACAACGGCATACCATACGTGTCTGTTACAACGACATGACATACGTGTCTGTTACAACGAGATTACTATTACAACGAAATGACTGTTACATTGACATGACTGATACAACGACATACCATACGTCTCTGATAAAACGACATAACATACGTGTCTGTTACAACGACATACCATACGTCTCTGATAAAACGACATGACATACGTGACTGTTACAACGAGATGACTGTTACATTGACATGACTGTTACAATGACATGACATACGTGTCTACTACATTGACATGCCTGGTACAATAACATGACACACGTGTCTACTACAACGACATACCATACGTCTCTGATAAAACGACATGACATACGTGACTGTTACAACGAGATGACTATTACAACGAAATGACTGTTACATTGACATGACTGTTACATTGACATGACTGTTACAATGACATGACATACGTGTCTACTACATCGACATGACTGATACAACGACATGTCTGTTACAACGACATACCATACGTCTCTGATAAAACGACATGACTGATACAACGACATGACTGATACAACGACATACCATACGTCTTTGATAAAACGACATGACATACGTGTCTGTTACAACGACATGACATACGTGACTGTTACAACGAGATGACTATTACAACGAAATGACTGTTACATTGACATGCCTGTTACAATGACATGACATACGTGTCTACTACATTGACATGACTGTTACAATGACATGACATACGTGTCTGTTACAGCGACATACCATACGTCTCTGATAAAACGACATGACATACGTGACTGTTACAACGAGATGACTGTTACATTGACATGACTGTTACAATGACATGACATACGTGTCTACTACATTGACATGACTGTTACAATGACATGACATACGTGTCTACTACATCGACATGACTGATACAACGACATGTTTGTTACAACGACATACTATACGTCTCTGATAAAACGACATGACATACGTGACTGTTACAACGAGATGACTATTACAACGAAATGACTGTTACATTGACATGACTGTTACAATGACATGACATACGTGTCTACTACATCGACATGACATACATGACTGCTACAATGACATAGCATGCAAACAGTCATTGAAAGCTGTCATCTGCTAATACAAAAGGCTTCAGCTACTATTTCAAAAGTTGTCATCGACTAAAACAAAACCCACGGGATCTTTGATTCCGTACCCGTTAAAGTCATCATCGCTGTCGTATCCGTGTTATGAACAAGTGGTCAATTTGGACATTAATAAGTCTCATGATGCTGATGTTTGCACGGGTTAAGTATATTAGCAAGACCGCTGCTGTTAGTTGGCCAAGCCCTGAGTAAGTTGTATGTTTCCTTTAATTTCAAAATAAATTTTATAGATACATTAAAGTTGTCATGCATAAAAATAACTATAAGACTCTACCATCTCTCTACTACACATGAAAAAAAGGCATAGCCCCCACTTGTCTGTTATAACTCTACAAAATACAAGTCACACTAGTTGTACAACTTCAACAACGACTTTAACTACTACTACTACTATTACTACAACCACTACAAAAAACACAACAGTAATAGAATATCAAAAGTACATTAATTTACTGTCTCTCTGTTAGATGGCTAGACCAGCTTAAGTTACCCAAGTGAGAAATTTCACAGAGACATAGGGTCTTTGATCATAACAGGTCCCCCACTGCGAGAGCTCATCCCGACCATGGCGCCGAGAGATCGCCACGACTCTCAAGTTAGCCTAAATATTCATCTACCATTTAGCTGTTAAAGTCATTAGCACGCGATCCTGTCTATAGCAAGACATGTGTAACGGACTAAGTTGTTACCTGTAGTTGTAAAGAAAATGTTAGATACACGTTAAAAGTTGTCTTCAATAAGTTATATTGGTCAAGACATTTGAGCGACCATACAAAGAAAGAATGTGAAAGTAATGATACCACCGCGGGAGGTCACCACTTCGCAGCACCACCGCCGCCCCCACCACGAGAGGTCACCCGAGAGGTCAACGAGAGGTCACCGGGCATCCCGACACGAAATGTCACGGTTAACTCCCCCTGCGCCGCACGCGTTATGCGCGCCGCGCGCTGCCCTATATATCTTTGTTAATTTAGCGCCTAAATGCGGGTCAATCTTTCTCTACTACTAGATAGCTGTCGAGCACCAACAAAAGCGTCACGACTCACCTGTCTCATTCAGCCTCTAATTCTGTGATCGCCTGTAGCATAGTGGTAAGTGTCTGGCCTGGCACGCCGTAGACCCGTGTTCGAAATACGATGGAGACTGTTTTTTTAAATAATTCGGAATTTTTAAAATGCGGAGCGCCGAGGTCACGCCGACAGACACCACGCTCACCCACTTGAGATAAGCCCCGCTCACCCACTTGAGATAAGCCCCGCTGACCACTTGACACCCCACGAGATAAGCGGTCACCCGGCCACTGAACTCCAAAAGTCAGCGCACACCAAACATAAACAGGTCACTTCCAGGGTCACCGACACGAAAGGTCACGGTTAACTCTCCCTGTCTCGCGTGTACATGTGGTGCGCTGCGCACCACACTATATATCTTTGTTAATTTCCGGCCAAATGATATCCAAATCCTTCCTGTTAAGTCTTACTACATAAACTAACAAGAGCCGTCGTAGTAATGGTAGTAAGACGTACCATTGCAGTGGGGATTACGATAAAATCAGTTGTAAAGGGTTAAGCAAGCAACACAACAAATTAGATAAAGATATGTTTTTAGAGGTTCTCGCCACGCAAAAGGCCAAGGGTGGGAAAAATGTAGGTTTCAAAGTCTTAAATAATTCTATATTTTCCTACAGTCAAACAAGAAATGCTCTTTCCTATTTCTATATAAAAAGAAAGGTAGCTGATGATAACGTCTCGACTACGCCTTTAGATATTTAACTCTTTACACTACCAGCTTAGGCTACCCAGCAATCTCTAACAGTTTCACCCCTTATGATTCATTTATGACATAGAGCTAAGCAGACACCAACTACATAGCTATAAATAAATGTTATCCTTGTACTATATATTTACTCAATGTACTGAATATGTTTGTAATGATATATAATATCAATGTATGTTATACACCTATTAAGATAATAAAAGAATAAAATATATCTTCGTCTTCTGTTTTATATTGACCGTTTTTCATAGATGTTGTATAATCTACTAACCTATCACTATCGCTCAAGTATATCAAGAACTCCAAAGTCAGGACACACCAGACATAAACACGTCACTTCCGGGGTCACCGGGACTAGCGGTCAACACCTCGACACGAGCTGTCATGGTTAACTCCCCCTGCACCTACGGTACATTAGGTGCGCCGCGCACCTACTATATATCTTTGTTAATTTACGGGCCAAATAATAATCAAATCCTTCCTGCTATACTACTAAGGGTTTCAAAGAGTTGTTTTACATTAAAAAAATAATTTAGGGTCTCACCAAGTGTAAATCTGGCACTTGATGATTGACACTCTATGATGATTGACACTCTGTGGTAATTGACGAATGATCTCAGATGTCTCACATGTAGAGACAATGTCTGCGACTTTCATCTATTGAAGACTGCTAAGTAAGATATGATGGTAAACTATCACGAAATGCAAGCTGAGCACAAAACATCTAACGAGTTGACCCTATACAAAGCAGATTGAAGACATTGACTGTAATAGACGCTGGACATCTCGGGCAGGATAGAACAGACCCGAGTAGGTGTCCTGGGGTTCATAGCAAGCACAAGATAACTGATAATAATGACGAGCCCTAACTTTGGCTAGAAAACACTGCATTGTTTAACCCTCTCTGGTGTACGTCTCACATGCGACACAGTCCAACACAACTTATTGTTACCCACCCTGTTATTAAGTTGACACGAACTCCCCTACATGAGCTACATAAGAGAATCCAACTTTACACAACACGTGAGGTCTCCATACGCGAGAATTATGACAATCTACAGACGATACTTTTACTTTACCTAATCCAGCTTATTTACTATTAAACGTGTGATATTTTATAAACCTAATTATATTTTGCTGTTAAAAATAACTTACGAAATGTTTTTAAAAAAGATATTTTCTGATAAATCTGGCACCTAGAAAAAAAGATATTTTCAGCATTTTATAAGTAGCGATATGATAACCCTGTGACCTTCCAGGCATGTCGAAAGAGGCGACTAATGAGGTTGATCGATGGCTTAACAAGCTGCCATTGTAAAAAGTATTGTTATGGAAACAGCGCCATATATTTTAGAGTAGTGATCTCTGCAATATGTGCTACTTTGGCACGCAAGGTTTCTGTTTTTGAAATTGTAGTTCTGCCCTATGTGCTGACTTCGGCTCGAAAGGACAATAGATAGATAGAGAATATCATAACCTAATTATATCTATATTTACAAGAGGTTGCAACATGTAAATTACAAATAAAACAAGTATGTCTAAAGAGTTATAAAAGTAAAAGTAAAGTACCCCCGTCACGCCAAGTGGCGTATAGGGAAATATGGTGTTAGTGACCCTATATTTTACAGACCTTCAACACATGATTTTTGGGGTAATGTGGTCAGTATTACGCCCGTGCTGCTTTACTTTACCAGAAAAAAAATCCGGTACCCATTTAAGGCTGGGTGAACCCGGAAGCCGTCGGTTGGGATCGAACCCTACCCCTTGTCCGTGGTAGTCCAGTTCACTAACCACTGAGCTATCGCGGCTCCTCTAAAGAGTTATAAGAAACGAAAATGGCAATGGCTCAAATAAAGAAGTGTGTTAATTAAGTTTCCTTAAGATAATTGAGCGATATCTAAATTTAAAAATGAAATAAAAGCTACAATTTAATCAAGCAGGACAATTCTGACACAGTGCATTTATATTGTCCTCAAGTTGGACTTTTACTGATCAATTTTCAGGTTAAATATTGTAGCAACTGTTGGCTATAAACTTATGCTAATGCGTACTTGTAATGGTAACAACAAAGAAAAAGACATCACCTCAGTTCAAAATAAGACAAGTGGAACAATATTAAAACAGGTAAATGAATTTAAATACTTGGGAACTTTGTTAACCTCAGACGGAAGATGTACAAAATAGGTGAGATGCTGAATGGCTCAGGCAAAAGCAGCTTTCCAAAATATGAGGAAGATACTATGCAATCCATTTTTGACGATAGAAACAAGAAAAGGAGTTCTTAAATGTTAGTCTTAACTTATGGATGTGAATCATGGACAATAAGGGCAACAGACAAAAAAAATCACTGAGTCTGTAGAAATATAGTTTTACAGAAGAATGTTGAGCTAAAAAGAGTAATGAAAATGTTCTGAAAGAGGTCAAAGCAAAAAGAGAGCTAATTTTCAATATTAGGAAGAAACAATCATCATATTTTGGCCATGTGATGAGAAGAGAACAACTGGAATATATTGTAACAACTGGAAAAATTGAAGGACGAAGAGATAGGGGGAAGCAAAGAGAAAAAAAATAGCAGACAGCTTAAGAGAATGGCTTGGCAAAAGGTCAACAACAGAAATGATAAATAACTGTCGAGATAGAAAGTTGTGGAGAGACATGATCACCTACGTCAGCAGTCCCAGTACTTGA
This sequence comes from Megaustenia siamemsis, assembly GCA_032433765.1. Classification (NCBI taxonomy): domain Eukaryota; kingdom Metazoa; phylum Mollusca; class Gastropoda; order Stylommatophora; family Ariophantidae; genus Megaustenia; species Megaustenia siamemsis. The sequence goes on along the minus strand of JAVIAB010000092.1, from coordinate 170,364,613 downwards.
TGATGGTGAATGCGTACTTGGTTAAACTCATTTTTCAAAATGTTTACGGTGGACCATTCAAATGAGCGACAGAATAAAAGTCAAGCTAAGGAGATCAAATGTTATCTTAAAGTTTTGGGCATCTCTTACGTCTTCATGTGAAGACGCCCTCGGTAAACTTGTGACGTAATTTTATTACAATAAATCGATTTTTCATAATTCTTCTTGGCTTATCTGTTCCGAATGAAAAACACACTTCTGAAATGATCGAACTTAATTATGTAAATGAGATTCAATTTATTTAAACTGTATTCAATCCCCAATACAAATCAATTAAATCGCTAATACCATCAGTATCTTTCCAGGCTTTATTCTTTCCTTCGCCACATTATCCTAGAATGGGTCTACTACTGATATTTATTATATTTGAAGCTGGTCTTGGCCGCTCTACACGTTAATTCGGTTTTAGTTTCAATTAAAAGTTCTCGGGTAAAAGACATTTCTCCGCCTTTAATTACTAATACAGTGTCACGCTAGGTTGATTGGTTGTGAATGGCAGCAATAACATTAAACAAGTCTTCAAAGATTTGAGCTAGCGCGTAGGTCTGGTTAATGAGAGACAAAGTAAGTTGACAAAAAGACGTTTCCTCAAAGAAAGGTATATGTGCTACTAAGATTGTTTAATGGTTTAGCCTTGAAAACGTTAAAGAGAAAACTCAGGCGAGAAACAACAGCAGGCATTAGTTCCCTCGCCTGGATTAACTAGAACAGAGACATGACGAGATACAATGCGGTTCCCGAACATGATTTAATGCTTCATAACAAATATATTCGGACATAGACTCTACAATTTCTACCCTATTTGACGTCTTCGGCTCGAAAGGATAAACAGAGAGACAGACAAATATACAGTTATATAGACATATATTCAGACAGACAGACGGACGGACGGACGGACGGACGGACAGAGAGAACAGACAGATTAGACAGACAGATTAGACAGACAGACATACAGACAGACAGATAGACAGATAGACAGATAGACAGATAATGTTTCATTGATGGACAGGATGGTTCATGTTATTTCATTTATGGTGAAAAAGGTTACAATTTTTTCATGTAGGTCAATTTGCATGCACTCTTCTCATTTGGAAGTGTAACCGTTAACAGTTTCATCAAGATGTTAACTTGAGCACATGGAACCTCATTTGACCATCTACATCAGCCTTCAGTGCTGGGGTCTATGATCTAGTGTTGAATTACCTTCAGTGCTGGGGTCTATGATCTAATGTTGCAGTACCTTCAGTGCTTGGGTCTATGATCTAATGTTGCAGTACCTTCAGTGCTGGGGTCTATGATCTAATGTTGTAGCATCTTCAGTGCTGGGGTCAATGATCTAGTGTTGAATTACCTTCAGTGTTGGGGTCTATGATCTAATGTTGCAGTACCTTCAGTACTGGGGTCTATGATCTAATGTTGCAGTACCTTCAGTGCTGGGGTCTATATCTAATGTTGCAGTACCATCAGTGCTGGGGTCTATGATCTAATGTTGCAGTACCATCAGTGCTGGGGTCTATGATCTAATGTTGCAGTACCATCAGTGCTGGGGTCTATTATCTAATGTTGCAGTACCATCAGTGCTGGTGTCTGTATATAATGTTGCAGTACCATCAGTGCTGGGGTATATATTTAATTTTGCAGTACCATCAGTGCTGGGGTCTATGATCTAGTTTTGAGTACCATCAGTCCTGTGGTCTATGATCTAATGTTGCAGTAACATCAGTGCTGGGGTATATGATCTAGTTTTGAGTACCATCAGTGCTGTGGTCTACGATCTAATTTTGCAGTACCATCAGTGCTGGGATCTATTATCTAATGTTGCAGTACCATCAGTGCTGTGGTCTATGATATAATGCTTCAGTACCTTCAGTGCTGTGGTCTATGATATAATGCTTCAGTACCTTCAGTGCTGGGATCTATGATATAATGCATCAGTACCTTCAGTGTTGGAATCTAGTATATATTGTTGCAGTACCTTCAGTGTTGGAATCTAGTATATATTGTTGCAGTACCTTCAGTGTTGGAATCTAGTATATATTGTTTCAGTACCTTCAGTGTTGGAATCTAGTATATATTGTTGCAGTACCTTAAGTGTTGGAATCTAGTATATATTGTTGCAGTACCTTCAGTGTTGGAATCTAGTATATATTGTTTCAGTAACTTCATTGTTGGAATCTAGTATATATTGTTGCAGTAACTTCAGTGTTGGAATCTAGTATATATTGTTGCAGTAACTTCAGTGTTGGAATCTATTATATATTGTTGCAGTAACTTCAGTGTTCGAGTCTAGTATATATTGTTGCAGTAACTTCAGTGTTGGAATCTTGTATATATTGTTGCAGTACCTTCAGTGTTGGAATCTAGTATATATTGTTGCAGTAACTTCAGTGTTGGAATCTAGTATATATTGTTGCAGTAACTTCAGTGTTGGAATCTATTATATATTGTTGCAGTAACTTCAGTGTTGGAATCTAGTATATATTGTTGCAGTAACTTCAGTGTTGGAATCTAGTATATATTGTTGCAGTACCTTCAGTGTTGGAATCTAGTATATATTGTTACAGTAACTTCAGTGTTGGAATCTAGTATATATTGTTGCAGTAACTTCAGTGTTGGAATCTATTATATATTGTTGCAGTAACTTCAGTGTTGGAGTCTAGTATATATTGTTGCAGTAACTTCAGTGTTGGAATCTAGTATATATTGTTGCAGTACCTTCAGTGTTGGAATCTAGTATATATTGTTGCAGTAACTTCAGTGTTGGAATCTAGTATATATTGTTGCAGTAACTTCAGTGTTGGAATCTAGTATATATTGTTGCAGTAACTTCAGTGTTGGAATCTAGTATATATTGTTGCAGTAACTTCAGTGTTGGAATCTAGTATATATTGTTGCAGTAACTTCAGTGTTGGAATCTAGTATATATTGTTGCAGTAACTTCAGTGTTGGAATCTAGTATATATTGTTGCAGTAACGTCAGTGTTGGAATCTAGTATATATTGTTGCAGTACCTTCAGTGTTGGAATCTAGTATATATTGTTGCAGTACCTTCAGTGTTGGAATCTAGTATTTATTGCTCCAGTACCTTAAGTGTTGGAATCTATTATATATTGTTGCAGTACCTTAAGTGTTGGAATCTATTATATATTGTTGCAGTACCTTAAGTGTTGGAATCTATTATATATTGTTGCAGTTCTAGTATTATGATGTTAAGAAACATCAATTCCTCTAGCAGAAGCCGATAACTAGAAAGATCACTGAAATCACCAAATCAATTTCCTGAGTTAAAAATCAGCTATCTGTATCAACACATTGCTATGGCGTCATCATCCTCACTCTCATGTTCTGTATCCGGTTGGACTAAACATTTAATCTTACTCACCTTTAGCTAGGGATTACTGGGGACAAATATTTAAAAAATGGATTCATGCACATGAAATCTTCATCGGACACACCTGAACACAACAGGTGGATGGAAACACCTTAATTTTAAAGCTGCAGTAAAAATCCAATTAAGTGAGCGGGATCTGCTGAAGATAAACAAATCCGATGTTTATTTCATTCCGTTGTGTTTTAAGTTTGGCTTCTTCTCTCATTTTCTCCACATTTGTTTTTGCAATCTTCTCTCAACTTTGCCACTAAATATTTCTTAACTGCTTCTCCTGTTCTGACGTCTCGTCAAACACTTTTTTACATGTCTGAGATTCAAAACATGAGTCATTGAGGGGGGTGGGGGGAGGGGAGAAAGGGAGATATCACTAATTTAAAATTTAAAAATCATGATGTTTACATATCTTCTTCTACCCTATGTTATTCATAACGTCACAGTGCCAGCAGGAGTGCAATTTCTTATAATAATAAAGTATGAACGCACGTATTTAAGACAGCAAAACCTTCAGAACGTATTTCTTCACGATGGCACGTTTGGGTGTAAATATTGAGACAGGTAAGTAAATGTCAGGACATGTCATTCTAGACAACCATCATTGTTTTGTTGGTACTTACCACATGTTGTATAACACAGCATTCAACCGTAGATATATATATACTTTCCCGTGTAAATTTTCATACAAATATTCTTTTTAAACATTTTTTATGAGCAGATAATTCACAACACAGCGCATTTACGCCCCCTCAGCGTCTTTTTCTGGGTGGATGACAATTTCATTTATTTAGTAGTCATCGAGTGCACGTTAGAAATAAATAGAGACACATTTATTGTCATCGGGTGCACGTTAGAAAGAAATAAAGACACATTTATTGTCATCGGGTGCACGTTAGAAAGAAATAGAGATACATTTAGTAGTCATCGGGTGCACGTTAGAAAGAAATAGAGATACATTTAGTAGTCATCGGGTGCACGTTAGAAAGAAATAGAGATACATTTAGTAGTCATCGGGTGCACGTTAGAACGAAATAGAGACACATTTATTGTCATCGGGTGCACGTTAGAAAGAAATAGAAACACATTTATTGTCATCGGGTGCACGTTAGAACGAAATAGAGATACATTTATTGCATAAATCTTAGTAGGATCGATGCTTGCATCGGAACACACACTTTCTATTCTATAGTTACCTTCACTTAATACAATTTATGACTAAACTTATTCGCTCTTACAGACGACCTATTTCCTGCCCCGTGATCAAAGTCCAATAACCCCTGTAAGTTTATTACCTGCTCCCCAAAGCAAACAATGAATTCCCTAACAAAGTGAAATCTATTATCTGCCCTTGACAACGGTATTTCCTCCTATTCCTGGTGTACACAATCTCTTTCACAAACATTTCACATATTATGTTAATCTATTCCTGGAGTAAACGATCTCTTTCATTAACATTTCACATATTATGTTAATCTATTCAAGGAGTAGACGATCTCTTTCTAAACATTTTACATATTATGTTAATCTATTCCTGGAGTAAACGATCTCTTTCATAAACATTTCACATAGTATGTTAATCTATTCAAGGAGTAGACGATCTCTTTTATAAACATTTCACATATTATGTTAATCTTTTCCTGGAGTAAACGATATCTTTCACAAACATTTCACATATATATGTTATTCTATTCCTGGAGTAGACGATCTCTTTCACAAACATTTCACATATATATGTTAATCTATTCCTGGCATCTCATCATTAGATCGTATGTCCTTTGCAAGACATTACATTCACCATAGACTGTCTGAAGTAATCTCTAGCTAGATTTTCAACTTTTTCTGTTGTAATGTTCCAGGTATCCTGGGTGTCTTGACACCACCTTCTTGGTCTGTCCCTAATGCGTCGCCCATGAACCTATCCTTCCATTATTGTACTAACCAGCTCGCTGTGTCTCTTGGCGTGGCCATAGTATTTTAATTTCCTCTGTATAATGGTGTTTACAAGACAGCTATCTTTAATGTTAACACTTTTTAACATGTCTTCATTGCTCTTTTTCATTAACAAAGGTATCTAAAAGATGTATCTGTAGCATTTTGTTTCTAATGGGAACATACATGTCCTTAGTAATTTTAGTTGTACTGCCTTGCTGGTATTGTGTCACGTGTTCTTCGAGGCATTTAATTTGTATGTGGCTATTGCAACTCTTCTTTTGATCTCTTTCTGGCAGCCTCATTGTTAGTTACTAAAAGTCTCAGATATTTCTGGCAGTCTCCATCGTTAGTTACTAAAAGTCTCAGATATTTCTGGCAGTCTCCATTGTTAGTTACTAAAAGTCTCAGATATTTCTGGCAGTCTCCATCGTTAGTTACTACAGATCTAAGATATTTCTGGCAGTCTCTGGCAGTCTCCATTGTTAGTTACTACAGATCTAAGATATTTCTGGCAGTCTCCATTGTTAGTTACTACAGATCTAAGATATTTCTGGCAGTCTCCATTGTTAGTTACTACAGATCTAAGATATTTCTGGCAGTCTCCATTGTTAGTTACTAAAAGTATAAGATATATCTGGCAGTCTCCATTGTTAGTTACTACAGATCTAAGATATATCTGGCAGTCTCCATTGTTAGTTACTACAGATCTAATATATTTCTGGCAGTCTCCATTGTTAGTTACTAAAAGTATCAGATATATCTGGCAGTCTCCATTGTTAGTTACTACAGATCTACGATATTTCTGGCAGGCTCCAAAGTTAGTTACTACAGACCTCAGATATCTCTGGCATCTAGCGACTACAATGTAATGTTTCTAGAAATAAATTCATATTAAAATAGCTTTTGCAGAGTCGCTTCCCATTAGTGAATACAGTTTGTTACTGAATAAATCAACCTATATAACAGCTGTCAAGCTCGACGCTTCTCTCTATTACCTGCCCACTAACTCAATCAATTTGTGTCGCACATTATCTTTGCAATTGAACAAAATGATCAAGAATAAATTGAATTGCATTGGGTGCCGTCTTTTACCAAAAAATAATACGATAATTAACTGATGGTAAGAATATTACAGCGACATGCATGGAATGTATCACAGACGAGCTAGGATTGAGTGCGACAGGCAATGGACATAGCTCGATCGACACTTTTCAAATGTTCACAGAGCTGGCATATCAGCCACGTTCCAACAAAGAAAAAAAAACAGACGATGATGATAACAAATCTAGCAAAGTTGATTATACATAAGACTATTGACACGCAATTTGTTCAGCGATAGAAACACAGACACAAACACAGACACAGACACAGACACAAACACAGACACAGACACAGACAGTCAGAAAGTCTTTAAAGATTAGTCTCAATTGATAGCTTGATAACACGTAAGAGAAGTCACATGTTTGATGTCAGACATGAGCAACATTTACGTTTAATAATAACATTCAGATTGACAGGCCAAAAAAGGAGTGTTTGAATTGTTTAACGTCAATTATGGAATTTTAACAGCTTTACTGAGCTTTAGACCTAAGTTATGCTGCATTTTAATAAATATCATAATTTTAAATACATTTTATGATTCTGTTTTCCGTGTGAAAATTTAAATATGAACATTAACTGCACTAGTGATTGGCAAACGAATAAACTTAGGGCCAATCTTTGCATGCAATCTTAGAATGAAATATCGAACGTGAAAGATAGATAGAATCAGAAATACAACTAAAGGGAACAATTCAGCCTAAAATCAGTTGCGTTGAGATCTTTTGTTTTTTGGAGAGGAACAGTCGTTCAAATTTAGTCTCGTCTTCTCGCTTGTATTAGTCCGCGTTTTGCCGTTAAAAAAGTGCGGCGAAAAAATGTTAAGTGGTTTGGTTAAAAAAAAAAAAAACTATCTTTATGACACACAGTACCATTGCTGGTGTATGTCGGGGGAGGTAGCAACGATAGAACCCGAGGGATAAAGGCTGCTTGGTCAAGCAGTCGTCACGACGAGTGAGAATCAGGATTTTTATTTCACCCCCGATAGAAAAAATCCTTTCTGTCTACCGCGGGCTTCGAACACCGTACGCCGGCTTTTCAGCTAGCGGAACAGTGACTTAAGCCGCACAGCCACGCGCACCTCTTGTGGTTTGGTTGATGGAAAATAACAGCAGCAGATGATAATATGAAAAAGATAACTATTATTTATATCAGATTAGCTAGAGATATTATCTCAGGATACCTATACATTAAAAAAATGGAAGAAATCTTTGTACCCATATATAAACAAGGGCAAGAAAATATAACAAATGTTTGAAAGAGGAAGAAATAAACATCTCTGTGCGAGGTGTTATAATTTGTGAAGGATGTTATCATCCCGAAAGTCCGGAAACAAATACAAGGTCTGGATTTAGGAGCAGCTGAAGATTGTTTTTGTGATTTACCTGGGTTCCTTTGATTCCGTGTTTGGACAACTCGCCAACAATGAGAGCCTGGAAGGTGTTCACGAGCGAGCTAGTGCTACAGGGGGTGGACCCAACGTTCACGGCGCACTCTGGATTATGTCAGGAACATGGAGTATGTTTTTGTGTCTGTTGATGTGTGTATTCTTTAAGGAACGAATGTGACCTCAGTGAAGTCTTAGCTTAAAGCCTATTATTGTTTTAAACTATGTATGCTATTTCTATAGAGTTGATCTCATTGTAAAAGCTAAAAGCTGTGTTCCTCGTTTAGAGTTTTTTTACACGCAAATCATTGCGCATATAAGTTGTTAATTTGAAGCAAAGCATCACATTTCAGACATGACGGTTTGAATGAAACCATTAGATCTCTCACGTGCAGATTATTTTACATAAATCATGCATCATCATATCAATGTACAGTAGGAGAGTTGATACGTATGTTATATGGGCGGCTTAGTTTTCTGTTCGACGTAACACATGATCATTAAATGTGTTAATTGATTTTCTGTGAATGGGAATAATCTATAATTGTTGAGAACAGTGCTATAGTGACGGAGTCAAAGGTCACTCCTTTCTTGTGACTGAAGCCTATCACAGAGGCTGAAAACACGATGATCTTTTGATTTCTCGTTGCGTGTCTGGAGCCGCTGACATGTTCAGCGCAGCCAGCAGACACATTGTTGGTCGGCATGACCGCAGTTAATCCTGCCTTGACTAAAGTAGCTTGGTAAAGACTGTAGTTACAAACGTAAGCCCCACTTAGGTGACGTCTTTATGTTTCTCGGTATGGACAAAAAAGGTCACAGATAACTCCGCAAAGATGGGTTAACGAGGGGCAAGTAGCAAAGTTCTACTGGATCAATAATCACCTGAACAAGAAATGAAAAAAGAAGATCTAAACCACACAGGCGTATTTCATTAGATTAAAGATTAACAATGTGAAATATCAAAGACAGATGTTACAAAGTGATCATTATGTCCACTCACATTTATGGTTCCAACAGTTCGAGATGTCAAGTATGTCGAGGTTTGAAAGATTCAAGGGACAAAGTTCGATAAGTTGTACGTACATCAACTTCCGGTTTTACTTAACTCTTTCCGTACGGAAGCTTTTTACCGATGCAACGGAAAAGATTTCAGCGACAGAATGTTTCACGATTTTAAGAATTAATCTACATATTAATATTTATTTATCTAACATAGAACATATAATTTAAGAACTAATCTACATATTAATATTTATTTATCTAACATAGAACATATAATTTAAGAATTAATCTACATATTAATATTTATCTAACATAGAACATATAATTTAAGAATTAATCTACATATTAATATTTATCTAACATAGAACATATAATTTAAGAGTTAATCTACATATTAATATTTATCTAACATAGAACATATAACTTAAGAATTTTTAGATAATTGAATAGGGTATTATAGCTCGTTTCAAAACATATGCCCAACTTCAAAACACTATTACTCTCTAACCGTTTGTTAAATACTTTTGAAATTTTCCAAATGTTATTAGAATGCAAAAGACCCTTTAAATGTATATTTAACAAATATCTTGCAGCTGCAGTTTTCTTAAAGCGGCGATATTTCTTTGATGTTTGTCAAAATTGTAAATTGTGAAGCCCTAAAGAATATAAATTACCGTAGTTGCTGGTCTACGATTAATTTTCACTAGGTAAAGGCATGGCCGTAATGGGGAAATAACTGGATAAAACAAAACACCAGGATAATTATTGTCTGCTCAGTTCGAGGACGGACGATAATATCAAGCTGTATGTCCAATTTTCATAGTTGTGTGGTCCTGAAAAGGACCGTTTGTTGAAATAATTTAAGGTAATATAGGGGCCAACATTGTGGGGGCTATATACTTTCATTCTGAATCAGACGAGTCTAAAAGATTAATAACTGTTTGGGGTTGAACATTCCACAAACCATCATTTTTCCAATATTCCTCTTCCTGTTTTAAGACGTGGTCTTCACATTTAGCCCAATAATCTTTGTCTATATTTAATAAAGCGAGATTAGCAAGAGTCTTTACATCGCATATTTTGAATGTTGTATTTTCATCTGCCACTTGTCCTTTTAATTTTGCCTAGATTAGTTCTATTGGATTTAAATGAGCATGGTAAGGTGGCAGCCTCAAACTTATATGACCGTGCTCTTGGATAATCTTATCTATTTGAAAAATCTTTGTCCTCTGTTTTTGCTTTACTAGAGATAGTAATTCAGGTTTTAAGTACGTGTTATTAAATTGTATGTGCTCCTTTGTGAGCCATATCTTAATAGCATCTTTTGTACTGGATGACGTCGGGACTTTATCTTCAAGTGCAACAATGTTGTGGTACGCTGCATTGTCCATTATTAGGCAAGATGGTCGATCTAGTGATGGGAGAACAGAATTTTCAATCCAATGTCTAAATATGTGACCATTCATCTCAGAGTGATAATCCCGATTGTCTATGGATTTTGAAAGAAAAATGAGCTCTGCATTCTGTATTAGTCCATATTGTCGACTACCTGCATGAGCAATTATCAAGCGCTGTCCTTTGCTGCTAGGTATTAATCTCTTAATCTTAACATCTGATGACTGCTATTCCCTTTGGTTAGTGTGGTGAGCATTGATCCATGTTTCATCCAAGTACACAATATCATAACCTTGCTTGCGCACCTCTTTTACTTCACGTAAGTACTTGCTTCTCATGACTACTATATGTGGCTTCTCACAGATGATGTTCACTGTTGAAATTATGCAACATTTTTGCTCTTCCTTGTGATTTTGTATATTTGGAACATTGACGGTCACGTGCTTGAATCCAGCGATTAAATGACCGTTTAGATAAATCCAAAATGTGTCTTGTCCTATTCTCAGGGTTTTCTAAAGAATGAAATAATCTTCCTCGTTTAGCCTCTTTGCAAAAATAGTCATACATTTTTATTGCGATGTTTTGTAAACTGCAGAATTTCATTTTAAGACTCATGATAAATGTTAGCGTTCCACGTCTACACCTATGGGTGAACGGAAATGGAACACACAAGGCCTCGTGTTTTCTAAAAGTGTCTAATTGTGTCAGACAGCTCACGTTTAAAGCGTGCAAAATCGTAAATTTGACCGTGTATAGATTTGTAATCGCTATTTTTAACTTAAATACTGTAAACACTAAGTTTTGACTACATCAATGGGTCGTTATCAATTTATATACATCAAATAAGCAATAATAATAACCAAATGTTTGTTTTTAATTAAATTAATTCCCTGTTGGGTTCTAATCATTATAACTTTACATACAAATTTTGAAAAAAATTACAAAAAGCGGTTTAAAAGATATTGATTTTAAAAGTTGGGCACGACTTATGAAACAAGCTATAGATTTCACCAATACCAAGATGATACAAAGCATGTAAAAAGAATACGGTTTGATGACCGTTCACACTAATCAAATTGAGAGTAGCGCTCAGTGCGGCGAAACGTACGCATTAAAGCTTTCAAATGAAAAGAATTTTTCTTAAAATGATAAACATTGTATCCTGCCATTTCTTAATTATTACTTTAAAACCTACTCCTCATAGCACAAAGGAAAGATGACTAAATGTGGGATGACATTATTGAAGAGAACATGTTAATACTACTTTGACTGATATAATATGTCATGATGACATTGACCAATTTATATAACATACACTCTGCAAACACATAAATAAAAAAAAATTAAGATTTTATCATTTGATGGGAAAAGGACCTACCCAAGTTGGATTACACGCCAACATAATGGGGTTAACTGGCTTCTGAACTACAGGAATAACGAATGCTAATTGATTGATGAAAAGAGTATACCACAGAAAACACAAATTAATATGTCAGCTGGACATACTTGCACAAGACAGACACCTGCAGCCTTCAACAAAACAATTATGTTACGAAATTGTAACTGACGTTTCACTTGAGAGTAAAAAAAAAAGTAAGTACCCCCGTCACGCCAAGTGACGTATAGGGAATATGGTGTTAGTGACCATAAATTTTACAGACATTCAGCACATGATTTTTGGGGTAATGTAGTCGGCATTACGCCCGTGCGGCTTTACTTTCCCAGAAAAAAAATTTGGTACCCATTTAAGGCTGGGTGAACCGGAAGCCGTCTGTTGGGATCGAACCCTACCTCTTGTCCTTTGTAGTCCAGTTCACTAACCACTGAACTAGCGCGGTTCCCATTTCACTTGAGACTTTACCAATAATTTTGTTCTGCGATCTACAAGACGATCTGTATCAATGATCGCACACTGATTCATGTCAATGTCATTCGATATCTTCACTAGTATGTTATATATCATAGAAGAAGTCCAATAGTTTTCTTATTTATGAACATACCTATGTCCCAATTATTTATGAACATACCTATGTTACAATTATTTATGAACATACCTATGTCCCAATTATTTATGAACATACCTATGTTACAATTATTTATGAACATACCTATGTTCCAATTATTTATGAACAGACCTATGTTACAATTATTTATTAACATACCTATGTTCCAATTATTTATGAACATACCTATGTTCCAATTATTTATGAACATACCTATGTTACAATTATTTATGAACATACCTATGTTCCAATTATTTATGAACATACCTAGCTATTCCAGTAAACTATGCTTCAGCGTCTTCTTCAATTAAAGTTCATTTAATTGTTGAGTTTATACATTATCTTCATCATTAGACAGTAGACATATGCACTGTATGGATGTTTCTCGTTGTCTGGCTGTGTTCCCTGTCATTTCAAGTTTCTTCTGCAATGAGTTCTTTGTGCCGCAGACCATTTTCTAAAAGGCTGCTCTGTTCTCAGCCTTTCTGAAACTATACGCTCTGTTAACGATAGATATTTCGATGCCATTACTACATCTGACGTGCCTGAATATGCCAAATTACTTTTTTGATTAAGTATAGCTCTACGATTCTACTTCGGTAAGGAAGCACCATCTACTGGACAACGAGTCTAATTGAGTCTCTTCAAAATGTGTTGTTGTTGTTGCATGTCTCCTCCAAACAGCGTTCAACGTTTTAAAAGTTGTTTGGTGTGGAGATAAAACTCCCAGCTCAGGCGAATCAAACACTCAAGTTGGAAGATGTTGCTGATTCAAATGTGAGAATAGATAGAAGTACAGAATGGCATAAAGCTCGACTGCATAATTTAATTCATATTTCAAGACCTAAAGATAGAATGTATCTTTCATAGAAAGACAAGTCAAAGTGTGACTGGAATGTATCTATCGAAGGCTATAGACACATGTTTTAGCATAGAATCCCATAAGTGATCGATTTTTTACAATAAAATTCATTGATCCATTGGGTGCCGTCTCCATTTCGAAGGTTTACTATCATGGAGAGCCATTTTACTCCCTCTCTCTCTCACTATCTCTTGCTTTGATAGTGCACGTTGTCAACTTTATATCGTTCGATGTTAGTCTACGTTAGTCTTGGTCTGACTCGTCTACCTTTACTTTTCCCATCTTGCTGACTTGTACAACGGTAGGGTGTTTCTTCACAAACTGTAAGAACTTGAATTGTCTTGTTCAAATTGTGATAAAATGTTTTTTTTCTTTTTTTTTAAATTTCCAACTACTTCAAACTCCATTCTTTGACCATTTTTGGGAAAACCCACATTTCATGTAGGAGCCGCGATAGCTCAGTGGTTAGTGAACTGGACTACAAAGGATGAGGGGTAGGGTTCGATCCCAATCGGCGGCTTCCGGGTTCAGCCAGCCTTAAATGGGTACCGGATTTTTTTGGGGAAAGTAAAGCGGCACGGGCGTAATACCGACTACATTACCCCAAAAATCATGTGCCGAAGGTCTGTAAAATTTATGGTCACTAACACCATATTCCCTATACGCCACTTGGCGTGACGGGGGTACTTTACTTTTTTTTACATTTCATGGCATTAATTTTCTAAAATCTTCTCTTATTTAATGCTCAATTAAAAAAAAAATTTTTTTACTCCTTATAGGGGTGAGGTGAAAAAAAAAACAAATATCGTAAGAAAATACAACTATCATATACGTGTGTGCATGTATGCATGTGTGCGTGTAAATGTACACACACACAAGCACACAATACGCAAGAACGCACGCGCACTCACTCACACATGCACACACACTCACATACAGTGGTACCTTGTATTTCGAATTTAATTCATTTAAGGAGGTCGCTGGAACTTGTAATACTTCGATATCACAATCAAATTTCCCAATTGGATGCACCGGAAGGTGAGTTAATCCAATCGCAGACGCTAAACGATATCCATTGTGATCAATCTAACACAAATACATAATTTAGGTAAAAATAAAATAATTGCGACAACCAATATATTAAAACATGAAAACAAAAATATAATAATTATGATTATGGAAAGCCTCGGTATCACTGCAAACCAATTACAATCCATAATTACTCAACCGCCCGTGCCAGTGGAATCATCCGAATTAATATCTCATCTCCCAAACAAAGAAAGGTAACTACAGTCCCCAATAGAGCAGTCTCAGCACACGTCAAAAGACATAAGGCGAAACCGCACAGAAAGTGAACACAGTCATTTAATATAATAATTGCTCCAAGATATATATTAAAACATGAAAACAAAAATATAATAATTGCTCCAACATATATATTAAAACATAAAAATAAAAATATAATACTGTAATGGAAATACTATTTAAAAAGTGTATTGTGTGACTTGGTTAGAAGTGTTGGTAACCCGCGTCGCTGAGTGAGAGAAAGAGTAACTGTTTGAAAAGGCAGTCTCTGTTCACAAACATAACAAATAACTGTACACTGATGTTCCCTCTCTATGGTGTTCTCTCTTATTTTATTTTTTGTTTTCATGTTTTAATATATTGGTCGGGGCAATTATTTTATTTTTGTTTTCATGTTTTAATATATTTGTCGGGGCAATTATTTTATTTTTGTTTTCGTGTTTTAATATATTGGTCGGCGCAATTATTTTATTTTTGTTTTCACGTTTTAATATATTGGTCGGGGCAATTATTTTATTTTTGTTTTCATGTTTTAATATATTGGTCGGGGCAATTATTTTATTTTTGTTTTCATGTTTCAATATATTGGTCGGGCCAATTATTTTATTTTTGTTTTCATGTTTTAATATATTGGTCGGGGCAATTATTTTATTTTTGTTTTCATGTTTTAATATATTGGTCGGGGCAATTATTTTATTTTTTGTTTTCATGTTTTAATATATTGGTCGGGGCAATTATTTTATTTTTGTTTTCATGTTTTAATATATTGGTTGGGTAATTATTTTATTTTTGTTTTCATGTTTTAATATATTGGTCGGGACAATTATTTTATTTTTTGTTTTCATGTTTTAATATATTGGTTGGGGCAATTATTTTATATTTGTTTTCATGTTTTAATATATTGGTTGGGGCAATTATTTTATTTTTGTTTTCATGTTTTAATATATTGGATGGGGCAATTATTTTATATTTGTTTTCATGTTTTAATATATTGGTTGGGGCAATTATTATATTCTCTCTTTGTTCTCTCTCTCTCTTTCTCTCTCTCTCTCTCTCTCTCTCTTTCTCTGTTTCTCTCTCTCTCTCTCTCTCTCTCTCTCTCTCTCTCTCTCTGTCTCTTGTCTCTTAGCACCATTAGTTCAAGTTTCTTTTTCACTTTCCCTTTACTCTAGGAAAAAAGAAACGTTCCAGTATAGTCAGGTACTGATGCTGGTACACTACCACTAACATGTTTCATGAAAAATGCATGTTAACTTCAATCGTTGATTTTACAACTTCCGATGATGCTTCGTTTCTACTACACTCTTCTTGGGTGGCATAATTAATTATATTTTACACTATTATATATAAACTAAACACATTGCATTGTTCGAACTTTGAATCGAAATTATCTAGAAAATTGCGTTCGAACTCTGAAAATTTCGAATTACTGGGCTCAATCTTAATTGCAGTTTAATAATACGAAACTTTTACGATAGCTCTGGTAATTAAAAATGAAAAAAAAAGATTAATTCATTTTAGATTAAATGCAACAGATACACAATTAATTTCCCCAGTAAAGAGACAAGGAACAAATTTATTTTGAGGGAACTAAAAATAAAATAAAATTGGCTAATGAATTCTATTAAACAAATAATTTTTATCCACATTTTGAGGTATCAAATAAAAAATTGGACTTGAAAGAACAATAATGAGAGGTTAAGTACCTGATGAGCGTAGAAAAAAGTGGTATAAATTATTGGATCAAATTGTCAATGATTTTACACTTTTACTAAGACAAGTAACTCTGTAACCGGTAATGTAAGGATGTAGGTAAATAATGAAATTAGGGACAGTATAAGGAGAATTGAGAGAACCATCATATGTGTGGGGAAAGTGACATTCACGGGATGGTTGGTGAACTGTTTGTTTGGGTGAGTAGAGATGGGAAAGTCTCGTGGTTATGGGGACTGGTGAGAGAAGCACGGGGGAGTGAATCGACTTATAGGAAATGTTAGGTGAGATAGGGGCTATGATGTGAATAGATTTTATTGGGAAATTACTCAGGTAGGTTTTGATTGGCTAAGGCACGACATTCTTAATGCTGTGCAGAGTGTTGCCAGGAAGAGAAATTTCATGCAAGCTAAGGAAATAGGAGACTGGCCGTGCCCCTAGGGCGTTGGGTCCTTGTAACAGAACCCGAGCAAACCCACCAAACAGGGGAGGAACTTAGATGGAAACGAAGTAAATAGAAAATCACAGTGGAGTTAATTTAGGCTCTTGTAGCAGTACCTGAGCAAACTTAGATGGAAACGAAGTAAATAGAAAGTCACAGTGGAGTTAAGTTAGGCTCTTGTAGCAGTACCTGAGCAAACTTAGATGGAAACGAAGTAAATAGAAAATCACAGTGGAGTTAAGTTAGGCTCTTGTAGCAGTACTTGAGCAAACTTAGATGGAAACGAAGTAAATAGAAAATCACAGTGGAGTTAAGTTAGGCTCTTGTAGCAGTACCTGAGCAAACTTAGATGGAAACGAAGTAAATAGAAAATCACAGTGGAGTTAAGTTAGGCTCTTGTAGCAGCACCTGAGCAAACTTAGATGGAAACGAAGTAAATAGAAAATCACAGTGGAGTTAAGTTAGGCTCTTGTAGCAGTTCCTGAGCAAACTTAGATGGAAACGAAGTAAATAGAAAATCACAGTGGAGTTAAGTTAGGCTCTTGTAGCAGTTCCTGAGCAAAAAACTCTTTATTAGTAGGAGTGGAATGGGTGCAGCTTCATTCAAAATAGATACGAGATGAAAACTAAATAACAAGGACAACTAGCTAAGCTAGTGCTAGTAGGATCGTGCAAACGGTCTTTTAGTGAGAAGTGAGTTAGTGTATGATGAGAGTGCCTTGAGATTGATTACAAGAGTCGGAGGTAAATGATATTTCCTTTCCATTTACTTTAATACCCGAGCGATGATGCTAGGCCGCTGGGCTTTTTACATTGAACCATTTCTGTTTGTTGGACTATGCCAATAAAGTGTTACTATTCTTTAATACGAGAGACTTGCGTGTACAAACCATTTCATGTAGACTGTGTGCTGTATTCCAACCCAACGAACGATTCTGACACTACGCGCAGCACGCAAATTTGACAGTCTACAGTCATTGAAGGAGAGAGCGAGCGGCCACGGTGAAATTAAATAACCTAAACAAATATTCTCCACATATTTGGCTCTACATATGAAACTCCCTCTACAACTCAACCAGACAGTAGAACATATTTCAGCTTGTTGCACAGAGGGCCATATGACAAGGCAGAAAGATCAAGACATAACACGAGCCTTTAGTTAACGTACGAGAAGACACGACCAAAGGGTCGGCACGAAACAGATGGATTGTAACGGATTGTTAGAAACACTATGAAAGATAATAGCAGCAGAGGCGAATATAAGAGAAAATGACCACAATATCTCCCCTCAACGCTAAAAGGCAAATGAGGAAGGAAAGAAGAAGTAACTCGTAGTGTCGGCTCATCCGGGCAGCATGTCCAATGAATATATTTATATCAGTGAATTTATATCGTGACGAATTAGGAGTCACATTTTAGTGCAGTTAGTTCATATCATCATTATATCGAAGACACAATCAAGTGACGCAAGAACGGTATTGCATTAAAACTATGGCAGGCATCAACCGAGATTAAAGGCCGATTTTTATTGGGTATCGAAAGTTGTACAGATCACAAGTGTTGAAACATTGAAAACATGTAGCTTATATCAAACATGTAGCTTATATCAAACATGTAGCTTATATCAAACATGTAGCTTATATCAAACATCTGATAGAGAGAAAATACTACAGCCACGTCAAAAGATACAGTGGACAGGAAAGAACAGTAATTGAAGGCATGGTTCCAGGAAGAAGAAACATGAACAGACCAAGAAGAAATTAGTCTCAAGACATCGGTACTGAGAACTTGAACGTTAAAAGGGAAGATGTGGGACCTGGCTAGAGGCAGAGATTTTTTCAGACGGGCTGTGATGAAAGTACTGTTCTGCAAAGGACATGGAACTCGATGATCACATGTTGATTTTACCAGTAATCAATTTTAAACTGAACATCTTGACTGTCCGTGTCACAATGTAGACAGTTAAAGAGTACATTTTATAAAGAAGACCACACTCTAACGGTGATGTGTCTTATTAGACTGAAGATGAGTTTTCTTCTGGGTCTGCCGGACATAAAATTGAGCTATTCAGCTGCTGTGGACAAAGTTTATAGAAGACTATACTGATAACTTAAGACTACCATGCACGAGAATTAGGCAGCCACATAGTGAATGTCTTTGTGAGCACTGGTCGTATACGACTGAGGAGATAACAAGTCTTAAAATAAAACTCAAATAAAGAGTTCCTCATCAGCAAAATAATTAACAACCATCAAAATGTTACTGATCCCAGTAGGGACTGTACAGATTAGAAAGTACACAATTTAAAATGACAAAGTTAACAGCTGATAATTCTGAAACCCGATCTCACGTCTCTTCACATCCACATTTTACTTACAGTCATCTACTCCTTGACCACTTTTTGGATCGTGTCTCATTTGAGTCTCGTATTAATTTTAAATACTTTTTAGTTTTCTAATGTTCACGTATTATCAATTTTTATCCGATTATAATGTAGTACATCTCCATTTTGTTTTATCTTTTAATTATTTATTCCTCTTTTGTCATTGATTTACTTGTTCTGCTCATTCTAGATGTAATAGGGTTTATCTTTCTTCCGTTCTCCGTGTGTGTTTATCTCGATCTCTGAAGAAAGCCACATATAGGCCGAAACGTCCGTGTTTTGTTGTGCCACATATAGGCCGAAACGTCCGTGTTTTGTTGTGCTTAATTTGTGTAAATCAGTTACCATACTTTGTAGAAGTGTACATTACACCCCACTACTTGCTCCTTGCTATAAGCTTTACCGCAGCACTGCGATTATTTGCCAGTTCCAGACAACTTTGAAAAAGTCGTTGTTGATACCGTTGGCTCAATGCTACGAAGTAGGAGGTACATATCGGATTTATCCACTAGAGTGGGTTTCTCTGTAAGGAAATTATTCGTTTAGTGCTGGCTCGAAGTTCAACAAATTCAGAGTCTAATAATAAAATGCATACATACTGATTACTATTATTGTTGTTTTCACACTGAGCTCATATATTATGATATCTTGATTCTATACTAGATTTACTGTAAAATTTACGCCAGCCTCACGGTAATTCTTCTATGTGCTATATCATTAAATTATGATAACCTCCATCACACTTAGATATTATTTATTTGATTATCGGGGAGGGTTGTGATTATTATAGTTTTAAATTGTATTTATTTGGAGTTCTGCGCTCAAGCTACGCGGATGTAGGGTGATTGTCTATTTATTGGAGGTACATAAATGTGTTCGTAATTTGACATGTTATATCTTTGGAAAAAAGCTGTTGTTAGGAAAATGGTAATTGTCGCACTCAATCATTTCTTACTATTGAAGTGACAGCTGGCATTCAAAGTAGAAGAGTGTTGGTGATATTTGTTTTGTCTCGATTATGGGTAGGTTCTCATTTGTTGCATAGTAATCGTGATAACAGATTAACGTTATCTCTCTTCCTCATCCCATTTCTCGTTTTCTTTAAAATAGTGACATTAATGAATGTTATGAAGACAGAAGGACAAGTAGACAGTAGGACAGTAAGACAGTAGGACAATAGGACAGTAAGAGAATAGACAGTAAGAGAGTAGGACAGTGAGACAGTAGTATAGTAAGCAGTAGGACAGTAAGACAACAGTAAACAGGTAAGGCAGTACGACAGTAGTACAGTAAGACAGTAGGACAGTAAGACAGTAGGACAGTAGGACAGTAAGACAGTAGGACAGTAAGGCAGTACGACAGTAAGACAGTAGTACAGTAAGACAGTAGGACAGTAAGGCAGTACGACAGTAAGACAGTAGTACAGTAAGACAGTAGTACAGTAAGACAGTAGTACAGTAAGACAGTGGTGCAGTAAGACAGCAGGACATTAAGACAGCAGGACAGTAAGACAGTAGTACAGTAAGACAGCAGGACAGTAAGACAGCAGGACAGTAAGACAGCAGGTCAGTAAGACAATAGGGCAATACAACAGTGGTTCAGTAAGAGAGTAGGACAGTAAGACAATAGGATAGTAAGACAGTAGGACAGTACGATAGTAGGACAGAATGACAGTAAGACAGTAGAGCAGTAATACAGTAAGACAGTAGGACAATAAGGCAGTAAGGGAGTTGAACTGTAGAACAGTAAGACGGTAAATTAGTAAGATGGTTTTACAGTGAGACATTAGTACAGTAAGACGATAGGACAGTAAGACAGTAGGACAGTGTGACATCATCATCAAGTACTGAGGCTGTTGGCATAAGTGGTCATGTCTCTCAACAAATTCCGATCTCGAAATGTAATTTATCATTTCTGTTGGTGACCTACTGCCAAGAAATTCTCTTAAGTTGTCTAGTATCTTTTCACTTTGATTTCCTCTATATCTTCGTCCTTCAATTTTCCCTGTTGTTACAATATATTCCTGCTGTTCCCTTCTCATTACATGGCCAAAAAATCCTTCCTAGCCAGTAGAACAGTAAGAGATAGTGAGACAGTAGGACAGTAAGACAGTAGAACGGTAAGACATTAGGACAGTAGAACAGTAAGATCTTAGAACAGTAAGACAATAGGAAAGTAAGACAGTAGGACAGTAAGACAGTAGGACAGTAAGACAGTAAGGCAGTAAGATCGTAGGACAGTAAGAAAGTAGGACAGTACAACAGTAGGACAGTAAGATCTTAGAACAGTAAGACAGTAGGACAGTAAGATCGTAGGACAGTAAGAAAGTAGAAAAGTACAACAGTAGGACAGTAAGATCACAGGACAGTAAGAAAGTAGGACAGTACAACAGTAGGACAGTAAGATCGCAGGACAGTAAGACAGTAGAAAAGTACAACAGTAGGGCAGTAAGATCGCAGGACAGTAAGACAGTAGAAAAGTACAACAGTAGGACAGTAAGATCGCAGGACAGTAAGAAAGTAGAAAAGTACAACAGTAGGACAGTAAGATCGCAGGACAGTAAGACAGTAGGAAAGAAAGATCTTAGTACAATAAGACAGTAGGACAGTAAGACAATAGGACAGTAGTATCATAGGACAGTGAGACAGTAGGACAGTAAGACAGTGGGACAATAAGATCTTAGGACAGTAAGACAGTAGGGCAGTAAGACAGTAGGCCAGTAATATCGTAGGACAGTAAAACAGTAGGACAGCAATATCGTAGGACAACAAGACAGTAAGACAGTAAGACAGTAATATCGTAGGACAGTAAGACAGTAGGACTGTAATATCGTAGGACAGTAAGACAGTATGACAGTAAGATCTTAGGACAGTAAGACAGTAGGGCAGTAAGACAGTAGGGCAGTAAGGCAGTATGGCAGTTGGACAGTAAGATCGTAGGACAGTAGAACAGTACTATCGTAGGACAGTAAGACATTAGGAAAGTAAGACAGTAGGACAGTAATATCGTAGGACAGTGAGACAGTAGGACTGTAATATCGTAGGACAGTAGGACTGTAATATCGTATTACAGTAAGACAGTAGGACAGTAAAACAGTATGACAGTAAGATCTTAGGACAGTAAGACAGTAGGCCAGTAATACAGTAGGGCAGTTGGACAGTAAGATCATAGGACAGTAATATAGTAGGAAAGAAAGATCTTAGCACAGTAAGACAGTAGGACAGTAAGACAATAGGACAGTAATATCGTAGGACAGTGAGACAGTAGGACAGTAAGACAGTGGGACAATAAGATCTTAGGACAGTAAGACAGTATGGCAGTAAGACAGTAGGACAGTAAGACATTAATATCGTAGGACAGTAAGACAGTAGGACTGTAATATCGTATTACAGTAAGACAGTAGGAAGGTAAAACAGTATGACAGTAAGATCTTAGGACAGTAAGACAGTAGGGCAGTAAGACAGTAGGGCAGTTGGACAGTAAGATCGTAGGACAGTAATATCGTAGGACAGTAAGACAGTAGGACAGTAATATCGTAGGACAGTAAGACAGTATGACAGTAATATCGTAGGACAGTAAGACAGTAGGACAGTTATGTCGTAGGACGGTAAGACAGTAGGACAGTAAGACAGTAGGACAGTAAATCAGTATGACAGTAAGATCTTAGGACAGTACGACAGTAGGGCAGTAAGACAGTAGGGCAGTTGGACAGTAAGATCGTAGGACAGTAAGATCGCAAGACAGTAGGACAGTAAGACAGTAGGACAGTAAGACAGTAAGACAGTAAGACAGTAAGTCACTAGGACAGTAAGATCGCAAGATAGTAAGATAGTAGGGCAGTAAGATCGTAGGACAGTAAGACAGTAAGACAGTAGGACAGTAAGATCGCAAGATAGTAAGACAGTAGGACAGTAAGATCGTAGGACAGTAAGAAAGTAGACTCAAACTTTCTTACCGTCCCATAAAGAGTGAAATGGATAAAAAGAAACATCGTTGCTGACAAGTGACACTGTTTTAAATCCTGCATGCTGGATAAAACCTGATCTCACTCAAAGTGCAGGTTTGGGGCACACGAAAAATATCGTCACTGAAGAATAAATTAGTGCGGAAGTTAAAATGACAGCATTCAGTTGCTAAAGCCAAAAGCTAAAAATAAGAGCAGTTATTTACAAGATACGCCCACTGCATAATAACAAGCTTCAAAGCCAAGGACATGATAACAAGCCAAAAAATGCGATAAAACAGGGACAAAAGTTGAAGTCATGGTCAACGAAACTGAACGGATTTCTCTAGAGATTAAAAAAAAAAACGGTCAGAGGTTACTGGAAGCCGCGATAGCTCAGTGTTTAGTGAGCTGAACTTCAAAGGATAAGAGGTCGAGTTCGTTCCTGATCGACGGCTTCCGGTTCCGGGTTGACCCAGCCTTAAACGGGTACCGGATTTTTTTCTGGGAAAGTAAAGCAGTATGGGTGTAATACCGACCACAATATCCAAAAAAATCATGTGCCGAATATCAATAAAAAATGATGGTCACTAACACCATATTCCCTATTCGCTCTTCACGTAACAAGGCTCTGTACTTTTTTTTATGTTATCAGAGGTTACAAAATTTCATTTGTTCAGAAATCGAAGCATCTGTCGCTTATCTAATCCAGGACAATCAATATTGTATTCGGCATTGTCTGTTAGTACGCCAGTCTCGTTTCTGTTTACGAAGTGCAAAAACTCACGTATTATCGGCAGTGCACAAACTCACGTAATATCGGCAGTGCCCAAACTCACGTATTATCGGCAGTGCGCAAACTCAAGTATTATCGGCAGTACACAAACTGACGTATTATAGGCAGTAAACAAACTCACGTATTATCTGCAGTACACAAACTCATGTATTATCGGCAGTGCACAAACTCACGTATTATCGGCAGTGCGCAAACACAAGTATTATCGGCAGTACACAAACTCACGTATTATAGGCAGTACACAAACTCACGTATTATCTGCAGTACACAAACTCATGTATTATCGGCAGTACACAAACTCACGTATTATCGGCAGTACACAAACTCACGTATTATCTGCAGTACACAAACTCATGTATTATCGGCAGTACACAAACTCACGTATTATAGGCAGTAAACAAACTCACGTATTATCTGCAGTACACAAACTCAAGTATTATCGGCAGTACACAAACTCACGTATTATAGGCAGTAAACAAACTCACGTATTATCGGCAGTAAACAAACTGACGTATTATCGGCAGTACACAAACTCATGTATTATAGGCAGTAAACAAACTCACGTATTATCGGCAGTACACAAACTCACGTATTATAGGCAGTAAACAAACTCACGTATTATCGGCAGTAAACAAACTCACGTATTATAGGCAGTAAACAAACTCACGTATTATAGGCAGTAAACAAACTCACGTATTATCGGCAGTACACAAACTCATGTATTATAGGCAGTAAACAAACTCACGTATTATCGGCAGTACACAAACTCACGTATTATCGGCAGTACACAAACTCATGTATTATAGGCAGTAAACAAACTCACGTATTATCGGCAGTACACAAACTCATGTATTATAGGCAGTAAACAAACTCACGTATTATCGGCAGTACACAAACTCATGTATTATAGGCAGTAAACAAACTCACGTATTATCGGCAGTAAACAAACTCACGTATTATCGGCAGTACACAAACTCATGTATTATAGGCAGTAAACAAACTCACGTATTATCGGCAGTACACAAACTCATGTATTATCGGCAGTAAACAAACTCACGTATTATAGGCAGTAAACAAACTCACGTATTATAGGCAGTAAACAAACTCACGTATTATCGGCAGTACAAAAACTCATGTATTATAGGCAGTAAACAAACTCAAGCATTATCGGCAGTACACAAACTCACGTATTATCGGCAGTAAACAAACTCACGTATTATCGGCAGTGCACAAACTCAGAACGCTCCAAATGAGAAAAGTATTAACTATTTTTTTTAATTGTGAGCCGAATACATTCAACACTATAACAAAACGTACATCACTATAACAAAACGTACAGCACTATAACAAAACGTACAGCACTATAACAAAACGTACAACACTATAACAAAACGTACAGCACCATAACAAAACGTACTGCACCATAACAAAACGTACAGCACTATAACAAAACGTGCATCATTATAACAAAACGTACAACACTATAACAAAACGTACAACACTATAACAAAACGTACATCACTATAACAAAGAGTACATCACTATAAAAAAACGTACAGCACTATAACAAAACGTACAACACTATAACAAAACGTACAGCACTATAACAAAACGTACAGCACTATAACAAAACGTACAGCACCATAACAGATTGTACAGCATGATAACAAAACGTACAGCACCATAACAGAATGTACAGCATTATAACAAAACGTACAGCTCTATAACAAAACGTACATCACTATAACAAAACGTACATCACTATAACAAAACGTACATCACTATAACAAAACGTACAGCACTATAACAAAACGTACAGCTCTATAACAAAACGTACATCACTATAACAAAATGTACATCACTATAAGAAAACGTACAGCACTATAACAAAACGTACATCACTATAACAAAACGTGCATCACTATAACAAAACGTGCATCACTATAACAAAACGTACAGCACTATAACAAAACGTACATCACTATAACAAAATGTACATCACTATAACAAAACGTACATCACTATAACAAAACGTACAGCACTATAACAAAACGTACAGTACTATAACAAAACGTACAGCACTATAACAAAACGTACAGCACTATAACAAAACGTACAACACTATAACAAAACGTACAGCACTATAACAAAACGAACATCACTATAACAAAACGTACATCACTATAACAAAACGTACAGCACTATAACAAAACGTACAGCACTATAACAAAGCGTACAGCACTATAACAAGACATACAACACTATTCTAGAAACCGTGAAATCAAAAGGTCTATATGGGGAAATTCTATTGAAGAAGATCATGTTTTATAGAACGTTTAGACTATGTTGATAGGTCGATATCACGAATAGACTGGGGAGGTGGGTAGTTCTTTTTTTTTTCAAGTCATGTATCCAGTCAAAACAATTCTCCGCGAATTTTTTCCCTCTACTTCTAATTCATTAAATGATGCTGGAATTAGTTACTGCAACCCTGTAACTAAAAGATGTAAAGAGCCCCGTCACGCCATATGGCGTATAGGTAATATGGTGTTAGTGACCATAATTTTTATAGTCCTTCGGCACATGATTTTTGGAGTAATGTGGTCGGTATTGCGCCAGTGCCGTTTTACTTTACCAGAAAAAAATGCGGTACCCATTAAAGGCTGGGTGAATAAGCAGGAGATATTTCACCAGCAGGGCATGTTATGTACATAATTTACACGTGTTATACATAAACATAACTTGTTTCGATAAACCTTTTAAAACTTTACCGGTTAAGAGATACTTATTTCGTAGGAAGTGGAAACTATATTGCCGTCCGTCAGTGGGCAATTATAAAGTTGTTGTTGATGATAACACACCAAAAGAGATTCATAAACCTTGTGTATTATGACTGTCTCCTTCAATGGAATGAGATGGCATAGCGTAAAGTAAAAAAGTAAAGAGCTCCGTCACGCCAAGTGGCGTATACAGAATATGGTGTTAGTGACCATAATTTATTACAGACCTTTAGCACGTGATTTTTGGGGTAATGTGGTAGATATTACGCCCGTGCCGCTTTACTTTCCCAGAAAAAACATGCGGTACCCATTTAAGGCCGAGTGAACCCGGTAGCCGTCGGTTGGGATCGAACCCTACCTCTTGACCTTTGCAGTCCAGTTCACTAACCACTGAGCTATCGCGGTTCCGATGGCATAGCGTAGTAAACATTATTGTAGAAAAAAATGTGTGTGAGTGCATGCGTGCGTGCGCGCGCGTGTGTGTGAAAAAATACATGTCCATGGAGATGACCACATATGGCATTTCTGACTATATTTCAAGACAATCAGTAGACTGACATTCCAGATATACAGAATATATACGGCCGTGTGGTTAACATATCCAGCAAGCCACATAGTCCATACCCTAACCTGCACGCATGTTAACTATGTAAAGAATTAAGAATCCCAAAATCTTGCTAAAGAAATGGCAACTGACAGACACATAATGGGGTTACTTAGGGTAACTTCCTGATAACGACAAGCTACATAGAGGCAGCTCTACTCTCTGTATAATCTACAGGAATATGTGAACGTGAACGGAAAAGAAGGAGAAGAAAAGGACGAAGAACAAGGAATATGAGAGAAGAGATATAATTATTAAAATCGATCACTGCGCTCGCGGGTATCATTTTTTTAAAGGTTTTTGTGTCATTACTTTCATTTCAAACGTGTAGTGAGTATTATGATTTGATGAATGAATCCAACACATAAAATGACCCTCTATATTAACACAGCATAAGAAACATATATCACGGTAAAGAGTTAAACATTTCATATTAAATTAACAAAAGAAAGACACTGCGCACAGAATATTGCAATTTGATATTAGAATAACATAAAATGCATATTGTTAATTAAGAGTTAACATTTAGTTTTACATTAGAAACGCAGTGAAAAGAAACAAAATACTGAAAGTTAACATTTAATATTAGCATCATTATTGGGGTGCGTGTCCTTTGCAGAACGTTGCACTTATCACAGCCCGTCTGAAATAATCTGTGCCTAGATCTCCCGCTTCTTCTGTTGTTTAGATTCAATGTCTCTTTGATGTCTTAAAACCACCTTTGTCTTGGTCTGCCACTTTCCCGTCTTCCTGGAACCATTCCTTCCATTATTGCTCTTCTCGGGCCATTGTGTTACAAATATGGCCGTAATGCTTGAACTTCCACTGTACGATGTTATTTATTAGCCAGTTCTTTTGAATGTTTCGGTCATTTCACATGTCTCCATTGCTCTTTATCCAAGATATCATATGTGTTTTTCTGCAGCAATTTCTTTCCCAATGAACAACTTTTCTTCATTGCTGTTTGCGGGATAGACAAGTTTTTACAACCATACGTCGGGAAGATACATGCCCCCTATAGTTGTAATTTTACTTCCATGATGTTATAATACAGTATGTTCATCGTGACACTTTTGTACTGCTATTGATTTTATTCTTTTTATCTGCCTTTAGCAGTCTCCACCATTATGTAGTACAGATCCCAGGCAGGAGCCAGTAGTAGAGTATAACTTAGACTCCTATAATGCACGGTGACAGCTTTACAAAAAAGGAATACAACGGAATATGACGTTTCGGCCTGCGTGTGGCCTTTTTCAGTAAACGAGAACGACGTCAAACGATTAGGTACAGAAACATGCTACATCTAGAATGATTGGGACAGGAAGGTCAAAGATAATTGGATACTAGATAAGATGATAAAATGAGAGAGAGAGAGAGAGACAGAGAGAGAGAGAGAGAGATGTGCTACATGTTGAAGGATAGGTGAAATGTGGAAATATGAAGGTATTAGTATATATAGAGAAATGATTATATATAACAATTATACTTCTAGGTAGATTCCGACCGCTCATAGTGAAATATGGCTGCCAAATGTCAGAAGAAGGGCCTACTGGTATTATAGATTCCATATTAAAATATTAATACAGCATATGAAATGTATGTCAGCCATGAACATATAAGCACATGAAGGATGTCTGGTCTCATCAGTGTACACTTTAGATGGTAGCATGAACTATTCTATTAAACTCATGTTCATTCAGATTCTTACAACCGGTAATTAAGATCTTTTGTGGGTAAATTAGAGCGGCTTGGTGTTATCCTGACAGCATCAATAATAAATTTGCAGAGGATGGTTTGATAATACAGAAATGGTGGAGTGGTTGGTTTCGAGGCAAGACCCCGATCCCGAGACAGAGAGGATGTGAGTTCAAATCCCGGCTACACCAGTTGAGATTTTTATTTATGATTTCTCTCTGCGGCAACCACCCCTGGTCTTATCAGCGAGAACCGGCTTGAAACGTCAATTACTCATCGACGGGAATGAAAAATGGGTAACGCCAAAAACAGAGTTATCTGCCTGTGTGACGAGGGACTCCTGTGCACAGGGCTGCCAGGGAAGAACAGATTAACACGCGAAATTCAATTCCTAGTCTTTTGGGACTTTGTCAGAGATGAAAATTGGCAAAACCTCCTACCCCCCCCCCCCATAAAAAAAAAGGAAATAAATATCATATTTCTCATACAACTTCAAGAAATGTTTGTATCCTAACATGGTTTATATCATTTTGTGTACTGCAGCTCTGGGTTGCCTTACAACTCGCCTGCTGGTAACCACACTAATTATGTTCTATCATAGCATGCAGTACGTGACACGAGATGACACGAAAATATGAATGGAATGGAGAGATATACACATGGAGGTAGTGAAGATAAATACACTTCAGACAGAACAAAGACGTGAAAATATAACAACGTGTGAAAATAGGGCGGATGCAAATATACAAAGAAGAGTGTTGAAGTATGTCGTTTAGAGAAACACACACAACAATAGTGATGGGAGTGTACTAAACAGAAGAGAAGAGATGTATCCATTTAGTGGTTTATTTTCAAAAGGAAATATGCCCGGTAAGATACCATGCAGGATATAACTTCTCAGTACAAAGCTGCAGAATTGAGAGATGATCAACGCCAAATCTTCTATTATCTTCTCCAAATATGTGAGTCAAGTATCCATTTGTGTTCAGCTGGGGCGACAGAACGTTACAGTATGGGATTAAATGTTTGCCATTCCGAGCCTTCGGAGCGGCGATAGCTCAGTTGAGCCACGATAGCTCAGTGGAGCCGCGATAGCTCAGTGGAGCCGCGATAGCTCAGTGGAAAGTGAACTGGACTACAAAGGACAAGAGGTAGGGTTCGATCTCAACAGACGGCTTCCGGGTTCACCCAGCCTTTAATGGGTACCGGATGTTTTCAGGGAAAGTAAAGCGGCACGAGCGTAATACTGACCTCATTATCCCAAAAATTATGTGCTGAAGGTCTGTACAATTTATGATCACTAACACCATATTACCTACGCGCCACTTGGCGTGACGGGGGTACTTTAGATTTTACTATTCCGAGCCTTCATTTAAGACATCCAAGGAAAACATATTTCACCCTATAGCCAAAGCTATCATATTCTATACATACTGTATGTTGTTTCTGGTCTAAATAACTAGCATTTTCACGCTCAATCATCTGTTTGCTTATCTGTCATTATATCAGGCTACATAAGCATAAATATCTATACAAATATGTCTACTCCAAAATGTGTGACAAATGTGTTAAGTCCACACTCTCACAGGTCTGCCAAACATGTACACGCTACTCAAACATCGTAGGTTACGCTGGCTTACATTTACACTGTATGCAAGATGGAGGTGGGGGGATATAATTTATGCACAACTAACAGAGGGCAAAATAACTATCTATCTATCTATTGTCCTTTCGAGCCGTAGACGGCACATAGGGCAGAACCACAATCTCAAAAACAGAAACCTTGCGTGCCAAAGTGGCACATATTGCAGAGATCACTGCTCTAAAATATATGGCGCTGTTTCCATAACAATACTTTTACAATGACAGCTTGTCAAGCCATCGATCAACCTCCTTAGTCGCCTCTCACGACATGCCTGGAAGGTCACAGTGTCACTATTCTTTACTTCCCTCATAATGAGGCCCCGGTAACACACAGGAAATAACTAGGGTGCGCCCAAAACTCCGATGTATAAACGTATGTAAACATGACATGAAGACTGACATAAACTCTGCAGCCTGGGAAGAAATAGCTGCACACCGCAATTTGTTCTAGACACCAATTACTTATGTTTTCTTGTTGTTTATGCTACGTCCTTATTTATATTTTATCTAATTTTTGTTAATTATTACTTTTCATTTTTTCCGCAACTTTTCCTGTTTTAATATCAACATTAGCATACTAGCTAATTTCTTCATTAGCATTTTTCATTGTTGAAATATAACCCAACTTATTGATGTACACTTAATACCGTCCACGGCTCTGAAATGATTTCACGTGTTGCTGATTTAACAGATAAAACAACAATGCAAATTTTGCACACACAAGTAATTTTTTTTGTTAAAGCTAACTCATATTTATATTATTTTCTGTCATGAAATGCCTTAAACTAATATATATATATATATATATATATATATATATATATATATATATATATATATATATATAAATGAATATGGATAAAAATCCAGTCTTAAAGACATTGCTTAGACAGTACAAATTCGCAAACTTAGCTTCGCTTTCTCATTTTATTTGAGAAATTGTATTGTTATTATTATTTGAAGTGAGTGATTACGATCAGTTAAAAGAAAAAAAAAATGCATCCGTTTTGGAGACTATGGTGAAGCACAAAATCGTCTCGGTCGCACAAATGTGCGAGTTTTGAAATGAGTCTGCACCATCTGGACATTAAATGAAAACCCTTATCAATACGCCACTGAAACTTCATAATTGGATGGATAAGACATTTGTAATAGATGCATAAAGCACGAGCTGATGTTTCATAGAAACTGGTAAAAATATCACATTTGAAAAAGTGGTTCATTTGGTCAGCGTGTAACTTGACAATATTCAAAACACGTAATGAACGAATTATATTTAGAATTAGTTAGTTGTAGTAGTTATAGTTGTAGTAGTTAGTCGAAGATCCCGGTATCATAGTAAACGAATTAAAATCCATAATTGCTCAAGTGCCCGTGGCAGTGGAATCATCCGAATTAACATCTCATCTCACTGAAGGATCCAAACAAAGAGAGGCAGCTGCAATACACATCATAGCAGCCACAGCACACGTCAAAAGACATAAGGCGAAGCCGCACCTAAATTGAACACAGCAGAACTATCCTTCGTTATACGTTATCATCATTCATTGCAGGCAATCGGAATATCGAAACACGATCCGAATGAAAAACACAGCACACGGTGCTTACAGGGCACTAAACTCAGTAGCTCAGGCAGCAAGCCGGACTTGGAATATGAGAAAACTGCAACAAGGAACACTTTTCAGACAGAGCCTCAACGGTTCCTGCCGCCTATCCGCCATATTGAACTGAAGCAATTAAAATTAGTAGTGGTTCTGACTGGCGAATTGACAGAATGTGATATTCCATCGTATTTCACTTCTGAGTAATCGCCACTGTGAAACTCGACGTGCTATCATTCTAACCGAGTGTTGCCGCTTATATTTGTCCTGTCAGCTCACAGCCTGGACTCCGCCCACATTTAGTGACAGACAGAAAGACAAAACTTCAGATAATGTTAGCTATATCTTAATATGTCGTGCCTATATGAGCCTTATCTAATGAACAATTCATTTTTTTTAATCAGGACAAAATATTGTCAACCAAAACATCCATGGCTTGCTTTGGAGTGATACAAAGTGAGGTTCCAATCTCTTCATTGATGGTTAGCCATATTAGCCTTTCGTGTCCTGAATACGTCCCATGTGCAACATTCCTGAATGGTACAGAAACATGGGCTTTAAATAAGAAAATTGAGCAGAAAATTGAAGCCTTTAAAACGTGGATCTATAAGAAAATTGGGAGAATTGCGTGGAAGGAAAAGAAGTCAAACAAGAAAGCTCTGAATCAGCTGAAGATGAAACAAAAGGATTACTTAATACAATTCAAAAACGATAAAAAAATTTTTGACATGTGAAGAGACATAATAATCTTCTAAAATTCATCTTGGATGGGAAGATATTAGGTAGACGAGGCAGGGACAGGCCAAGACTAAAGTGGACTGATAACATTAAAAGGTGGACAGGTGAACCTATAACAAACAACGTGCACAATCAAGGCCAGAGACAGAGTAAAATGACGCTCCGTGGTAGCCAATCTTCGATGTGGAGACGGCATTCAATGAATGAAATGAAAATATTTACACAATGCTAATATTTAACTAACGTTGTTTCTTGCGTTTTACTTGATCTGCAATTACTTATCCCATCACATACACAAACATAAACATACACAAAGAAAACCTACACGCACATAAAAAGCGCCAGCGTTCTTGTCCCAAAATATATTACTATTTTTATTCGACCGAAATTTCTGACTGTCTTTCTCTCTCTCTCTCTATTTATCTATCTCTCTGTATACGTGTTTGTGCGTATCCGTCAGGAAGGTCTCGCACTGTGTCGAGGAAACACAATACCCAGCCTTGAAGGAGTCGAAATACAAGATTCAATCTCCTGGGATATTTTCAAGCGATGATCGAATACAGCGATCTTGGCGAGTTGCCAATAAGGGGTTAGGTTCCTTTATTTCTCCATTTGTACTGTCAGTCGGAAGACAGAAACAGCAAACAGTACACGAGACGTGGCTATCATCAACAGGAATCGAACAGATATCATGTAGATCAGAACCTACAGAACACACAACGGGGAAGAGAAATCTGAATGTAAAGATAGTTAGCTGACATGAGGGACTAGATACGTTGAAGGAGATATGAGTGGATGCATGTATATAAGCCAGAGATGGAAATAGAGTAAGCTCGAATAAACAAAGGGAAATAATAAGAGTGCATTGAGACCAAGCGGGAGAACAACACTGGTAATGAAGAAAGGACGACGCTGAAAAATAGGTGAATAAATATACATTTTGTCTCCGTTGAGTCAGGACAATATTATGAAAATGGGAAGTAAATGTCTGGAAACGTGGTGACATAATAGGAGTGTATGATACTGTGTAACAGCGAAGAGAAATAAAGGGAAAGTATTAATATGTTGTTTGTTATCTTTTGTGTTTCATTTGCAGGCTTTTGTAGAAAGTCAGACACAGTTCTGTGTTGTTGTTGTCCACGTCAATCTGTAAGCACATATTGATTGTTATGTTTTCTTTTGTTCACTTTTATTTCATGGATTGTGTTAATCTTTACAGACGGAGGAAGGAAAGATGTGCTTAAATTACGAGACAAAGTGTGTAAGACAGAGGAAGAAAAGATAGAAGTGTTTGTGTAAATTATACCGAGATGTAAATAAAATGTTACGTACATTAATTAACAAAACAATCGAAAATAATTTACGAAACGAACAAATCTGCCAAATGGGTGCAATCATTACATTTAGAAAATGGAGTGGGCATAAAGAGAACAGAATACAAATAATTATTAACATCATCATCATGTGTCATACCAGTTGACGTAGGCGATCATGTCCTTCCACAATCTTCTATCCTTCGTGCATCGTATCAAATCTGTTGTTGACTGTTTTCCATGTCATGACACCAAGCTATCCAGTATCTTCTCTCTTTGTATGTAGCCCGCGATCTCTCTTTCCCTGTATTTTGCCAGTTGTAACCAAGTTTTCCATCTTTCCTCTTCTCATGATGTCCCCAAAAAATTATGATTGTTTCGTTCTGATTTTTTTTTATGAGCTCCCTTTTGGTGTTGGCCTCTTTGAGACATTCCTCATTGGTCTTTTTTAGCTGTTCAGGGAACTCTCAACATTCTTCTAAGAAATCCCATCTCTGTGGCCTATCTTCGTCTTTTCATTTGTTTGTTTACTGTTCATGATTCTCTTCCATAGGTCAGAACTGGCTCTATATAGCACCGATGAACTCTTTTTCTCACTTTTATTGACATAGATTTGTTACATAAGATATTTTTCATTTTATGAAATACTATTTCAAATACAAATATTAGCGGATCAATAACGGTAATAACAACATTAATATTAAACAACGTCATTATTAATACAAAAATATACAAAATGTAAAAGAGGGAAATGTTTTTATCTTTCGTCCATCACAGGCGGTGAAGCCAAAACATTGGATCCAGTTGTTGATAGGTTAGTCTGTGTTATTTGGTTATTGAAGGCCCCGGTATCACTGCAAACGAATTAAAATCCATAATTGCTCAACCGCCCGTGCCAGCGTAGTCATCCGAATTAATATCTCATCTCCCAAACAAAGAAAGGTAACTGTAGTCCCCATCGTAGCAGTCTCAGCACACGGCAAAAGACATAAGGCGAAACCGCGCACAAAGTGAGCACAGCCAACTGTTCCCTGTCATACGAAATCATCACTCATCGTAAACAATTGGAATATCGAAACATGATCAAAATGGATGAGACACACAGCTCAAGGTGTGCACAGAGCACTTAACTTAGTAGCTCCTGCAACAAGCTGGACTTGGAATATAAGGAAACTGCAACAATGAATACTTTTCATGCATAGCCTTCAATTGTTCCCGCCGCCTATCCACCATATACCATGGAAGTTCACGCCCTCTTGAAAATGATGATCGTCGTATTTTTAAAAAAAATGTATAGCGCTTGATGACGTTAGTCCATCGTTGTTGACTCCAATTCCGAAAATATAGACACACAGTTCATCGTCAGATTATCCCCGTCGCACATCAAACAACAGACCTTAAGATTAGCGTACGGCCGGTTATCAGACGTGATCTTACGGCCGGTTATCAGACGTGATCTTACGGCCGGTTATCAGACGTGATCTTACGGCCGGTTATCAGACGGGATCTTGTCAACTGTAAGTGCCTTCAAACTGTGTTCTTTAAGGTGCATCTGACAAAATTGTGAAAATATGTACTAAGGATATATTTTTAAATATGGGAAAGAGGACGGCCTGACCGATGCACCTTAATTTTTCGAGAAATCGCCAATTTTCAAGTCTGTGTGTGCTAAGCGATTCGATGTAGACCTGGGGTAACCATAGGTTGTGTGGAAATGCATATACTTGCTGTTGGTGGGGTATCCATGCACCTACCTTTCATGAGGCTGAATGCCGTTTTTCCACAGCTAATCGTTTCTTTGTCTCACAAGTTATGACTGCCCGTCAGAGAGATGTGTGCCATGTAGTTCGTTCTTTGTCACAAGTTGTGAGTATTGTTATAATGACATATGCCAAGTAGTTCGTTCTTTGTCACACGTTGTGAGTACTGTTATAATGACATATGCCAGGCAGTTCGTTCTTTGTCACAAGTTGTGAGTACTGTTATAATGACATATGCCAAGTAGTTCGTTCTTTGTCACACGTTGTGAGTACTGTTATAATGACATATGCCAAGTATTTCGTTCTTTGTCACACGTTGTGAGTACTGTTATAATGACATATGCCAAGTAGTTCGTTCTTTGTCACAAGTTGTGAGTATTGTTATAATGGCCTATGCCAAGTAGTTCGTTCTTTGTCACAAGTTGTGAGTATTGTTATAATGACCTATGCCAAGTAGTTCGTTCTTTGTCACAAGTTGTGAGTACTGTTATAATGACATATGCCAAGTAGTTCGTTCTTTGTCACAAGCTGTGAGTGCATGTTATAAAGACCTATGCAAAGTAGTTCGTTCTTTGTCACAAGCTGTGAGTGTTGTTATAAAGACCTATGCCAAATATTTCTTATTTATATCTCATGCTGTAATTGCGCATCAGAGTGATGTGTAAAAAGTAGTTCTTCCTGTATCACAAGCTGTGCTTGCGCGTTAGAGAGACATGCGCCAGTAATAGTATTGAATAGTCGAACCATTGGGTCCGACTCAAGTAAAGACATTAGGGGTAGGTGCAGACAGATGCAGTGAACTATAGATATCTGGATTTCACAAGCGAACAATTGCTGGACATGTTAACAACTTCCTGTCTGAAGTTCAGAGTATTGCTGGACCATCGGTCAAGGGTCTAAAGTTGCATCTGGCTCAGTGAAAATAGTATTAGATTAGCATGTGGTTGTCACTTTAACATCTTTTGGTCAGAAAGGAGGGAAGACACATAGGCCAATTAGGCATACTGTTATATATATATATATATATATATATATATATATATATATATATATTCATATATATATATTGTGAGATCCCGCCACAAACAAGTCAGTCAGAATCATCAACAGATAGGGACTCAGGGATAGTAACTACAAACAGGGCGCCGGAATGATCAGCCTGAGTTAGGCAAACTTTGCATTTAACACCAGACCGCAGTAGTAAGATAGTTAAGGAACAATGGCAAGTAAACAGTATAGAAACCTCATCTCAGGACATCTCTAAAATGATGGTAACAAGTAGTGACCTGTGGTCTGTTTGACAATATATTTATTTACGGTCAGACTTAGTTCGTAGAAGTTAGTATCTATTTACAAACAATGAAGACTCTACCGATTGTTACAACTTCGTTACTTGCTGCCGCCTACGATTGTAAGATACTGGCTCTGATAGAGATCAGAGAGTTCACATACGAGTTCACATGATGATGATGTTTTATCATTTAAGACTTGATTCGATGACAATTGTGCAACAACAATAAATAGATGACCAAATCGACCATTTTGTTCTTGGTTTCACAGTCGACGTGTATTTGCTCATCGTTATTATTATCATCTACAATCACTGTTAAAGAAGTTAATGTAAAACTGTGTAAACTCAAGATAACTAAAATAGTAGAACACGAGGTAATAAACATTTTGTGCCATAAGATAACATAACTAAAATACTGGCAAACGAGGTAAGAAACATTTTGTGCCATAAGACAAGATAACTAAAATACTGGCAAACGAGATAAGAAATATTTTGTGCCATAAGATAACATAACTAAAATACTGGCAAACGAGATAAGAAACATTTTGTGCCATAAGACAAGATAACTAAAATACTGGCAAACGAGATAAGAAATATTTTGTGCCATAAGATAACATAACTAAAATACTGGCAAACGAGATAAGAAACATTTTGTGCCATAAGACAAGATAACTAAAATACTGGCAAACGAGATAAGAAACATTTTGTGCCATAAGACAAGATAACTAAAATACTGGCAAACGAGATAAGAAATATTTTGTGCCATAAGATAACATAACTAAAATACTGGCAAACGAGATAAGAAATATTTTGTGCCATAAGATAACATAACTAAAATACTGGCAAACGAGATAAGAAATATTTTGTGCCATAAGATAACATAACTAAAATACTGGCAAACGAGATAAGAAATATTTTGTGCCATAAGATAACATAACTAAAATACTGGCAAACGAGATAAGAAACATTTTGTGCCATAAGACAAGATAACTAAAATACTGCAAACGAGATAAGAAACATTTTGTGCCATAAGACAAGATAACTAAAATACTGGCAAACGAGATAAGAAATATTTTGTGCCATAAGACAAGATAACTAAAATACTGGCAAACGAGATAAGAAACATTTTGTGCCATAAGACAAGATAATATTACAGGTAGATCTTTCTGGTGTCTCATGCCGTAATTGCGCACAAACAGATGTAACCGACGAACGCCGACATACTGCATGCGTGTGATGTGAGGCAGTCCTATTTCCCATTAAAAAAATTATCCTTAGTACACATTTTCAGATGCACCTTAAACCTGTGTAGGTCCAGTAAAAAAAAAAATTCTCAGTATTGAACTCTGGACTTTGAGGTTAGCCGCGAACGGGCTAACAACTCAACTCATGCGGTGTACAAAGAAGATCAGCAGGGAAACCTTTGATTCTATTGTCAATAGGGGGTGGCAGTGGTTGGTGAAGAACGAGAGATCGGGTTCGATCCTGACCCACAACTTCTAGGTCCACCCAGCCTTAAATGGGAATCGATTTTTTTTCTGAGAACGTGAAGTGGGTAAAAAGTAAGTAAAGTACCCCCCGTCACGCCAAGTGGCGTATAGGGAAATATGGTGTTAGTGACCTTATATTTTACAGACCTTCAGCACATGATTTTTGGGGTAATGTGGTCGGTATTACGCCCGTGCTGATTTAATTTCCCAGAAAAATCCGGTACCCATTTAAGGCTGGGTGAACCCGGAGCCGTCGGTTGGGATCGAACCCTACCCCTTGTCCGTAGTAGTCCAGTTCACTAACCACTGAGCTATCGCGGCTCCCACTAATTTTTAGGGAATTAGTAAAAACCCAGGCGTCCTCGCCAGGGTACGAACCCCGGCTGTTGCCGTGGTAAGCCAACCGGTAAAGTGGGTAATACGGGCGTAATACCGACCACATTACCACAACAATCATGTGTCGAAGGTCTGTACAAATTATGGTCACTAACACCATATTCCCTATACGCAACTTGGACCGACGGGGCTCTTTATTTTGCTATGCTGTCAAAAAAAAACTAAATAAATCAGTGATCCACAATGATGTAAAATGTCATCAAGGAAAAAGGAAAACAGAGCTAAAACATCACATATATAAATAAAACAAGCTTCACATAATTCAAAAAAAGAACAATCATCTTAACCAGGACTGTTTCTACAAAAAATGTTTTCTGGAATTCTTCCATTTCATTCTATAAGACAAGACGAAAGTAATACAACAGGCCACTGAACTTGAGGTGTACTTATATTTGCCCAATGAATATCATATATAACGTTCTATTTATATTATAGCTATCAATTGAAAACCACAAATAGGCAATCAAACTTATTAAAAGTTAAGTGACTGTTCAAGTTATACAAGTTTACAGGTATACATTTTGGACCGTTCTGGTTGAAAGAAAACCTGGATCACAATGAAACAAATAACATTAAGAATGAGAGAGTAGGACTTGGGAGAAGAAAAAATAACTTTATATAAAATCATAACAAATTTCTTAATTGCAACAAATATTATTGGAGTTAAAATTGATCTATACACAAACACGAGTTTACAACACAAGAAACAGATAATTATGGCGTCTCAGTGATAGAGTAAAGTAAAAAAAATAGCTCCGTCCCGCCAAGTGACGTAAAGGGAATATGGTGTTAGTGACCATAAATTTTACAGACATTCAGCACATGATTTTTGGGGTAATGTGGTCGAAATTACGCCCGTGCCGCTTTACTTTCCCAGAAAAATCCGGTACCCATTTAAGGCTGGATGAACCCGGTAGTCGTCGATTGGTATCGAACCCTACCTCCTGTTCTTTGTAGTCCAGGTCACTAACCAATGAGCTATCGCGGCTCTATTCTCAGTGACAGAGATATAGAAATATGTTACATGTCTCATATGAGCTGAAATTGGTAAATATTTAAATAATTTTTTTTTCTGCAAAAGAAATGTGTAAAACTGGACATCATTTGATAATGGTAGAATGAAGGAAAGAAGGCAACAATTAATTTATGTGAAATGAGATTTTTTTTCAGAAAATAATATCGAGAGAGACTTCCTCTCTCTCTCTCTCTCTCTTTCACATTCTCTCCCTTTTTCTCTCACTCTGACTCAGGTTCATAATATCAAGACTTAAGAGCAGAACATATAATGTCTAGAGAAACATTTTCTCTCTTTCTGTCACTCATACTCTCTCTCTCTCTCTCTCTCTCTCTCTCTCTCTCTCTCTCTCTGTGTGTGTGCGTGCGTGCTTGCGTGTGTGCCAATAATCATTTTTATTAAATCAAGACTTCAGAGCAGAACATATTTTTTCAAACAAAATGAGCAGCTAGAAGATGTTCTACACGCTCTGTCAAAAGTGCACAATGGTAAAGACAGGCTCTTGAACTAAACACTCAAAAGTAAGCAGAAAAATTCCAGAAATTATAAGACGACTTGCTATCCAATGAATTTCATGTTGAGTACAAAAGAAAGAGAGACCAAAGAGAAAATTTCCATTAAAACTTTCGAAACAGAAAACTCTAAAAAAAATTTCGACAAACGCTCTAACGTTGTTGCATACATCATCATTGCTGCAGCACTGAAACTATACAGTTTATATATATATATATATATATATATATATATATATATATATTTTTTTTTAACCCTTCGAGTTTTCCAAGGTTATGTTTGTGATTGAGAGAACCGGATTTCTGGTGTGCCAACTGTTTCACCTACAGTGCTACGAAATGCAATTGTCAAAAAAGCTAAATTACTTTATATTATTATAAATAAATACATGGGTTGCTAGTATAATTTGCATTCAGTTTCAAGTTTGTGTGAAGTCAATAATAAGGATATAATTTTAGATCTAAAATACCGCTGAAGCTTATCATTGTTATATATCAGTTTGTGTGCAGGCTTGCGAAACATGGACCCTTACGGCAGGGCTACACAATGAAATACATAAGTTACTGAGATGTAATGTTATAGAAACGTTTTGGGTATCTCTTACTTAGATCGTATCACAAATGGAACAAAATTAAGAAAGTATTTGATGATCATTTGACTATTGTGAATAAAGGCAAAATTAAATGGCGTTGCTAACCTTCACTATATGACCTGGCAAACGCACTTCTGTTAAGAACTGTGAATGGATCGAGAATTATAGATAGACATCGTATGTTATGGGAAGATATTGTCAAAGATTAGACAAGCCTCCATTTATTGTATGTAACATGTATGTTATATATTTTTAATAATGTATGCTTTATGTGTGTAGGTAAACATGTATATGTGTGTACATTCACGCGAAAAGTGCTGATATTTTAGTGTTACCACTAGACATATGGTACTAAAGTGTCTTCTTGTTCAATTTACAGAGGAAACAGATCACAAGAAGAATATTTCAATAACCTTGAATTTACTTTGAACGCATTATATTTCAAGGCAAGGTTAAAACATACACACTCACACATACAGACGGAAATAATATTCTTAACAAAGAAATTGTAATGCTTAACACACGTGCACGCGCGCGCACACACACACATACACACGTGCACGCGAACACACACACACACACACATACGCATAAATAATACTTAAAGAAAATAAATGACAACGCTGGTCGTCAAAACCACATTATTAAATAGGAGATGAATAAACGGATTTCCAGTCCACGGAGAACGGCAAAAAATGAATCGATTTAAGGGTGCAGACACCGCAGGGAATAGAAGGAAATAAGAGCCAACAACTCCTTCACGTCACTTGATGATAGCCTTTGGCTCTTAGCACAAACACCGTGATATATCATTTGTTAGCGCTATCATTCAGTGTATCTCATACAAAGCACCCTTATGTAGTGTTTGTTAGTAAATGATTGAATCTTGTTTATATAATCATCAATCCTGCAACGTTTAGAATATTAATTCCCCTGTGGGCATACAAAAGAGTAAATACACGGACTGTCATTTTTTAAAGGACTTATTGAATGGATGGATGAATAAAGTGTTGATAAATATCACGAATCTAACGGTTATTATAATCTGTCGGGTTCAAAATGATATCAATAGAAAAGTGATGTACATGGCGGCTGAGGGCGAGAGATCGAGTAAATTGCACCGGTCGCTTGTCAATCATGTGAATGTCTGTGCAATTACGAAAGTGATAGACCATTTCTTTTCTGTCATGAATGGAATAAATAAAAATTTCTACACTAAATGACGACTACACTGGACACGTGGAAATTATTTCTGGGTAGCCTCTTCCACTGTTACAGTTGAACTTATAATAGAAATAAAGTCATGACATATTGCCATACGCTCATTAAACAAAATCAGTTTGATAGAAGATAAAAAGGTGGAGATTTAAACAATTTACAGAAGGAGATTTTTTTTTTAATGGGGGAGAAACAAAAAACACAATAAAATTAATGTAAATGAACGTTTTTGTTTATCCAAAGAGCTAATGGGACTTCGACGTGTATACTCCACAATGCACCGCGACACGAGCTAAGCACCTTTATGAAACCGTAAGTGCAAAATAAATTGTTTAATCACTTATTACTAATCAAATTATGTATGGATTTGGTCCTGTTTTGATGAAGTTCTTATATGAACTGAAAGCATCAATCTACATATGAACCGCTGCCTGTTTTATTTGCGGAATTAGTTTGATTACAGTCTGGTGATCCTTACATCAGCTCAACTGCCTGACCCAGCATTTCTCGAAGCGTACGTAGACTGACTGATCCTGTTAGATGTTAATTCAAGATACATCTGCTTTTTAAACTCCTCCTTATATTGAAAGACTTGTTGCACAAGACGTTTTTTATTTTCTGAAATGCTATTTTGGCCCGAGCTATGCTACTTGATGCACCTTCTGTCTGATGTTATTTTAAACTCATCAGCCTCTCAATATATATATATATATATA
Organism: Megaustenia siamemsis; assembly: GCA_032433765.1. NCBI lineage: Eukaryota > Metazoa > Mollusca > Gastropoda > Stylommatophora > Ariophantidae > Megaustenia > Megaustenia siamemsis. Next base: position 170,321,559 of record JAVIAB010000092.1, on the reverse strand, counting down.
TATATATATATATATGTTCCACCTACCATCCTTTCTTTTCTCTTAAGGAACAATCCAAAGAACAAACTTGTCGATGTCTTATTTGCCCAGAAATAGGAGATACACACCTGTTCGCAGACTTATGGACTGCTTCATTGTAGCGTACACCAGCGTGTTCTTGACCGGGTCAATATGCTCACTTTAGAGCCATTCAAGAGCTGCATCCACTCATACAGTCACTGCCTGTCAGTCTCCTATAGAATACTTCGCAAGTCGTCACCACGACTGTGTGATCCACGTTCTGTGTAACCAGCCATGTTATCTTCGCCGCTGCTGTTTCTATCTCCATTTTCATGCTGGACACCGTAATGCTGTAATTCCATAGCCACTCTCTGTCGAGCTAGTATGCCACAAAACCCAAAATGCCGCGCTGGTCCGTGGGACATAGAACCGTTTCTGTCGATCTTTCATGCGAACCTGTTCATATATTCTTGTAATGATCCTATAGTGTGATGATTTTAAAAAGTCATTAGTACTAAATCAATTAATGTGTGTCCAGGGTATGCTATTTATAGGTAATCGCATGTAAACAAAGCACCAGGTGTTGATCGGCCACCAGGAGAAATTATACGAGCAAGAGCGGAAAGTTGTATAGGATAACTAATACAATCTTTAATGCAGCAAGAACTCAGAGAATTGCATCCATTGATTGGCAACCAGCAAAAGCAATACCAATAGGGAAAAAATAAAACAAGCAAATTATGTGTCTTCTGAGCCACGTAGGAACATTGTATATTAAAGTGGCTTTGGAAGAAATAGGAACTGCAGAAATGCAATCGTTTTACTTAGACAGCTAATATTTAAAAGATATTGAATATGATAGGAAACTATTTGTTGCTTTTGTAGAGCACTAGAGAATATTCGACAGAATTGAGAAAAGCGTACTATAGTAAATAATGACTCAGTACTGAGTAAGTAAAAATATAATATTATGCAAATGTATATACAGTAATTGCGGAAGTGTGGTTAGAACAAATCAAGGACCATTAGAACCACTGTAACGTCCAGAGTAGACAGGGATGTGTCCCATCACCGCCCTTGTTCACGACCTACATCGACAGTATAAACAAAAATGCCAAGCCTAGAAATTATTTTTAAAATATTAATGAACTACTTTTTGCAAATGTCCGGGCTCGATAGCAGAAAGAAACACCAGAGAAAGTGTAACAACAAAGTGTAAAACTATAACAGTATGAATACAGAAAAAAAAAACATCCATGGTAAAATAGAGAAGCAAAGTGTAAATATATAAATAGAGGACACAGATTTAAACACATATCAAGTTACAGTTTCTAACAACGATGTTATTCTCCAAAGATACAAAATTTAAATGGACTAAAGAAATTAATATTCAGCGCAGTGAGACACAGCAAGTATTGGAAAGCTAGCCCCTCTCCTACGACACACGACCATGACAACCAACACAAAGAAACACATTTTACGAAGCACATTTTACCCACTCCATGTTAGGAGTTAAGAAGCTCATTTTACCCACTCCATGTTAGGAGTTACGAAGATCATTTTACCCACTCCACGTTAGGAGAAGACAAATAATAATAAATCAATATGATTATGGAGGGAGGCTTCAGAGGCTATACACCAACGAATCATTTCAGGGGAAGCGGTATGTTTACAAAACTCTGAAAACAATTCACAAATAATCAACAACATAAAAAAACAAGGAACTATGGACAGCCCGAAACAGTATTGAAACCGTCTCCTCAAAACAGCGCCTTGCCAAGAGAAACCTGCGCTAGAGCACATGGCCAACTAAACAACTTTCAGCTAATTACTAACTTTACTGTTCATTATTTGTGAATATTTTTTTCTCCGGGTGTTGTACACATACCTCTTCCTCTGAAATGATTCGCCATTCCATGTTACCAGTGCCAAAGGTGGTCACTCACAACAAGTATAGAAGAAAGTCATCACAAAGATGAGAAATTTGAGGAAAGCTGTAGGAGTGACCAGAAAAGACAAAATAAGAAACGGGGTTATAAGAAGTTACATTAGCATTAAACTAATTTTAAATTACATATAAAATCAACAAATAAATTAGTTTGCCCGTTTAGAGAGAATATCTAGTCATACCATACCATACCATACCGTACCGTACCGTACCAGACATGTACAAAAATAGAAAAGCTCAGAGCTCGAAGCAACCCAATTTACGTTGGAGTGACAACAGAAATGGGAAGCACCACAGTTAACAACGTGAAATACATACTTGCATCAAGTGTACAACATCACAACTTCAATTGAAAATAATCAAATATTATATGTACATTACACTCCCGTATGGTACAGAAACAAGAACCCTAAAAAAGCAAACAAAGAAGAATATCTAAGTTTCTGAAAAGTGAATTTATAGGAGTATTGGAAGAATTGAGCGGAAAGAGAATAAAACAAATAATACAGTTACATAACAATTGAAAATAAAGAAACAACTATTTAACACTATTCGAACAAGACAAGTGAAATTTAGAACACAATGAAAGACAAAAGTTTAGTGAAAAAAATCTTGAAGTGGAAGAAACAAGGTAAATAAGCTAAAGGCAGACTGTATGTCTTTGCTATCGTAGTCTAGGTCCAGCTTTATTGCATTTTCACTTAATTGTATATCCACCCGTACAAACCAAACAGAAATCTAATAAATAAACTGTCATTGGACATGTTTGCATCAGGATAAGCTGATTCAGCTGCAAGGTTCATTCTGTTTCTACTTCACTACCCCTATGGAAACATAAGCAGTCTAGCAAAGCAAATAGTGATTGGGGAAGAATATCGTAACGTCCGGTTCCCGAAAAAAAATGTTTGGCTAATTCTGAATATGTGGGCGTAGTGGCGTAGTGGCGTAAGAGATCGCAACTTGCTGTTAAATACAGCACAACTCATCTACGCTCATTTAATGTAATTTAAGGGAAGATGGATGGTGGAAGATAGTTCGTCCTAGAAAACGTAGAAGTAAGATAACAGCTATTCTGATAAATCTTACATTACTTCTTCTTCTTCTTTCCTTCCTCATTTACCTTTCAGCGTCGAAGGGAGATATCAGTTGTGGTCTTCTTTAGAGACAGTGAACACTCTAATCTTTGGACTGCAGGGAATGCGATTTACATAGTAATGTTGAGAATATCATGGATCGTTAAAAGGTATACCAGGGCTTTTCTATAAATATGCCAAAGTTACATCATGATTAGAAGAAAACAATCATAATTTCATTTGGGCCTGTAACGAGGTGGACACATTGTGCCATATCAGATGTTACATGTTTGTTACATCTGACAAACACGACAATGAAGGAAATAAGAAAGAAGGAAATAGGGAAAAAAAAGAAAATATACCAGCCAGCTTAAAAGATTCAAAAGTAGGAAATTCACAACAGAAAATATAAACGACAGTAAACACATAAAGTTCTGGAGAGACATAAACATCCACTCCAACAGTTATAGTGATAATAGTCTTCTACAAGGTACAGCTTAACAGACACGTCAATCTTGCCAATTGTTGCGCAACCAATGAGCATAAATTATTTTGTGAACGTAAATAAGTTGGGTCAATAAAATAACATTGTAAAAGTTTATGAGGGAAAGGCATAAACTGGTTACCATTTCTTAAGAAGCAAACTGTCTTACACAGCCATACGTTAACATTGAATGTTACGATCGCAGAGAGCACTGTCGCAGTAAAAAGTATGTGTACTGGCATTAAAATACGCATGGTTGCATTAACATTGGTTAGGGGACACTAAAGAAGAAGAGACATAAATTTATAATAATCAATGTATGTCTACAGGTTTATGTTTATGTGTAACACCTCTCAACGATTTGCAACATGTTGGCAAAAATACTTCAAACGTGGTCATAAAACATAACAACAACAAAATAATAATAAATAATGCAGGAATTTTTTAATGAATAAAATAAAATATTCGAAATTAATAAATAAAAGTAATAAATAAATAATTAACACGGAATCAAGAAAAGTATATAAAAAAAAAGCAGGAACCTTTTGAAAACACTAGATAATAGTTCGTGGGATGATAATAAAAGAACATTGACACAGCTCCTAAATAAACATTGCAAGAACACCTGACCCATTGCGTTACCACGAACAAGATGGATTAAAGAAATATTAGAAACAGTAGGAAACATAATAGCAGGAGAATCCAACAGAAGAATAACAGACCGCAAAATATATCACCCACCAACGCTGAACGACAAATGTGTAAGGAAAGAAGAGAATAAACAGTTGATAGTGTATCTGGTATGGCTATGCTGATGATATGGTCTTAATCGCTAATAGAATGAATATGAGTTACGAGAAATGTTAGACATTACAGTGAAGAAAAGCAACAATAAAGGACACAATATCAATAGCAAAAAGACAAGTAATGATAGCAATAATGAAAAGGCCATCACCACAATGCACAACAAATATAAATTGAACAATATTAAAACAGGCTAATGAATTTAAATACCTGGGAACAATGCTAACCTCAGATGGTAGAAGTGTAAGAGAGGTGAGGTGTAGAATAGATCAGGCATTTGGGGAGGGGGGGGGCGGACTCGGTAGCCTAGTTGGGAAAACCACCCGACTGGACTACCGACGTTCGGACAACCCGTGTTCGATTCCCGCTGGGAGCAGTGTGAATTGTACTTGTGGTTGGAAAAAAACATACCCCCCACGGTTGACCCAGCCGTTGGTAGAAATGGGTACCAGGGTATTACCCTGGGAAGGTGATAAATGTTGCCACGCATCTGAGTTTCGATGCTTAAGGCGACACTATACAGAAATCTCTGAACATTTCTGGATAGGCGGCCGAGCACATATGGGTGGAAACTCGCGTGCTAAGACGCCGGTTCAAGTCTCGTACTTTATTTTACTTTAGATCAGGCAAAAGCAGCTTTCCAAAAAATGAGGAAGATACCGTGCAATCCATTTTTGACAACAAAAACAAGAAAAAGAGTTCTTAAATGTAATGTAGAACCAGTTTAATCTTATGGATGTGAATAATGGAGAAAAGGACAATGGACAAGAAAAACCACTGGCGGCTGTAGAAATTTGATTGTACAGAAGAATGTTGAGAATACCATGGACAGCTAAGAAGAGTAACGAAAACGTTCTGAAAGAGGCCAAAGCAAAAAAAGATTTAATTCCCACTATTAGGAAAAAAATGGGAGCCGCGATAGTTCAGTGGTCAGTGAAATGAACTACAAAGGACAAGAGGTACGGTTCGATCGCAACCGACGGCTCCGGGTTCACCCAGCCTTAAATGGGTACCGGATTTTTTCTCGAAAAGTAAAGCGGCACGGGCGTAATACAGACCACATTACCCCAAAAATCATGTGCTAAAAGTCTGTATAATTTATGGTCGCTAACACAATATTCCTAATACGCCACTTTGCGTGACGGGGGCTCTTAAATTTGTTACTTAGTAGGAAAAAATAATCATAATTGATGCCCATGTAATGAGAAGGGAACCACTGGAACTTGTGACAACTGGGATAATTGAGGGACGAAGAGATAGAGGGAAAAGATGTCAGACAACTTAAGAGAATGGCTTGGCAGAAGGTCTGTGGGAACTGTTTTGTTGTCATGTTATCCAGTGTACAGTGGCATTGGCTTTAAGTTCCTATATTGAGTTTGGTGAACATGTGGTTTCTCATTCTGTTTGGCCAGTGCGTAGGTGAAGTATGATGATTGAATCCCTCCTTGATAGTTTGAGGTTTCCGTCTCTCTCGTGTTCTCGAGAGTTGTGGAGAAACGTGACCACGTGGGCAAGCTACTTGTTGATGATGATGATGACAACAATGAAGTGTGTCTGGTAATGGTATACAATGTAATCCCCACAAACAACAAGCAGCAAAACTAAACAAGAAGAACTAAACAAGTTACAAAGTCAAGCAGTGCGTTGTATCTCTCGATGTATGCGTTTCACTCCCCTACATAGTGGAATACATAACAGAGTCTTTGCTCATACAAAGGTTGGCAGCAATGATAGAGTCGTTGAAATATATTTGTACGAAATGTTGGATAGGGATAAAGAAAATAACGAAAATAGCATCCGTCACAGAAAAAAAATAATCCTAAAAATAGAAATGCGGTTACAAAAAAATATTACATGCCACAGACAAAACAGACTTTATATTGTAGAGACTGAATTTGAAGCCAAATTACCATTGTGCTTATCCAGAAAAAAAAAACAGCAAACTCTGGAAATGAATCATAAAGAAACCATATTTCCCTCCCGAAATAAGACTTGCATAAGACATTATTAGGTCTTTTCTAGATGAGTGGATACATATCTATACATGAGGCTCAGTATTTATGTGAACCATAAAAGCGGTATACACATAACATACATACATAGCATTTCAAAAGAGTATCTGTCAAGTGAATAGACTGTGGTAACTTTGGCGTAAACTTGGAAGTAAAGAATGTGGTTATTGAAGCATCTATACATTAACTCAGGGAAATAACTCTAAAGACAAAACAAAAATAACTCAAGATGCAACTAAGCTTGTCAAAGCATAGGACAGCTATGACTACTATTGTCCAACAAGAAAATAACTAGAGGCAAAACGGGCACTCTACAATACAATCTTCATCCAAACGTTGTGCTATCAATGCCAGTCCTGGACACTAGATTCCAAAACAATAAGAAAGATAACATCTTCTGATATGAAATGTGTTAGACGAATGCCAGGAATAACCCTCGACATATAATATATAAAGAAACAACAGATAAAATTGTTTGGCCACGTGACAATGCAGAGTGATTAAAACACAACACAACACAACGAGCCTTGAATAAATGTTGCAGGAACACCAGGCCCAAGGGACAACCACGAAAAAGATAGGCTAGCGAATTATTAGAAGTACAAGGAAACATAACAGCAGCAGAGGCGAACAAAAGAGCAAAATACCTCACATTTTATCTCCCCTCGACGCTGAAATTCAAATTAGGAAGGGAAGAAGAACATGAAGATGGGTCTCCTACAATTATGTTCTCCAATATTATTCTGAGAGAAATCAACATACCCAAATCACTGAAGAATTAGCGTCTCAACAGTTAGCAAAATCAATCTTCTTCGTACATACCATATTAGAATTATTGTGAATACCTGGGTATACTAGCATCGCTGGAAATGGCAAAGAGCAGACACTGACTGTAATCATTAGTTCAACAATTTAATTTTAAAAAGAGTAGTCTGGTTGATAAAAAAAAAAAAAGTAAAAAGCTCCGTCACGCCAAGTGGCGTATTGGGAATATGGTGTTAGTGACCATAATTTTTACAGACCTTCAGCACATGATTTTTGGGGTAATGTGGTCGGTATTACGCCCATGCCGCTTTACTTTCCCAGAAAAAAATCCGGCACCCAATTAAGGCTGGGTGAACCGGAAGCCGTCGGTTGGGATTGAACCCTACCTCTTGTTCTTTTGTAGTCCAGTTCACTAACCACTGAGTTATCGCGGCTCCCAGTCTAGTTAATGGTAAGACATAATTATAACACATAAGTAATAATCAAAGAGTAAGACGGACTGAGAGACTACCTCTACCTATGTGACTACCACATAACACACAAGAAGCGATACACTATTGACATAAACACGAACAGGTTGCTATCTTTCAAAGTGGGAACACAGCACGCCGCCTCTCTGAACTCCCACATACGTCGTATCTAATTTAACCTCGCACTCTTAAAGGAGAGTGCCTTCTTTCAATTCACCGCCAACTACCAGGAACACTCTAAAAACGGCAATGCCACAAGGTAAACAGTCATGCTGTGACGTTATGTCGAGGAGCTCATAAATAAATGCTCACTGGTAGAGGAAAATAATAAGACAAGGAATCGCTCACTTCAGCACTGACAACCACTAATTCTTGTTAACTGAAAGTAACCGTGTGTAACTGTAGCTTATACAAAACGATTATAAAGATTGGTCACATAAAATAATAGATTATTTTTTGAGTGGAACTACTGTTAGAGAAAACAAAAAATAACTAACAACTAATCGTATTTACCATTTAAGACATTTACGTGAGTGCTTGTGACATCTTTGTTGCTTGTCCGACAGACGTAAACGCCCTGATCAGTCAAGTGGGCGTGTTTGATCTGCAGGGTGCTGATTATGGTTCCTGTGTTGATAGACACATATTTATGGATCTGCATTCCCCGACTCTCGTCTGTTGAGAGTGTGTTACCAGCCCTGAAACCGCAAGAATAATAGATAAACGTTAAACATATCAGCGTGCTGGTTAGTCTCCTTAGCTAACAAATAGCGCGGCTTGGCTAAACCAAAATAACATATTATATGTTTGACTATCTATGACTTCACATAGAAGAAGTCGACAAAAAACATAACAAATGTTCCTTTCTGATAACCCCAGAGATCTGTTAACTGGAGACTGAAGTCACATGGCGATGAAGTTACATCAGAATGGTCTTTGATCTCGGATCGAATTTCAATCACAAGAGATTAGGTTGCTGTCCTGCCCTAGTTAACATTTCGATTGTAATTAGGATCAAACAGTGTTCGTGTAGTCAGGAGTATCTTTCACAAATAGAAGTCTTACAATAACACTCAAATAGACTTAACAATATTGGCAGCCGATACTTCAATGTGGTATGAAAACACTAGCAAGACATGATATCGGAATTGAAAAATAGAACACCAACATAACAGTAGACTGCAGACAATGAAAACAAATGGAGAAATTTAAATATCTAGAGTCAAAGACATAATTCAGAAGCAGCAGGAATAAGACTCAAAATGCAACAAGACTTGCCAAATCATTAAACAATTATCGCCACCGCTGTCCGACAAGGAAATGACACAAGAGGCAAAATGGGCACACCACAACATTCATCCCAAAGTGGTGCTACCAATGTCAAGTCTGAACGCTGGACTCAAGAATAATAAAGAAAGTAAGCACTGCTAACTTGTGTTAGACGCATAACACACACACACACAGAGAGAGAGAGAGAAAGAGAGAGAGAGAGAGAGAAAGAGGTTCCTGGTACGTACTGGGGGAGGGAAGAAGAAAACTAGTTCCCGAGCTCAGAGAAGATCCATCACGAATCCCAGGAACTACAATGCCGTTAACTCCGGCATTAAAACCAAAGACATCCTAACCCATACAAATGTTATCACTGACATATAAGTACACATACATCGCAAGTCATGACAGCTATATTTTATTGTTTCATCGTTATGGCTTCTTGCAGTTCATCATCATCATCGAGTGCCTTCTCCGCAACGAAGGTTGGCTACCATGGATCGCCATTCTATTCTGTTTCTTGCTTTAATGGTGCAGGCTGTCATAGATTGACTTGTCCATCTTTTGATGTTACTCGTCCATGTTAGTCTTGGTCTGCTCTGCCTCTTTTACCTTGTATTTTCCTTTCCAATATTACTTTTAGTAGGCGTTTGTGTCTTTTAACATGCCTCAAAAATTTCATTTGTCTTGTCTTAATTGTATTTACTTATTGCAGTACTTTACATAAAGCTTTAGTGCCACGTATCTTTTAAGTTACCTGAACCAATCGATGTCCTCTGGTGGGTATTCCTGGCTGGTGGCATTGCAGATCAAGTAAATTTCATCTCCTTCGTCGACGTAATTGGAACCCGCAATGTGAATGTCTGTAGAGAATCATTCGTGAGAGAATTATTTCTTGTGAAAGTCAGTAGAGAATCATGAGAGAATTGTTTCTTGTGAAAGTCAGTAGATAATCATGAGAGAATTATTTCTTGTGAAAGTCAGTAGATAATCATGAGAGAATTGTTTCTTGTGAATGTCAGTAGATAATCATGAGAGAATTATTTCTTGTGAATGTCTGTAGATAATCATGAGAGAATTATTTCTTGTGAATATTCTTTATGACAACCTCAAGAGAGTGATTTCATCAAAATGTCTTATGTCGCTCGGCTAATTCATATTGTATTGGTGTACGTAAAACAATTGGTCTCATGAAGTCCCATTTATTTAGAAGAAAGTCGTCGATAAGTTAAAAGTAGATTACGAATACAAACATGAGACACATCATTGAGAAACTTGTAACGCATCATTATAACTTAAATCTTGAAATGTTCTATAAAAGTTTAGCAGCAAACGTTTATGATTTATCTCCTCTTAACTGCATCAGTTAAAAATGTCTTAGTATTGTCATACAAACAAATTAAAGTAACTACATACAATTAGACAAAACCACAGTGTCACAACATAGATATGTGCCTTCCACAGTGGGATCAGCGCTAGTTCTAGAAGTTTTTTTTTTCGTTCGCCAGACCTCTGACGAAGTCCCCAGAGACTAGGAACTCAATTTTGCGTGTTAATCCATTTTTTCACTGGCAGTCGTGTGCACATGGGTTCCCCACCGCACAGGCAGATAACTCCTCAGAGTTACTCATATTTTTTCCATCCATGAGTAACTGGCATTTCAAGCCGGACCTCGCTGCTTAGACCAATTGTGGTTGTCGCAGAGAGAAATCATAAATAAAAATCCGGTGTAGCCGGGATTTGAACCCACAACCTCTCTGTCTCGAGGCCGGCGTCTTGCCTCGCGACCAACCAGTCCCCCGTCAAGAATCTAGAAGTGATATAGTGCTCGTTCATGAATGCACATCTAGAGGCGCCGATACACCAACAAGAGCCCTACATACGAATCATCTAGTCGGTTGAAATGTTCATTGTCAGAAGAAGAAATCATGGATGTTTTCTAACTGCACGACTCTATTTACCTATCGTTCTCAAGTTGCGCTTTCGTTCCCTTTCTGTCAGTATTTTGGGATATCACGCAATGACGCTGACAACGTACAATTGTAACTGTCACATGTTCCTTGTTCAATCCATTACGTTTGTATATGTTATGATTTGTATTCTAGGAATCGACACTACGATCGCCTTATCCTGTCTCACTAAATCTATCTTGAAGTAAGACTTTGCTCTCACCTGGATATTAGTCAATCTAATCTCACACAAATCTGCTAGTTGAATCAATTGTTTCTACCGCACTCTTTCTTTTCGTGTTCGTCTTGCGTGTTGATAAACTTGTCCATGTTTTCAAATCCATGACTCTTGTACAACTTTATAATCATCCTTGAGTCATTACCTCAGTAACCACCCCTTCCCCTCTCCCCAGCTAGGTCCAGCCTCTCCGACTCTTCTGTATTAGTTCTGCATGACTCCGTGAGATCTTAGACAGATCAGATCTTGTCTCAAACTTCGAAGTTTAGTTACCTTCATCGTTGACAGGTAACAGAGATAGTGAATGTATCGTATCTGATCAACTTCAAGATAACAACAAACAATGCAGAACAAAATAACAACAGACAATACAGAACAAAATAATAGAACATAAAACCTAGAACAGCTATAATTTAACTTTATTGTTTCTAAAGTCTGCATATTCCCTCTGAAATGTGTCCTCTGCGAGAAATCAAGGACTAAGTAATAGATTGATAATGCCTACCTTCAGCCTTGCAGATCAGACATTATGACAGTAGAACATTATGAACGGCAGTCCACTGTATCTACTGGATATCTGCTGTGTCTCAGAAATGTCTATTTACATCGTTTCGAGCTTGGTTTGTTTCAATATTACGTGGTCTTTTCGTCAACATTAAAGCTCTTTGACATTTGTATAATGGCCTCTTTATCCGGTGTTATCTGTCTGGCTTAGGCGCAAGACGGATTTCATTTTAGATTATAATATTCGCATAAACTAGCATCATATTCAAGTATTATCCCGGCTCTGTATTTTTTTTCTTTCTGTTTTAATTTCCTCTCTTATTTTCTCTCTAACTCTTAATTACGTGTATACAATATGACACGCAGAAAGGGATCTTGCCATTATACTTCTCCTTACTGTTTCTCTTTCAATATTTCTCTCTCCTCTTTTTATCTATAATTCCATGTTTATCTATTTTCTTTTTATAACACGTATTTTCTCTATTGAGATAGAACTGCTTGCACAGAACAGAGACAGATGGCGAGATTTGATAAAATATCTTTAAAAGAAAACTGCTAGAACAAAAATTCATATAGGAGAAGGTGTATCTTGGTCTACGCCCTATGGGCCGGTTACGGCTCGAAAGGTCAATAGATAGATAGATAGATTTTCTCTATTTGTATATGCGTTTCTTCATCTCATGAGCTACATCTCTCTCTATTTATTATACCAAAGACCCCCTCCCTACTTCTTATATAACTATACTTGTATTTGTTTTCTCTCCCATGTTAGTCTTGGTCTGTCTCTTTTACCTTGTATTTTTCCTTCCAAGATAACTTTTATTAAGCTGCTGTGCCTTTTAACATGCCCCAATATCTCATCTGTGTGTCTTTGTTTGAATTGTCTTTAGTAGTTCTCTTTTAATTTTTTAGTTATTTTAAGACTTCATCGTTTGTTTTCTTTTCTTTCCATCCAATTCTTTCTATTCTTTTATAAATCCACATTTCAAAGACTTCAACTTTCGGTTCTGTTTTCTTGTCTAATATCAATATTTCTGCATTATACAGGAATGTTGCGCATATATTGGTTTGTTTACTTCTGTGTATTTTTCGATTAATGTCCCCATGCAGAATATGACTTCTCTTTTGTCCCACTGTTTTTCCTAAATCCAAATTGTTGTTCTTCTAATTCCAAATTGATTTTATTCTGAATCCTTCCATGTATATCAGTTAGCCAGATTTTTGTTACACGGCTCATTAGGTTTATTGTTCTAGAATCACTGCATTTAACTGCACCATTCACTTTAGGCAACGCTTTGAAAGTTTATGTGTTTAGTTCATTTAGCATGTATCCTGCATGGTATTTGTCGTTGTATATGTCTGTGTTCACTTGGTTGCCAAATTCTTCTAGTGCCATTCTCTTTCTATATGTGCTATTTGTTGTTATCTCTGCCTCCATCCATACCTCTTTCACTTGTCTCTGAATAAATACACATTTAATATAATAAACCGCATGAATCCCTCAACCTCACTTGCAATCCTCGGTTGATTGTTCATCAAATAAAACTGAGATATAGTACAGGAGAAAGTTCGTGTTCTCTTTATTATTGTCTTCTAGAACATCGTCAAGAGATTGCAATATTCTATATTACTCTTATTGGCTTTCTGAGTGACCACCAACATATTTCATTAACAGAAAAATCAAATACTACATTCTTCTTCTGAGATGTAGTTGCGTTTATCATACCCGTTGTTGTTAGTTATTGCTGGAAGAATTATCGCACATCGAATAACCGTCCATAAGTGCTCAGATCTCCTACCTAGTAATATTTCACAGCGTGTGAAACGATACATTGATTCGTGATCCACATCCTTTGTGTATTCCTGTTGCCTTTTATCACACCCTTTATCTGTTCACGCAACTTATCAAATGGGTACTATGATATGAAATGGTGAGATGAAATGTATGCTTCTCTGCATTTCTTATATCTGCAGCTTTTTACAATAGCACAAATATAGGAAGCACGTTCAGAGATTTTTCAGCTTCAATAAAATTGTATTATATGGTTAAGACTTTTGGCCGCTACATCCTGCTTAAGTCAACCCACTCGATAAATGAACTGGTATCTGGCTCACTAATATGTGGAAAGGGAATAATAATGATGATTGTCTCACTTGTAGTGTGGCCTGGTACGTGGACATTTCAATCACTTAGTTAGATCACGACCAGTGGTTAAGAAAAATCACGTCCTGCTTTAACCTTAACGAGTAAAATATTGGATAACAAAGAAGTGTGCTCAACGGTTTGGTTATAAAACAAATATATAGATAGTGTGTTACAGTGTAACTGATCCAGGAATTATAAAATGGCAATCGGAGGATGAATAAAAGAATGATACGACGAAGATGAAAGGAAGAATGAGAGGAAGAATAAGTTGTGGTCGGTGCAAAATAACAAATTGGACTCCGTACGAACAGGTGTTGAGAGTAGGGGATTTGGTCGTCGGCACAACTTGTGACGTGAGATCGCTATCGCTGGAAGAGCCCTGAAACATTCGGAGCAGCTGACAAGGTGACGTAATCACGACCGAATGGGGCTCCAGACATCATGTGATGTCCAGCGGTAAGAAACGCTTGAGTTCTATCTGACTAGAAGATCAAAGTAAATTTGGAAAAAAAAAACATAGGTTAGTCTATGAGGCCAATGGCAGTTTGTTTTTGTTATAGGAGTGATGGACAGATGTCATCGAGGCTTCACGTTAATTGACAGACAGTGGACAGATACGCAGCCACTGGGTTCCCAAGTTAGATCACGCCTGTATTCAAGAATAGGCGTTGTCTTACCGGGAAACAAACGACCCGGGGACATTTATATAGAACTTTTCGACCACGAAGCTCAAGGACGCACCGGACAGAATGTAGTAGAGGAGATTAGAAATCTGCCTGAGGGCAAAAGAAGGTAGGGTTAGGAGTTAGTTAGATAAGAGTTCCCTTGAAGATTTTGGAAGTAACAGCAAGAATGTAAAGTCCGACTAATTTAGGAAACTGCTTCAGGCAGTGTAGTTAGGAGTGAGGAAGTTAAAAACGGTTCGCTCAGAAATTTTGTGACATGCACCTTTTGGACTTAGGAATGATAATAGTTTTGAGAGGTCGAACTGTCGTAACCTGAGTATAGAAATTAGTAAGTTCCTCAGGATTATAGGATAGAGTTGCTATAATGAGTTAATCATCAACACAATAGATTTCTTGGAGATTCTACAACACACGTACAGACCACAGAAGAGAAGAGATTATATAATTGGAACAATAGGATTTCAAGCTATCCATATATCCATTTCTGGCATCCCCTGCACCTTCTTTCAATTCCGAACGTATGGACTTTGTCCCTCCTTCGGAAATCCTTGAAACGAAGTCGAGAGGGGGATAGTGCGACTGGGTAAAGCACTATCTCCATACCCTGTGCCCAGGCAGAGTAGGCAAAGTGAAATGAGGAGCCACGAGAGAAGCTGTTCAGCAAAAACAATACCTCAAAAAAATACGCAATAGCCTCCACTAGACCGTCTGACAAGACGAAAAGGGCCATATATATATATATATATATATATATATATATATATATATATATATATATATATAGACAAAGAAGTACGGCCATGGAAGTTACTTACGATAAACACCGCCGATAGGCTCTACAAAGTAACGTTAAGATTAATAATAGATTTTAGAACTTTGTTGATTGTACTAGAAACATGTTGCCAAACCATGTGGATGTTAATAGTTAAGACTGTTATATTTTGTTCAAAACAATGATGAGTTATGTGTATCCATCTACAGAATGAAAGCACCAATAACAAGATGAATAATCAATATACTACAAGTGCCTCACGTTACCAATGAATATATGTCTATTCTATGTGTTGTTACTCGATCTAATCCTGAAGGCAATGGGTTATCCTATGTTGTCTGGAGTATGGTAGAAGACATTATTAGCTAAATGGTATGTAACGTTTCTCTTTATTTTAATGTATTGACTACATTGTCTATATGGTCAGTTTCATCTACTCTTTTGACTGGTGTAGGCAAATAACTTCCGCCTGAATTGTTTATTGGTCCCCATGTGACAAAGAGTAGGAAAGCTAATGAAATATAAAGACAAAAGTTGTGATATCAAAAGCATGAGATTGAATGACAAACGCACTTACTTGGCTTTGACGTTGTCAACGACGAGTGGGGATCTGTGTGGACCAGAAAAAATTAAGAAAATCAGTTGGATTTTAATAATAAAGATTGAATACACACCGGTACAAATACAAACCATTACATTATGCGACGGGCAAGTGTTGTTCTGACAGGTCGCTTGTGTTGTTTATTTGCATTTTCCTGGATAATTTCCTCCACTGACCTCAACGGGCATAATGGTAATAGTGACGTTGCATCGCGGGAGAACAAAAGCAGTAAATGCTATGTTCGGTTAAAAACATCCGACTTCATTATAGCATTTTAGGTACCGGTTTTGCGTTGCCTAATCCCTACTCTTCTGGTACGACTGGTAGTCTAATTGCCATCATGCGAGTGATATGATATTTAACATGTGTTATAATAAAACACGTTTACTTTTTTTTTTATCTCGACAAACAAAAATGACGTGTCGTTATTTGCCACTCAAGATAGCACACAGCAGAGTGATGGTATCTTTTAATAATGAAAACCTAGCAGGGTGTATGGAGATTCTGTGTTGCCAAGATCTCAGAGTCCTCATTTCTATCTCATCAGTTTATTGCAAATGAACACAATCGTGAAGTTTTTGTTAATAATCTGACAATAGCAGATGTCGGAAAAGATCTGTACTATAGGACTTAAATAATTTTGTAAATTTCTAATTAAGTCATTCTGGTGTCAACAGTCAGCTATGAGTCTGTGATCGCACATTTGCCACACAAATTGTTAGTACATATTTTTGTGTCTGATTAAAACATTTTTGATCCTTACGGCTTGAGACCAACTACGTAATCAGCTCATATTAGCTGTTGCAAATGACTATTTGTAATGTTGATTTAATGGCAGGCACGAAGTAACACTTTCAAATATAAAATAGTAAAGCTACTGCAGGACACATCTTGGTGTAAAGAAACCGATGGAGATGCTCTCTGCAACATAACTTGAGAGTTAACATGATCTTTTAATATTCTTTTCTAAATCTCAATTCTTGTAATCTAAACTTTTAGTACGGGTCGCACCAAGATGGAAACTTGTTTACGTTTGAACAAAGCCCAACGGCCAAGATCTGAATTTGCAGAATTTCGTTCATTCTCAACGACGGCCGTTATAGTTTAACTTTTACTAGCACAATACCTGGCGTATAAGCTCAGAACACAATCTTGTCGTGCTTTCTCCTTGCATCGAAGGTTGGCGACAATGTAGATTCATTTCACTTTGACTTCAGCCTATCAAGAAACACACTCTCTGCATACTTGAAGATAAAAGACCATACACTACCTATTGACCAAAATCCAACATATCTTGGCGTTACCATGAATCGCAGAATGACTTGGAAAAATCAGATAGACAGAGCAAGGAAAAAAAGCCAGAAAACTAACACATATTATGAAGAAATTGGCAGGAACGGACTGGGGGGACGACAACAATATTTTGAAAAGACTATACGTAGGAAATATACGTAGGACTATACGTGCTGATGATACAGTCTTAATCACTAACAGTGAAAATGAGTTACAAGAAATGTTGGACATTATAGTGAAAGAAAGAAAAATAAAGGCCTCAGCCTTAAGAGCAAAAAGACAGAGGTAATGGTAACAACAAAGAAAAAGACATCACCTCAGTGCAAAATAAAGACAAGTGGAACAATATAAAAACAGGTAAATGAATGTAAATTTTTGGGAACTTTGTTAACCTCAGACGGAAGATGTACAAAGAGGTGAGATGTAGAATGGCTGAGGTAAAAGCAGCTTTCCAAAAAAATGAGGAAGATACTATGCACTCCATTTTTGACAATAGAAACAAGAAAAAGAGTTCTTAAATGTTATGTAGAGCCAGTCTTAATATATGGATGCGAATCATGGACAATAGGACAAGAGACAAGAAAATCACGGGAGTCTGTAGAAATGTGGTTTTACAGAAGAATGTTGAGAGTAACATGGACAGCTAAGAAGAGTAATGAAGATGTTCTGAGAGAGGTCAATGCAAAAAAAGAGCATATTTCCAATATTAGGAAGAAACAATCATCATTTTTTTGGCCATGTAATGAGAAGAGAACAACTGGAATATATTGTAACAACTGGAAAAATTGAGGGACGAAGAGATAGAGGGAAGGAAAGAGAAAAAATAACAGACAGCATAAGAGAATGGCTTGGCAGAAGGTCAACATGATCACCTACGCCAGTAGGCCCGGTACTTGATGATGATGGTACGTAGGAAGAGTCAGACCAGTTCTAGAGTATGGAGTCACAGCCTGGGCTATGGCTTCCAAATCGCACCTAAGTAAAATTAACAGAAAACAGAACCAAGCTGCATATATCATTACTGGTGCTATGAAATCTAAACCTATCAAGACTCTAGAAACAGTAACAGGTTTACAACCCTTAGATGACAGACGGGTCACTAAAGTATTGAAACAAGCGGAGAAATATAGACGGCTCCTTAGCCACCCCATGTGCCAAAGAATAACTGGTTCCGGAATGGTACAACTAAAGAGGAGCAACTTCGCTGCAATTGCCAATGAACTATCTACTGGAGACCCAGTACTTTCCCAAACAATATCGAAACCCTTGGACCCATCTGATATGTCTCCTCATGGAAAACATAAACTACCAGAACTTAAGGAAAACACAACATGAATCATGAAAAAAGGAACATAATCAGACACAGAAAGAAAACACGTAGCAGAAAAACACATGCACGATACCTACCCACGGGACTCTTGGTCCCACATATACACAGATGGCTCTGCTACAAATGCCACCAGAAATGGAGGGGGAGGTGTGTTCTTGACGCTGAATAACCAGGACGAGATCACCAAGTCAATAGCTACTGGAAAATTCTCAAACAACTTTAAAGTAGAAACTGAGGCCATCAGAGATGCTGCTACACTGGCTACTCAACAAAAAAATAACATGCATAATAAATTTGTTATTCTGACTGATGCACTGTCAGTACTATCAGCTCTAAAATGGCCCAAGAACAATGAATTACATGACTTGAGAACAACCCTGGACCAACTATACAATAACTTCCAGAGAGTAGTCATTCAGTGGATACCATCACAGTGTAATAAACACGGGAACGAACGCGCAGACAAATTAGCTAAAGAGGGAGGGAGATTACCACAAGAGAACCATCCGCTCAGTTATGATGAAGCCAAATCCATCCTCAAGGGTCAGTTCCATGAAAAATGGAAACGAGAACACCCAAAACATAGCGAGAGTGACGGATACCACCAACTATCAAGGAGGGATCAAGTCATCACATTTCGCCTACGCACTGGCCACAATAGAATGAGAAAATCACATGTTCACCAAATTCAAAATAGGTACAACCAGCCTATGACACTGTACACTGGACAATATGACTACAAAACATGTTCTACAGGATTGCCCCCAGTACACAGACCTGAGAAGAGCAATGTGGTCCACGCCCACCTCCCTGGAAGAAAAACTATATGGGGCAATCGATTCGCTTAAACAGACAGCTGACTTCATGAGAGAGCATGGAATCCTACTATTTCAGAGAGAGAGAGAGAAACTTTTAGTACTGTAATCTAAGTAGAGCGTGAACGTATACCAAACATTAGGTTAAATAACTTGGAATAGGGAGATACGGCAGAAAGATTGGAAAAAAAATATATTTATTCAAATACATACAAATGTAGCTCCAAGAAATGCATCAATTACAGAGCGGGTGCGTTAATCAAACACGCACTTAGACCAGGCTTAAAATAATCACGTGAAGAGTCCAAGGAAAACTGGAAGGTGAAGTTAACATGTTTCAGGCTGGTTATCTGAGAGGACCACAAGAGAACTTACATTTATTATGAGAAACATTTGAAAAAATGCATCGAGAACAAATACACGTTTTTACATGTTTTATTGACTACTTACAAAATGGTAACTGCATAAAAAATATAATTTTCTGGAAAATAGTATATATATATGGGGTTTACACCTCACCTATTGCATGGAATACAATTATATATATATAAAGAAAGTGAGTGTATAGGCAAAATGAGCACTATACAATACAATCTTCATCTCAACGTTGTGCTACCAATGCCAGCCCTGGACCCTAGATGCAAGAACAATAAGAAAAATAACCTCTACAGAGATGAAATATGTTAGACGAATGACAGGAAACAGTCTGAGAGATAAGATCAGAAATGAAGAACTGAGAAAAAAGCTAGGAATAGCCCCCGCCATAGAATATATAAGTAAACAACAGATAAAATGGTTTGGCCACGTGACGAGGCAGAAAGAACAAAACACAACACAACGAGCCTTCAATAAACGTTGTGAGAACACCAGACCCAAGGGTCTACCACGAAAAAGATGGGTCGATGGAATATTAGAAGCACTAGGAAACATAACAGCAGCAGAGGCGAACAGAAGAGCAAAAGACCGCAAATTATATCTCCTCTCGACGCTGAAAGGCAAATGAGTAAGGAAAGAAGAAGAAGAAAGTGAGAGAGAGAGAGAAAGAGAGAGAGAGAAAGCAAGAAGATGACAAGCTGCTGTGAGCTTTGAAACTGATATTTCAGACTGGTCTGGTATAGGTGGAGTCAAACAGAGGTGCATCTTTTCACCTTATCTATTCAACATTTATGCAGAAAATAAAAAGACAACTGTCAGAAAAACGAATAATGAAGAACAATTTGGCACTAAAGTATTGAGGTCATGCACTACGAGAAATACGATGATACAGAAATTGTATCCACATCACTAAGTGGCATTGAGAAACTGATAATATCAGCTCAATGTAATCGTGAAGAAAACCACCTCATTTCAGGAAAAAAAATCTTTGCAACAGGTAAAAAAGAGATATATATGTATATATATGCATCAATGGACAAAAAATGGAAAGAGTAGACAGTGTTGAATATCTTGGCTCATTGCTAACAAACGATGGAAAGACGATCAGCAAGATCAAAAGAAGGCTGAATGTAGCGATAAGAAAACAACTGCACAACATATTGGCAAGAAACTCAAATAGCAAAACAAAAATAAGTTTTACCATCTATATTCTTCCATAGAGAAGGATTGAGAATAAAATCAATATGTAATTAGAGAAACAACAATCTGGATTTAGGAAAAACCAAAAGAAGTCACATTCTAATTGAGGACATTAATCGAAAGGTACACAGAGGTAAATAAACCAATATATGCCAGCTTCATAGACTACACCAAAACTTGTGGTAGTATACACCATAATCAACTTATAGACTGCCTGGAAGATATACATCTAGATGACACAGACATAAGACTATTATGTAATTTGTACTGGGAGCTAACAGAAATAATAAAATATAACAAAAATATATCTACACCTATTGATATAGAAAGAGAGTAAGACAAGGATGCATCCTATCACCAAGCTTGTTCAATCTACACACTAAGTCTTTAAAAACATCACTGAGACCCCAAACCTAAGCATTAATGGAAAGATAATCAATAACCTAAGATATGCTGATGACACTGTATTACTAACAGAAAATCCTTAAGATCTACTACAATTACCAAACGCAATACAAATGACGAGCAAAAAATATGGATTAGATATTATCAAAGAGACAAAAACTATGAAACTTCCAGTCAATGTTGCGGATAGACGGCAGGAACCGTTAAAGGCTGAGCCTGAAAAGTGTTCCATGTTGCAGTTTTTGTTTTATTCCATGTCCGGCTTGCAGCCAGAGCTAACTGAGTTAAGTGCTCTGTGCACACCGTGAACTGTTTTCAATCTGGATCATCTTTCGATCTTTCGATTGCTTACGATGAGTGATGATATCGTTTGACTGGGAACAGATGGCTGTGTTCACTTTCGGTGCGGTTTCGCCTTAAGTCTTAGGGCATGTGCTGATACTGCTATGATGGCGTCTACAGCTACCTTTCTTTAATTGGATCCTTCAATGAGATCATATGTTAATTCAGACGCTTTCCACTTGCTCGGGCGTTTGAGCAATTATGGATTTTAATTCGTTTGCAGTGATACCGGGGCCTTCCATAATCATCAAACTAGGACCACAAACAAAGATAATACTGAAATTCTGCAAGCGGATTTTAAAGTTGAAGGAAGGACATGGAGACAGTTCAGAACTGCAACTACATTGGACATACTATAACTAGCGATGGAAAATGTACAACTGAAACAAACAAAATAATAGAAATGAAACAAAGTAATTCCAACGCCATGAAAAAATACTTAAATCAAAACAAACAACACCGGTGCAACAATAAAAATAGCAAAATATTATATCTTCTCATAATTCTTGTATAGTTCAGAAACATGGACATTAGACAGGAAATCTGAACAGAAAATTGAGGCCTTTAAAACGTGGATTTATAGAAGAATATGAAGAATTGGATGGAAAGAAAAGAAAACAAACGATTAAGTTAAAACAACTAAAACAACATTGAAAAAAACTTAAAACAACCAGAAATGAAAAGAGAACTACTAGACACAATTAGAACAAGAGAATTGAGAATTTTGGGGCATGTTAAAAGACACAGCGTCCTGCTAAAAGTAATCTTTGAAAGAAAAATACAAGATAAAAGAGACAGAGGCAGTTCAAGACTAACATGGGCTAGTAATATCAAAAGACGGACCAGTCAGCCTATGAAATATGCATCATCAAAGCAAAAGACAGAGCGGAATTTTGCTCCATGGTAGTCAACCTTCGACGCGCGACGGCACACAATGATGATGATTCTTCCAAGGCAAAATTGGTTGTTAAACACCGGATGTCGAAAGATCTTTTGAAAACACTCAAATACCAGCAAGTGTTACAGATGGATACTTTGACATCAATGAATGGAGAAAAGACCAAACATATCGTTTTCACAAGATTTTAAGTTTCCGGAAAATTTGTTAATAACGAAGATAACAAGTAAGGATAATAACATATTTTGGTCATGCAAAACTACATAATGGTAGAGAAGATATGGAGGGCATAGTTACAGGTAAACGAGGGAAGTGAAGACCTAACAGAAGAAGGTGGGTGCACAGACAAGCTGGTACTGATTGCTGCAGAAGCTGGGTATCTCACTCAGGACAGAGATAACTACATAGTAGATGGTAATCAGATTCCAACAGGGACACGCTAGATCACGACAATTCTAAACTGTTAAGACCTCAATTCTGAACTTTTAAGATCTCAGTTCTAAACTTTTAAGACCTCAACTCTAAAATGTAAGACCTCAATTATAAACTTTTATGGCCTCAGTACTAAACTTTTAAGACCTCAATTCTAAAATTTCAGACCTCAATTATAAACTTCAACGGCCTCAATTCTAAACATCTAAGATACCAAATTCTAAACTTCTAAGGCCTCAATTCTAAACGTTTAAGGTCTCGATTCTAAAATTTCAAGACCAAAATTATAAACTTTTAAGGCCTCAATTCTTTACTTCTAAGACCTTAATTATGAACTTCTAAGACCTTAATTCTAAACTTCTATGACCTCAATTCTAAACTTCTAAGACCATAATTCTAAACTTCTATGACCTCAATTCTAAACTTCTATGATCTCAATTCTAAACTTCTATGACCTCAATTCTAAACCTCTATGACCTCAGTTCTAAACTTCTAAGGTCTCAATTTAAAAATAAATTAACGATTATCTTACAGTATGGAAGATTGATTGATGACTGTTCAATCCAATAATCATAACTGTAGTATTTTTGTTGAATGGAAAAGAATTATAAAAGACCAAAACTTATTACCTTCCTATGCAGATTTCCTGTGTGATAAACATAACAAGCAAAAAATATGGACTAGATATGAATATCAAAAAGACTAAAACTATGATAATAAACAAAGAAAATTCTCAAGACCTACAATTAAATATCGCAGTTGAGGGAATACATCTAGAGACAGTCCAGAGCTACAACTACCTGGGACATACTATAACCAATGATGGAAAATGTACAACTGAAATAAACAAAAGAATAGGTATGGCAAAAAGTAATTTTAATGCCATGAAAAATATACTAACAACAAAACAAATATCAGCAGGGCTGAAACTAAGAATGGCAAAATGTTATATCTTCTCAATATTCCTGTATAGTGCCGAAACTTGGACATTAGACAATAAAACAGAACAGAAAATTGAAGCGTTTGAAATGTGGATTTATAGAAGAATAGGTAGAATTGGATGGAAAGAAAAGAAAACAAACGAAGAAGTTTTAAAACAACTGAAAATAAAAAGAGAACTACTAAATACAATTAAGACAAGACAAATGACATTTTTGGGGCATGTTAAAAGACACAACAGCCTACTGAAAGTAATATTGGAAGGGAAAATACAAGGTAAAAGAGGCAGAGGCAGACCAAGACTAATATGGACGAGTAATATCAAAAGATGGACAAGTCAATCTATGACAGCCTGCACCATGAATGCAAGAAACAGTAGAATGGCGCTCCATGGTAGCCAACCTTCGTTGCTGAGAAGGCACTCGATGATGATGAACCTATACATTTCAATATGTATTTCCCAAACGTTTCATATTGTTTCTTTTAATATCTTTAATTTCCCTGTTAAGCCTTCGGTTCGTTTGTTGAAATTATCTCTTATAATGTGTGCGAAAGCGTTCTCTGTGGCCGCGATAAATGCTGTTTATTGAATCTCACATCCCAGACGGTAAAAACTCAGTTACACCACACCTCAGGTGTAAATGGTACAGGTAGGAAGAGTGCTGCCTTGATCAGTCTTATGTGTTCTCTCTATTAGATTTTCTCAAATAACAAAACACGTTTCCACTAAGTTTTGATTGTTTCATACATATCATAGAAAATGCCACATTGGTTGTGTGCATATACAAGAATGAGAGGTTTTGAGAAGAGCCGGAAAATGTGGACATTTGTTTTAGTCTTTTTGTTATAAACCGCTACATTGTGAAAGATATTCACTTAAAGTGTTTTTATGCTCTTCTACATAGTGAAAGATAAGTGTTTTTATACACTTCTATGTCTTGGAAGATATTCACTTTAAGTGTTTTTATACACTTCTATGTCTTGAAAGGTATTCACCTAACGTGTTTTTATACACTTCTATGTCTTGAAAGATATTCACCTAACGTGTTTTTATACACTTCTATGTCTTGAAAGATATTCACCTAAAGTGTTTTATACACTTCTATGTCTTGAAAGATATTCACCTAACGTGTTTTTATACACTTCTATATCTTGAAAGATATTCACCTAACGTGTTTTTATACACTTCTATGTCTTGAAAGATATTCACCTAAAGTGTTTTTATACACTTCTATGTCTTGAAAGATATTCACCTAACGTGTTTTTATACACTTCTATGTCTTGAAAGATATTCACCTACAGTGTTTTTATACACTTCTATGTCTTGAAAGATATTCACCTACAGTGTTTTTATACACTTCTATGTCTTGAAAGATATTCACCTACAGTGTTTTTATACACTTCTATGTCTTGAAAGATATTCACCTACAGTGTTTTTATACACTTCTATGTCTTGAAAGATATTCACCTAAAGTGTTTTTATACACTTCTATGTCTTGAAAGATATTCACCTACAGTGTTTTTATACACTTCCACGTTGTGAAATATTCCCTTCCGGTGCATTTTTAAAAATAAATATCCACAGCGTGAAAGATTGTTTCTTCTTGTGTTATTTTACATAAACTCACATCGCGAATGATATTATATGCAATGTATGTACATATATATATATATATACTTACTTCGTGAATGATTGATTCAACATTCGTCGTGATTTTCATCTAATATATTTTATATACATATCTCTTTCGTGAATGATTGTTTTATCTAATGTCCATTTTAATACACTGTAGTATAGGACAAAAAATACAAGTAAGTCTTTCTGTACACAATAGCTTCAAAAGAACCTTCTCTTTCACGGTGTTTTTTTTTATCTTATGCAATACAGATATCAGCAAAATAGAAAGCCCACTTAATCATCAACAAGAACACATGCATAAATGGAACGTGTATCGTAGTATGGAGCTTTGTTAACCTCAGACGGAAGATGTACAAAAGAGGTGAGATGCAGAATGGCTCAGGCAATGCAGCTTTCTAAAAAATGAGGAAGATACTATGCAATCCATTTTTGACAATAGAAACAAGAAAAAGAGTTCTTAAATGTTATGTACAGCCAGTCTTAACTTATGGATGCGAATCATGGACAATAGGACAAGAGACAAGAAAATCACTGGAGTCTGTATAGGGAAGCAAAGAGAAAAAATAACAGACAGCTTAAGAGAATGGATTGGCAGAAGGTCAACAACAGAAATGATAAATAGCTGCCGAGATCGAAAGTCGTGGATAGACATGATCACTACGCCAGTAGTCCCGGTACTTGATGATCATGATGATCGTAGTATAGAAATAAAGGTAACTATGCAGGTACTTCACTGGATATACATCATCTCCAATACCATCTAATGTGTTACTATGAAAAACAGAGAGAAAGAAAGAGAGAGAGAGAGAGAGAGATAAGCAAGTATATAAAAGACATGGTAATGTAAACATTAAAACAATCTTCAACAAGAGAATAATCAAGAAGGGCTGTGAAACTCCTCAAGTCGGCGCTCAACTAGTTCCTGTGTGCAGACAAAGCAGGTTCAGGCCAAATAAGTAATGAATTTAAATGTGAAAACCACACTCAAAAGATAAAATCCTGGCATAGATTTTCTGCTTCCTAATCTCTTCTATTTGTTTTTGTCGTCTGCTTTCTGTGGTTTCGTGCTCGTCCTTACTTCCTTCGTGCCTAATTCCTTGACGCAATATCTGGTTATTTGGTTATGGAAGGCCCCGGTATCACTGCAAACGAATTAAAATCCATAATTGCTCAACCGCCCGTGCCAGCGTAATCATCCAAATTAATATCTCATCTTCTAACAAAGAAAGGTAGCTGTAGTCCATATCATAGCAGTCTCAGCATACGCCAAAAGACATAAGGCGAAACCGCGCAGAAAGTGAACACAGCCAACTGTTCCCTGCCATACGATATCATCATTCATCGTAAACAATTGGAATATCGAAGCATGATCAAACCGGATGAGACACACAACGCACGGTGTGCACAGAGCACTTAACTCAGTAGCTCCTGCAACAAGCCGGACTTGGAATATGAGGAAACTGCAACAAGGAACATTTTTCACGCATAGCCTTCAATGGTTCCTGCCTCCTATCCACCATATACTGGAAGTTCACGTCCTCTTTTGGTAATATTATGATATTGGTGATATTGTGTACCTAGTCCTATCGGAGGCAAACTAAAGAAAATACGTTCATGTCTTATTTCGTGATTGTAAAAGAATCATGAGTAGCTCGAGGTTCAGGGAAAGATGGCTGGGAGCTGAAACACGATTTCTGAAATGAGACATCTGGAAACGAAGACCTGGATGATCTCAGAGAAATACAATCTCTGTCAGTGGTTACTGCACTGAGGAGTCATGGAAACAAAGGCTTGGATGATCTCAGAGATACACAATCTCTGTCAGTGGTTACTGCACTGAGGAGTCATGGAAACAAAGGCTTGGATGATCTCAGAGAAATACAATCTCTGTCAGTGGTTACTGCACTGAGGAGTCATGGAAACAAATGCTTGGATGATCTCAGAGAAATACAATCTCTGTCAGTAGTTACAGCACTGAGGAGTCATGGAAACAAAGGCTTGGATGATCTCAGAGAAATACAATCTCTGTCAGTAGTTACAGCACTGAGGAGTCATGGAAACAAAGGCTTGGATGATCTCAGAGAAATACAATCTCTGTCAGTAGTTACTGCACTGAGGAGTCATGGAAATAAAGGCTTGGATGATCTCAGAGAATACAATCACTGTCAGTGGTTACAGCACTGAGGAGTCATGGAAACAAAGGCTTGGATGATCTCAGAGAAATACAATCTCTGTCAGTAGTTACTGCACTGAGGAGTCATGGAAACAAAGGCTTGGATGATCTCAGAGAAATACAATCTCTGTCAGTGGTTACTGCACTGAGGAGTCATGGAAACGAAGACCTGGATGATCTCAGAGAAATACAATCTCTGTCAGTGGTTATAGCACTGAGGAGTCATGGAAACGATGACCTAGATGATCTCAGAGAAATATTCTTCAAGTTCTGTCAGAGATGCAGAACTGTAAGTCAGTAGATCCCATCTCACTGTGATATTCCTGGGCACGATGAGGCAGGCAGGTTGACAAAGGAAGGTGGAAAACTACAGCAGCCAGATACAATTACAACTTATGATGAACTAAAGAGGTTTGTCAGGAATAAATGCATGAACAAATAGAATAGAGAACACCAGGATTACCATAACAATGATGCCTACCACCAGCTCAGCAGAAAAGGAACAAGCAACAATTTGTAGACTCTGAAAGGGCCACAACAAACTAAAATACTACCTTCGCAACATCCCAAGGACAGGAACCTCTAATGAATGTGGCTGTGGTACAGGTAAAATGGCTGATGGACATCTGCCACAATCGTGCCCAACATATGAACACAGAAGACTCTTGTAGCCATCACCGGTAATACCAGAACAAGCTGGTGACGTGACCAGCCTTCACCTGACGACCGCTTTCATCTAACGTATTAACACTGACATCTAGAGATGTACACACACACACGCACACACAAAGATGCAGAAGAAGAAATACAAACAATCCCCACCAATAAGTTGTCTTGTTATATAAGTCATCTTTCTAATGTTATACAATTACTACACGCTGGTGCGACGGAGTTTGTGCACTGAGCTGAGATTAGGTAACAGTTTATACCAGGAACAGTGACCCTAGGGGCATGGCCATCGAGACAACAAACCACCGTTCCTAGGCCTCCTACATGACAAGCGACCGGCCTGATGACTGGTCGCAAACAACAAGCAACTTACAACACAACCAATCAGACAGTAGTTAGCATACCAATAGAGCCTTAGACGTATCACATCAAACAATAGGGCCCTAGACGTATCACATCAAACAATAGGGCTCTAGACGTACCATATCAAACAATAGGGCCCTAGACGTATCATGTCAAACAATAGGGCCCTAGACGTATCATATCAAACAATAGGGCCCTAGACGTATCATATCAAACAATAGGGCCCTAGACGTACCATATCAAACAATAGGGCCCTAGACGTATCATGTCAAACAATTGGGCCCTAGACGTATCATGTCAAACAATAGGGCCCTAGACGTATCATATCAAACAATAGGGCCCTAGACGTATCATGTCAAACAATTGGGCCCTAGACGTATCATATCAAACAATTGGGCCCTAGACGTATCATATCAAACAATAGGGCCCTAGACATACCATATCAAACAATAGGGCCCTAGACGTATCTCGTAAGCCAGTAAGATTCTAGACGTGTCTCGTATAACTGCAAATTTAACAAACACATTATTAATAGCGTGTCTTGTATAACGGCAGGATTTCCGATGTATTTAGGAGACCTGCATGATTGATGATGATTCTAGGTGTGTGCATCTAAGCGTAAGGTTGCCATGGCAGAGACCAATATTGCGAGCGGTGTCATGGCCTTATGTTTTTCCGAGGGAACGGAACTGCTAAAGCTAGTTCTTTCTTTGTCGCCCTTGGTTATGCCCAGGTAGTCCTCCTCGTGTGTCTTTGACAACAGCATCCTGTTTTGGATTACCTTCTTGTCAATTTTATATGGACATGTTCGCATGTAAGTTTTCCTGAGGTTTCTCTTCAGCCTCCTCACCATGGCCTGCCTTTCCTGATTGGATGCCTCTTGTGGTAGGACTTAAAGAAGTCGGGCAGCAGAGGGTCCAGCGAGACAGAGACAACCACCATCGTGATCAAGAGACTGAGGAACACTTTGTCCTTGTTATAGTCGACCTCACACAGGGGTTCTTCTCCTGTCCAGACATTGTCGCCTAGGCATCTGTGAGCGAAGTCGCCGCTGACGTGGTGGAAGTTCTTGTAGCACGTGAAGAAGGTGTAAGAAGAGTTCCAGTGTTGCAGGAAGTAGAATTTTAGCAAGCTGTGAGTCAGGAACTGATCGTTACAACCGCTGTTGCTGCTGTGAGTCAGGAACTGATCGTTACAACCGCTGTTGCTGCTGTGAGTCAGGAACTGATCGTTACAACCGCTGTTGCTGCTGTGAGTCAGGAACTGATCGTTACAACCGCTGTTGCTGCTGTGAGTCAGGAACTGATCGTTACAACCGCTGTTGCTGCTGTGAGTCAGGAACTGATCGTTACAACCGCTGTTGCTGCTGTGAGTCAGGAACTGATCGTTACAACCGCTGTTGCTGCTGTGAGTCAGGAACTGATCGTTACAACCGCTGTTGCTGCTGTGAGTCAGGAACTGATCGTTACAACCGCTGTTGCTGCTGTGAGTCAGGAACTGATCGTTACAACCGCTGTTGCTGCTGTGAGTCAGGAACTGATCGTTACAACCGCTGTTGCTGCTGTGAGTCAGGAACTGATCGTTACAACCGCTGTTGCTGCTGTGAGTCAGGAACTGATCGTTACAACCGCTGTTGCTGCTGTGAGTCAGGAACTGATCGTTACAACCGCTGTTGCTGCTGTGAGTCAGGAACTGATCGTTACAACCGCTGTTGCTGCTGTGAGTCAGGAACTGATCGTTACAACCGCCGTTGCTGCTGTGAGTCAGGAACTGATCGTTACAACCGCTGTTGCTGCTGTTGGGGACTTCCACCACAGACCGAGTGGATGGATAACTGGACATCTTCTGGTAATCACAAACTGAACTAGACTTTCCACGAAAGTAAGTGCCTTCTATGCTTTCAAACTTCTGGGACAAGTTCAACCGCTTAAGGTGGTGTTCTATGGCTTTTGCTAGTGACTTGTCTAACTTCTCCCAGACTACTGTGTTGCTAGTGACTTGTCTAACTTCTCACAGACTACTGTGTTGCAGGTGGGAGGAAATTTGATCTTCTCTCTCTTCCCGTCCAAGAGGTGAGCGAATTCATCATCAGACAGCTCGATTTGAATATTCTTAGTTCTGTGGATTGACTCCTGACTGAGATCTTCTGACGTCTTATCTGACGAGACAGTGCGCTGTTGAGCTACTGATGCTGTATTCCCACACCTCTTCTTTGTTCTGTGTATTTTCATGCCATTCTGTGTTGCTAATTCTCTACCACAGCAACATTGTGGTTCAAGCCGTTGTTCTCGGATCAAAATCCGTTGATCTGTCCTTGTCGTCTCCGTAGAATCGCAGTGTGATTCATCATTCTCCCGTTGATCTGTCCTTGTCGTCTCCGTAGAATCGCAGTGTGATTCATCATTCTCCCCCCCTCCCTTTCGGTGAATCTTGGGGGCATTTATTAGGTTTCGTTTCTATAGCTAGTAGGTTATCAGCTGGCGGGGTGCCGGCCCGGTCAGCCGTTGGTCCTGGTCTTTCCCAGTGTCATCTGTCTTTCCAGCTTCCGTCGGTCTTTGTCTCGACTGTCAATGGACCAACCATATATCAGCAGTAGGAAACTCTTTGTACAGAGCTTCGCAGCAGGAGGTAATCTGATCATCAGAAGCAGACCCCGTCGAGCAAGTGTTTCGGCCC
The DNA here is from genome assembly GCA_032433765.1 of Megaustenia siamemsis. NCBI lineage: Eukaryota > Metazoa > Mollusca > Gastropoda > Stylommatophora > Ariophantidae > Megaustenia > Megaustenia siamemsis. Next base: position 170,290,289 of record JAVIAB010000092.1, on the reverse strand, counting down.
TTTAGCTTCTTGACACTCTGGGCCCGCCTGGGTCATGACTCACAGGCGTCGACCTCCTGCTGCATTGCCTCTAAGGCTTATAACGTATGTTCGGCACAGCATATGCAATGACATATACCATACCAAATGAACTAAAAAGATCAACTTTCATTGCATTGTCTAAAAAGAATGGTGCAGTTGAATGCAGTGATTTTAGAAGAATAAGCCTAATGAGAGAGGTAATAAAAATGTTACTAAAAGTTATACAGGGAAGGATTCAGAATAAAATCAATACAGAATTAGATGAGCAACAATATGGATTCAGGAAAATCAGTGACACAAAAGAAGCCATATTCAGCATGAGAACATTGATTGAAAAGTACATAGAAGTAAACAAACCAATATATGCCTGCTTCATAGACTACACCGAAGCTTTCGATAGAATCCACCATAATCAACTTATAGACTGCCTAAAAGATATAAATTTAGACGTCACAAAAATAAGACTAATATGTAATTTGTACTGGGAGCAAACAGCAATAATAAAATATAACAAAGAGAACTCTACACCCATGGACATAAAAAGAGGAGTAAGACAAGGATACATCATATCACCAAGCTTGTTCAATCTATACACTGAGCAAATCTTTAAAAGCATCTCAGAGATGCCAGGCCTAATAAACATTAATGGAAAGATAATCAATAACCTAAGATATGCTGATGATACTGTTCTACTAGCAGAAAATCCTAAAGACATACAACAATTGCTTATGTGATAAACATAACAAGCAAAAAATATGGACTAGAAATGAATATCAAAAAGACTAAAACTATGATCATAAACAAAGAAAATTCTCAAGACCTAAAATTAAATATCACAGTTGAGGGAATACATCTGGAGACAGTCCAGAGCTACAACTACCTGGGACATACTATAACCAATGATGGAAAATGTAAAATTGAAATAAACAAAGGAATAGGTATAGCAAAAATTAATTTAATGCAATGAAAAATATACTAACAACAAAACAAATATCAGCAGAGCTGAAACTAAGAATGGCAAAATGTTACATCTTCTCAATATTCCTGTATGGTGAAGAAACACGGACATTAGACAAGAAAACAGAACAGAGAACAGAAGCCTTTGAAATGTGGATTTATAGAGGAATAGGTAGAATTGGATGGAAAGAAAAGATAACAAACGATGAAGTTTTAAAACAACTAAGAATAAAAAGAGAACTACTAAATGCAATTAAGACAAGACAAATGAATTTTTGGGACACGTTAAAAGACACAACAGACTACTAAAAGTAATATTGGAAGGGAAAATACAAGGTAAATGAAGCAGAGGAAGACCAAGACTAACATGGACGAGTAGCATCAAAAGATGAACAAGTCAATCTATGACAACCTGCACCATCAACGCAAGAAGCAGAGTGGAATGGCAATCCATGGTACCCAACCTTCGTTGCGGAGACAGCACTTAATGATGATGAATAAAATTAATTGTTGCATTCCTCTTCTTTTGTTTATTTCAGTTTTACATTTTCCAACACGGGTTATAGTGTGTCCAAGGTAGTTGTAGCTCTGAACTGTCTCCAGGTCTATTCCTTTAACGTTGATATCCATTTGTAGGTTTTGAGTGTTATCTTTGCTTATGACCATAGTTTAGTCTTTGCGATAGTCGTATCTATTGCACAGAGAGCTGTGAATATAAATGTGATACAACTAACAATTGTGATAGACAAGCAAAAAATGCACAGGTGACGTCTAATGCTATAAAATGCATGTAGATATATAACAATGTGAAGCTGCTGTAAAGCTGATAGTGAAGGTGAAAATAAACAAAGGTGTGGGTACATCTTTATCTAAGTGAAGGACAACACAATCGAGCGACATTTCGGCTCTATAGGCCTTCAGCGGGTACAGTGGACAACATACACACAGAAACAAATATGTAAGCAATTAAAATGAACACTACATAGGAAAATAATATTGTTACAAGAAAAGAAAATTAAAAATTAGTGAAAAGAATCTTCTCTGCAAAACTTGATCGTGGCAGAGTTGTTGCAGGGTTTCTTCATGCTTCTTTCTGACTTACTACTTGTACTTTCATTTGACCCACACATATATAACTCATCAATCTTTTTAGTACAAGTATAAACAAGGTCTTTATTGGTGTTACTTGACATAGCCTATCGGCGATGATGAATTGTCAAATAACGTTTGTGTGTGGCCGTTTCGTATTCATAAAGTTCTATCTGTGGTATCTATCTATCTTGTTGACCGTATACTCCGTATAGTATTCTTAGTACATCTGCCTGTCTCTTTCTGATAGTGCTGAGGAACTAGTATCTGAATGTGCTCAGTCTGGCCGAGTGTAGCCGAATTGTCTCGAGTCTGGCTGAGTATGGCTGAGTCTGCCCGAGTGTAGCTGAATGTCTCTCTAGCTACTGCTCCTCGCCCCAAAAGCATTCTGGCCTCTCCTCTCCTAATCTCCCTAGTTCCCAGGGTCTCGGGGTTTAAGTCCCAGGTGACCACACCCCCCCGACCACTGATACGGCCTAACCTACGTCTCCTGACCGTCACTATCTCTCTAGCTCCGCCTTTTTTTAATTATCTCTAAAGTCTTATTACTTTAGGAGTCCTGTCGAACCTGTCCATCTTCCTAAGTCCGTCCCCTAACAACTAAAACTCGAGGCGATTTCCAATTCAGAGACTCAAAGAGTAATCACTGCTGAACGTAAAGATAACCTGGTCTTTTGATTACGCGGGGCAGTTTAGTTGTCCGCTTTCATCTCAGGTCTTCACTGGACTTCAAGGCGTCTGCCGATATAAGAGTTTCCTAGGAACCAGCGGCCGTGTCGTTGCGTTACGCAACTTTGTCGACCAGAGCAAACATCTGTCTGGCTTTAGGCTGACCACCTGTACGCATTTCACTGGTAATCTTCAAGTTGATTACGACTCAGCGACTGAGTTGGGTAGACTTAACGTCTCCTTCCTAATCCTCTGAAGAGTGTCTTTTCTACGCCGCCTAAAACTATCCTACTTCACATCGTCATCGCCTCATTCTTTTATTCTTCTGTCTATCGTCATATTCTTCTATTCTTCCATTATCGCCCATGACTGAGTCACACTATAACAGAGTCACAAAGGACGAGGCTGCCACACGTGCTGGGCCGAAAGCACTTGGTCACAAGGGAAATAAGCACTAGCCAAGCTCATTTCCTTCGTGACTCGGCCACAAGCAAGCATTGTAGATAAGTTCCCTTTTTGCTCATTTTTAATAGCATTGTCTTTTTAGATATCATTTTGCTATACAGGATTAAGTTTACTTGCTTATATATTTCTGTGTGTGTGTGTGTGTTGTTCACTGTTCCCGCTGAAGGCATATTGTGCCGAAACGTCGTTCTATTATGCTGTCCTTCACTTACGTAAATCTGTACCCATACTTTTTTTCCTCTTTCACTTACACTCCTGGAGGCAATGTGTGATAAGCCCGTGTGACAGTAAATTCCTCAAAAGGATAACATTTTTAACGTAATTATTAACGTTGTTCTGTGTACCAGAGGTAATCATATTCAAATAAAGGTCCACTTACTCTTAGTAATAGTGGCTATATCTTTCTATAACCAGCGGTACATTTATTAGCGGGAGAACTGTCTCACTTCAAGACAATCTGCTTTTCCAGATAAAATGTAAGTACTCTCGTCAAGCGAGATCCCACTAGTCGTATCGATAAGAAATGAAATAAAAAGGCTCACTACATTTTAAAATTAAAGGCAGGCCACATTATCAACAAAATAGGATTACACTATTACTCCTCCCTTCCATGCTATTTATACTCCCTCCTATTTCTGAATTATTTAAAAGCATGTATATATATATATATATATATATATATATATATATATATATATATATATATATATGAGCACTTGTTACAATTAACAACAATTCGAGAACCGTTGACATGAAGTAATAAAATATAAGACAGGAAACCACCCACCATGGCCACCTCTGAGGTAATAAAAAAAAATTGACGAATCGCCCACCGCGGCGACCTTGATAACAAATTATTCAACAGTACATTTGTGTGTATTTAACACAAGGTCGGCTTTGTTAAAGGAAATGAATGGGAGAAACTGTATTCATGTTGCGGCGAGGTCTGTTGAGATTGTGACGGTGTTGTACATCTAGAATGTTGATATGTTTAAAAGGAGGAGAGTTGGTAGCATCAGATAGAAAATGAGATCTGAAATTTAGAGTTTAGAACAGGTCAGAGTTGATAGAATCAAATGGTATATTAGATCAGAAATATAGAATTCAGAAAAGACCAAAGAATAAGAGCGCCCCCCCCCCCCCTAAAAAAAAATAAAATAAAAAAAACGGCAATTTAAATGTGGGTGTTGTTCTCAGTTAAAGTAACGAAGAAAGTCAATTACTCAAAGACAACGATATGTTTGTACAGCAATCAAAAAACTCAAGAAACGAAAAACAGAAAACACTAGAAGTATAGACAGCCCGAACTAGGATCGAACCTGTACATCTCGACCACAGCGCATTGCAACAAGAGACATCCGTTTTAGCACACTGCCAGCTAAACCATTGATGGATTGAGTCGCTTGATGTAGTTTTTAATTGTGTTATGAACAAGGAAGAAACAGAAATGAAAATTGTTTGATCTTAGTAAAATGTTGTTTGATTGTTGATTATCTAGTGTACATTCTTTCCAACTGTTGTTTGATTGTTGATTATCTAGTGTACATTCTTTCCAACTGTTGTTTGATTGTTGATTATCTAGTGTACATTCTTTCCAACTGTTGTTTGATTGTTGATTATCTGGTGTACATTCTTTCCAACTGTTGTTTGATTGTTGATTATCTAGTGTACATTCTTTCCAACTGTTGTTTGATTGTTGATTATCTAGTGTACATTCTTTCCAACTGTTGTTTGATTGTTGATTATCTGGTGTACATTCTTTCCAACTGTTGTTTGATTGTTGATTATCTGGTGTACATTCTTTCCAACTGTTGTTTGATTGTTGATTATCTTGTGTATATTCTTTCCAACCTAACCGTGTGTCGTGGAGTATAATGGGGAGTCAGCTTTCTATCCTGAACTGAACGCACTTGGAGTTCCAAGGTCATGATAAGAGTTAAGATGGTTCAGACGGCTGGGTAATCTAGAGGAAGGGCGTTGGCCTCCTCGCCAGGAAGGACCCGGGTTCAAGACCACCAGAAGCGGTGGTGTTTTTTTTTTTTTTAAATAGGAAAAATAACCCGAAGTCTCTATATAACGTTATCCTCCCCCGATATCTTTGGCAGTGAAATTCGATGTCTAGCCCTCTCGGATAACGGCAATTAATAGGAAGTTCCGTATGCACTCGAGCACGTTAAAGATCACTTGGCATTTAAAATAGAAAAGAATAGGCCATAAATATGTCCACTCTCGGGGACAATTGTCAGCCAAAAAACTCTACTCACATCGTGGATCCCAGACTGTGCTACAGATTTCGTCACGTGGGTCAATATTCTCCTCTCCTCAAAATTCTCAAGGGGAATAACGGGGCAACTATGGAATTGTATTGCCCGTGCACTGCCGGGGCCCGAAAGGTGAGTAAAGAATAGTTGCGCTGTACCCTATCAGGCATGTTCGTAAGAGGCGACAAAGGAGGGTTGGGCATGGATTGGCTATCCCATACTGTAAAAAAATAAGCCGAAAAAACTTCACAAACATGGACATGTCAAAGAAAAGAATAAAAGTACATGGAATGATCTTAAAGAATGGAAAGAAACAGAACGACTTGGAAAGTGTTTGTTGAAGACTTATGCTCCACAGGGAGCTGAAATGTAGAAGAAGAAGATGGATCTGTATGGATTATTGATTTGAACTCTCAACAAGTATCTCTTACACTTACTGTACATGTCTGATAATAACTTTTCGACGTCTTCTTCTCAGAAGTTTGGCATTTATTTGAGTTTTGGAGTGGTCATTGCATAATTCTTCTCCATTATTTCTAGTGACCAATCAGGTATGCTCTTCTAATATATGACCTTCTCGAGCGCTGAAGGGAAATAATCTCATTTATTCTTGTTATAGAGCACATCCTTTATTGCTGTTATAGAGCACATACTTTATTGCTGTTATAGACCAGACACTTTACTGTTATTATTGATCTCATCCTATATTGTTGTTATAGAGCACATCCTTTATTGCTGTTATATACCAGACACTTTACTGTTATTATTGATCTCATCCTATATTGTTGTTATAGAGCACATCCTTCATTGCTGTTATAGAGCACAAACTTTATTGTTGTTATAGACCAGACACTTTACTGTTATTATTGGTCTCATCCTATATTGTTGTTACAGACCACATTCTTTATTCTTGCTATAGATCACATCATTTATTGATATTATAGACCACATCTTTTATTCTTGTTGTAGACCACATCTTTTATTCTTGTTATAGACCACATTCTTACTCTTGTTACAGACCACATTTTTATTGCTGTTCAAGACCACATCTTTTACTCTTGTTACAGACCACATTCTTTATTGCTGTTCTAGACCACATCTTTTACTCTTGTTACAGACCACATTCTTTATTGCTGTTCTAGACCACATCTTTTACTCTTGTTACAGACCACATTCTATATTGTTGTTCTAGACCACATTCTTACTCTTGTTACAGACCACATTCTTTATTGCTGTTCTAGACCACATCTTTTACTCTTGTTACAGACCACATTCTTTATTGCTGTTCAAGACCACATCTTTTACTCTTGTTACAGACCACATTCTTTATTGCTGTTCAAGACCACATCTTTTACTCTTGTTACAGACCACATTCTTTATTGCTGTTCAAGACCACATCTTTTACTCTTGTTACAGACCGCATTCTTTATTCTTGTAATACATCACATCCGTTCAAGCACCTCAGTCGATGAATCTTTCTTGTGCGATTAGTTATATCATTGACAATTTTTTTTTAAAATATGCATAAGCAACTTGTTTACCATCGTGCTCCTGGGATGCAAAATAAAAGGCCTCGGGTAACAGAAAAGATATATATATATATATATATATATATATATATAAGAGAGAGAGAGAGAGAGAGAGAGAGAGAGAGAGTAAAAAACAGATATTAAATATGATTTCATCGCACTTACAGACATAGTAAACAGAATCAATGGCATATTTTAAAAAATAAAATTAATTCATTAATTGTTATTGTTTGCTCTCTTCTGATTTGTTTTATCCATTTACCCTTGCAATGAAGGCATGTTGTGAGGGAACTAAATCACCTCTTCTAAATGTCTATCTATCCACAGACATGGTTACCCAACTAATGGTTACCCAACTCATAATTACCTAACTCATGGTTACCAAACTCATGGTTACCCAACTCATGGTTACCCAACTCATAGTTACCCAACTCATAGTTACCCAACTCATAGTTACCCAACTCATAGTTACCCAACTCATGGTTACCCAACTCATGGTTACCCAACTCATAGTTACCCAACTCATGGTTACCCAACTCATGGTTACCCAACTCATGGTTACCCAACACATGGTTACCCAACTCAAACCAATTGCAGCAATGTTTTGGGACACAGTTGAACGTCATGCAGTATTATTTAACCTCCGCTTGTGTTTTTGAAGTAAAAATTAAATTCCTCGTCACCATGGCTGTAGTAGCAATCTGTAGGATTTGTTTGTCAGACCTTACACGTGTACACAGCACCGTTGCTTTTATGGATCAGGAAAGAAATGGTAGAATTCAGTGCCAGGAATATATTTATGATCGTGTTATTTTGGTTGTAGTTTTCTACAGCGACTTGTTGTCGGTGTCATTAAAGAGGAATATCGTTCACAAACACGTTCACTATTATCATTCTTATGTTCAGAGATCATCAAAGTGCAAGCAGATAATAAGGACATTTAGAAAAACAAATGAAAGAGAAAAAGATAGAAAGGAGAAAAAAATAAAAAAATAAAGAACGAAAGTAAAGATTCTAATTAATTACTTAAAAACTCTTTGGTAAAGACTCACGAGAAGAGCCGAACATTATATATGTACATATTTACTATATGTTACAGTATTAACGTTTAGTGCATTATAACATTAAAGTCAAGTGTATAAAGTGTTGTCTTTAAATAGAGCTGCATAGTTTGGCGCGAAATTCTTACTCGAGACACAGGCTTTATTAACTTTAAAGATTCACACGAAAGTCACATTGTTTAACAGTGTCAGTAGATAATGAAATTATTGGACCACCAATAATGCAGAGTGAAGTGAATGATGCAAGTCAACACATGAAAAGAGACAAAGCTCAAGGTCCCGACAATAAAACAATCGAAGAGATAAATGCATTAGGAGAGCTGGGAGCACAAGTCATAACAAAACTACCCAATGACATATGTAACACTGGACACATACCTGAAGATCTACTAAAATCTATCTTTGTAGCCATAGCGAAGGAGTCAAGCCCCACTGATTGTGAGGACCATCGCACTATTAGTCTCATGAGCCATATGACTAAAATATTACCAAGAATTATCATGAGACGCGTAAGGAACAAAATAAAACCAGAAATAAGTGAGGAACAATGTGGATTTGCGGAAAGCAAGAGCGCCAATAATGCAATACACAACATGAGAACATAGAAAAGGATATAGAGGCAATGACAGATCAGTAGTATACAAGGGTCCATTTGACCCGTATTTAGGCGCTAAATTAACAAAGATATATAGTAGGCGCGCGGCGCGCCTAATGTACCGTAGGCGCAGGGGGAGTTGACCGTGACATTTCGTGGCCGGATGTTGACCGCTAGTCCAGGTGCTCCGTATTTTAAAAATTCCGAATTATTTTAAAAAAACAGTCTCCATCTGATTTCGAACACGGGTCTACGGCGTGCCAGGCCAGACACTTACCACTATGCTACAGGCGATCACAGAATTAGAGGCTGAATGAGACAGGTGAAGCGTGAGGCTTTTGTTGGTACCTGACAGCTAGCTAGTAGTAGAGAAAGATTGACCCGCATTTAGGCGCTAAATTAACAAAGATATATAGGGCGGCACGCGGCGTGCATAAACCGGGCGGCGCAGGGGGAGTTAACCATGACATTTCGTGTCGGGATGCCTGGTGACCGCTCGTTGACCTCTCAACCTCTCGGCGCCATGGGCGGGGTGAGCTCTCGTAGTGGGGGACCTGTTATGATCAAAGACCCTATTTCTCTGTGAAATTTCTCACTTGGGTAACTTAAGCTGGTCTAGCCGTCTAACAGAGAGACAGTAAATTAATGTACTTTTGATATTCTATTACTGTTGTGCTTTTTTTTTTTTTTGTAGTGGTTGTAGTAATAGTAGTAGTAGTTAAAGTCGTTATTGAAGTTGTACAACTAGTGTGACTTGTATTTTGTAGAGTTATAACAGACAAGTGGGGGCTATGCCTTTTTTTTTCATGTATAGTAGAGAGATGGTAGAGTCTTATAGTTATTTTTATGCATGACAACTTTAATGTATCTATAAAATTCATTTTGAAATTAATGGAAACATACAACTTACTCAGGGCTTGGCCAACTAACAGCAACGGTCTTGCTAATATATTTAACCCGTGGAAACATCAGCATCATGAGACTTATTAATGTCCAAATTGACCGCTTGTTCATAACACGGAGACGACAGCGATGATGACTTTAACGGGTACACAATCAAAGATCCCGTGGGTTTTGTTTTAGTCGATGACAACTTTTGAAATAGTAGCTGACAACTTTTGTATTAGCAGATGACAGCTTTCAATGACTGTTTACATGCTATGTCATTGTAGCAGTCATGTATGTCATGTCGATGTAGTAGACACGTATGTCATGTCATTGTAACAGTCATGTCAATGTAACAGTTATTTCGTTGTAATAGTCATCTCGTTGTAACAGTCACGGGTGTCATGTCGTTTTATCAGATACGTATGGTATGTCGTTGTAATAGTCATTTCGTTGTAATAGTCATCTCGTTGTAACAGACACGTATGTCATGTCGTTTTATAAGAGACGTATGATATGTCGTTGTAACAGACATGTCGTTGTATCAGTCATATCGATGTAGTAGACACGTATGTCATGTCATTGTAACAGTCATGTCAATGTAACAGTCATGTCAATGTAACAGTCATTTCGTTGTAATAGTCATCTCGTTGTAACAGTCACGTATGTCATGTCGTTTTATCAGACACGTATGGTATGTCGTTGTAACAGACATGTCGTTGTATCAGGCATGTCGATGTAGTAGACACGTATGTCATGTCATTGTAACAGTCATGTCAATGTAACAGTCATTTCGTTGTAATAGTCATCTCGTTGTAACAGACACGTTTGTCATGTCGTTTTATCAGAGACGTATGGTATGTCGTTGTAACAGACATGTCGTTGTATCAGTCATGTCGATGTAGTAGACACGTATGTCATATCATTGTAACAGTCATGTCAATGTAACAGTCATGTCAATGTAACAGTCATTTCGTTGTAATAGTCATCTCGTTGTGACAGTCACGTATGGCATGTCGTTTTATCAGAGACGTATGGTATGTCGTTGTAACAGACATGTCGTTGTATCATTCATGTCGATGTAGTAGACACGTATGTCATGTCATTGTAACAGTCATGTCAATGTAACAGTCATTTCGTTGTAATAGTCATCTCGATGTAACAGACACGTATGTCATGTCATTGTAACAGTCATGTCAATGTAACAGTAATTTCATTGTAATAGTCATCTCGTTGTAACAGTCACGTATGTCATGTCGTTTTATCAGAGACGTATGGTGTGTCGTTGTAACAGACATGTCGTTGTATCAGTCATGTCGATATAGTAGACACGTATGTCATGTCGTTGTAACAGACACGTATGGTATGTCGTTGTAACAGACATTTGGCATGACTGTTACAATGACATGACATACGTGTCTACTACATCGACATGACTGATACAACGACATGTCTGTTACAACGACATACCATACGTCTCTGATAAAACTACATGACATACGTGACTGTTACAACGAGATGACTATTACAACGAAATGACTGTTACATTGACATGACTGTTACATTGACATGACTGTTACAATGACATGCCATACGTGTCTACTACATCGACATGACTGATACAACGACATGTCTGTTACAACGACATACCATACGTGTCTGATAAAACGACATGACATACGTGACTGTTACAACGAGATGACTATTACAACGAAATGACTGTTACATTGACATGACCGTTACATTGACATGACTGTTACAATGACATGACATACGTGTCTACTACATCGACATGACTGATACAACGACATGTCTGTTACAACGACATACCATACGTGTCTGATAAAACGACATGACATACGTGTCTGTTACAACGAGATGACTATTACAACGGAATGACTGTTACATTGACATGACTGTTACAATGACATGACATACGTGTCTACTACATCGGCATGCCTGATACAACGACATGTCTGTTACAACGTCATACCATACGTCTCTGACAAACGACATAACATACGTGACTGTTACAACGAGATGACTATTACAACGAAATGACTGTTACATTGTCATGACTGTTACATTGACATGACTGTTACAATGACATGACATACGTGTCTACTACATCGACATGCCTGATACAATGACATGTCTGTTACAACGACATACCATACGTGTCTGTTACAACGACATGACATACGTGTCTACTACATCGACATGACTGATACAACGACATGTCTGTTACAACGACACACCATACGTCTCTGATAAAACGACATGACATACGTGACTGTTACAACGAGATGACTATTACAACGAAATTACTGTTACATTGACATGACTGTTACAATGACATGACATACGTGTCTGTTACATCGAGATGACTATTACAACGAAATGACTGTTACATTGACATGACTGTTACAATGACATGACATACGTGTCTACTACATCGACATACCATACGTCTCTGATAAAACGACATGCCATACGTGACTGTCACAACGAGATGACTATTACAACGAAATGACTGTTACATTGACATGACTGTTACATTGACATGCCTCTTACAATGACATGCCATACGTGTCTACTACATCGACATGACTGATACAAAGACATGTCTGTTACAACGACATACCATACGTCACTGATAAAACGACATGACATACATGTCTGTTACAACGAGATGACTATTACAACGAAATGACTGTTACATTGACATGACTGTTACAATGACATGACATACGTGTCTACTACATCGACATGAATGATACAACGACATGTCTGTTACAACGACATACCATACGTCTCTGATAAAACGACATGCCATACGTGACTGTTACAACGAGATGACTATTACAACGAAATGACTGTTACATTGACATGACTGTTACATTGACATGCCTCTTACAATGACATGCCATACGTGTCTACTACATAGACATGACTGATACAACGACATGTCTGTTACAACGACATACCATACATCACTGATAAAACGACATGACATACATGTCTGTTACAACGAGATGACTATTACAACGAAATGACTGTTACATTGACATGACTGTTACAATGACATGACATACGTGTCTACTACATCGACATGACTGATACAACGACATGTCTGTTACAACGACATACCATACGTCTCTGATAAAACGACATGACATACGTGCCTGTTACAACGAGATGACTATTACAACGAAATGACTGTTACATTGACATGACTGTTACATTGACATGCCTGTTACAATGACATGACATACGTGTCTACTACATAGACATGACTGATACAACGACATGTCTGTTACAACGACATACCATATGTGTCTGATAAAACCACATGACATACGTGTCTGTTACAAAGAGATGACTATTACAACGAAATGACTGTTACATTGACATGACTGTTACAATGATATGACATACGTGTCTACTACATCGACATGACTGATACAACGACATGTCTGTTACAACGACATACCATACGTCTCTGATAAAACGACATGACATACGTGTCTGTTACAACGAGATGACTATTACAACGAAATGACTGTTACATTGACATGACTGTTACAATGACATGACATACGTGTCTACTACATCGACATGCCTGATACAACGACATGTCTGTTACAACGACATACCATACGTGTCTGATAAAACGACATGACATACGTGACTGTTACAACGAGATGACTATTACAACGAAATGACTGTTACATTGACATGACTGTTACATTGACATGACTGTTACAATGACATGACATACGTGTCTACTACATCGATATGACTGATACAACGACATGTCTGTTACAACGACATATCATACGTCTCTGATAAAACGACATGACATACGTGTCTGTTACAACGAGATGACTATTACAACGAAATGACTGTTACAACGACATACCATACGTATCTGATAAAACGACATGACACCCGTGACTGTTACAACGAGATGACTATTACAACGAAATAACTGTTACATTGACATGACTGTTACAATGACATGACATACGTGTCTACTACATCGACATGACATACATGACTGCTACAATGACATAGCATGTAAACAGTCATTGAAAGCTGTCATCTGCTAATACAAAAGTTGTCAGCTACTATTTCAAAAGTTGTCATCGACTAAAACAAAACCCACGGGATCTTTGATTGTGTACCCGTTAAAGTCATCATCGCTGTCGTCTCCGTGTTATGAACAAGCGGTCAATTTGGACATTAATAAGTCTCATGATGCTGATGTTTCCACGGGTTAAATATATTAGCAAGACCGTTGCTGTTAGTTGGCCAAGCCCTGAGTAAGTTGTATGTTTCCATTAATTTCAAAATGAATTTTATAGATACATTAAAGTTGTCATGCATAAAAATAACTATAAGACTCTACCATCTCTCTACTATACATGAAAAAAAAAAGGCATAGCCCCCACTTGTCTGTTATAACTCTACAAAATACAAGTCACACTAGTTGTACAACTTCAATAACGACTTTAACTACTACTACTATTACTACAACCACTACAAAAAAAAAAAAAGCACAACAGTAATAGAATATCAAAAGTACATTAATTTACTGTCTCTCTGTTAGACGGCTAGACCAGCTTAAGTTACCCAAGTGAGAAATTTCACAGAGAAATAGGGTCTTTGATCATAACAGGTCCCCCACTACGAGAGCTCACCCCGCCCATGGCGCCGAGAGGTTGAGAGGTCAACGAGCGGTCACCAGGCATCCCGACACGAAATGTCATGGTTAACTCCCCCTGCGCCGCCCGGTTTATGCACGCCGCGTGCCGCCCTATATATCTTTGTTAATTTAGCGCCTAAATGCGGGTCAATCTTTCTCTACTACTAGCTAGCTGTCAGGTACCAACAAAAGCCTCACGCTTCACCTGTCTCATTCAGCCTCTAATTCTGTGATCGCCTGTAGCATAGTGGTAAGTGTCTGGCCTGGCACGCCGTAGACCCGTGTTCGAAATCAGATGGAGACTGTTTTTTTTAAATAATTCGGAATTTTAAAATACGGAGCACCTGGACTAGCGGTCAACATCCGGCCACGAAATGTCACGGTCAACTCCCCCTGCGCCTACGGTACATTAGGCGCACCGCGCGCCTACTATATATCTTTGTTAATTTAGCGCCTAAATACGGGTCAAATGGACCCTTGTATACTACTCAGATCTATATGTGTTCTTTATAGACTACACACAAGTGTTTCACAAAGTAAAGCATGTGAAAAGAATCAATATGCTGTAGAATTTAAACATTGATGACAAGGTTCTGCGAATCATAAAAAAACATGTACCGGCAAAAAGAATTAGCAACCAAACAGGACAGTTTGAATATATAAAACAAGGAGTCAGACAAGGCTGTGTTCTGTCGCCGGATTTGTTGTAACTTTACAGCGAAAATATGAGATCTATAGTAGATATAAAAGGAATTGATGTCAAGGGGAACAATATAAACATTTTGTGATTGTGATATGCGGTTGACACAGTCTTAATAGCAGAGACAGAGAATGAACTACAAGAAATGATAGATATAATAGTAAAAGAATACAAGGAAGGTCTCAGTCAGAATAGTAAGAAAACAGAAGGGATGATCATATCGAAAAAACAATCATCACCAGCATGCAGCATAAAAATAAACAGGACAAATGTGAAACAAGTGCAATGCGTCAAATACTTGGGCACAATAATAACGTCAGATGGGAGATGCACCACAGAAATAAAAAGCAGGATCACAAAATAGCATTGCAGAAAATGAAAAACGACTTATGAACAAATCTATGTCAACAAAAGTGGCAAAGAGAGTTTATCGGTGCTACTTAGAGACAATTCTGACCTATGGAAACTAATCATGGACAGTAAACAAAGAAATGAAATGACGATTACAGGCCACAAAGATGTGATTTCTCAAATGAATGTTTAAAGTTCCCTGGACAGCTAAAAACACCAACGAAACAATTCTCAAAGAGGCTTACACAAAAAGGGAGGTGGTATGAAACATCAGAAAGAAACAATCAACATTTTTTAGGCACAACATGAGAAGAGGAAAGTTGGAATACTTGGTTACAACTGGCAAAATACATGGAAAGAGATACCGCAGACGACAAATAGAGAAAATAATGGATAGCTTGGTGTCAGGGCATGGCAAACAGTCAACAACAGAGCTGATACGATGCACTGTAGTTAGAAGATTGGTGAAGGACATGATCACCTACGCCAGCCGGTATGGCACATGAGGTGATATTCAAAAGCATTTCGTCATTTAGCACTGTAGTTAAAGATAAAGTCATTATTTTTTAACATTAGCAGTGAAGATTTACAATTATTCAACAGTTTTCCAGATTTTCCAATCGTTTGACAGGCTTTCTAAACCCTCACATTGTTTAATAGACGGTCTAAACTCCTTCACATTGTTTAACAAGCAATCTAAACTCTCACACATTGTTTAACAGGCAGTTTAGATTCTGTCAGATTGTTTAACAGGCAGTTTAAACTCTCACACATTGTTTAACAGGCAGTTTATATTCTGTCAGATTGTTTAACATGCAGTCTAAACTCTCATGTTGTTTAACAGGCAAACCAGGCTTCTATAGTGTATAAAAGGCATTTTAAACTCTCACATTATTTATCAGGTAGTGCAAACTTTCACAGTGTTTAACAGGGAGTCCAGACTTCCACATTGTTTAACAGGCAGTTCAGATTCTCACATTGTTTAACAGGCAGTTCAGATTGTCACATTATTTAACAGGCAGTTCAGATTCTCACATTGTTTAACAGGCAGTTCAGATTCTCACACTGTTTAACAGTGAGTACATATTCTCACATTGTTTAACAGGCAGTTAAGATTCTCACACTGTTTAACAGTGAGTACATATTCTCACATTGTTTAACAGGCAGTTCAGATTCTCACATTGTTTAACAGGCAGTTCAGATTCTCACACTGTTTAACAGTGATTACATATTCTATAAAAAAAACTACATACACAATTTTAAGCCTACCAAGAAACACACTCTCTGCAAACTTGAAGATAAAAGACCATACACTTCCTATTGATCAAAACTCACCATATCTTGGCGTCATCATGAATCGCAGAATGATTTGAAAAAATAGACAGAGCAAGCAAACGAGCCAGAAAACGAACTAATATTATAAATAAATTGGCAGGAATGGACTGGGGAGCAGACAGCAATATCTTGAAACGACTATACGTAGGAAGAGTAGGACCAATCCTAGAGTATGGAGTCACTGCTTGGGCTATGGTTTTCAAATCACATCTTAGAAAAATTTAACAGAACACAAAAGCAAGCTGCCCGTATCATCACTGGTGCAATGAAATCTACACCTATCAAGACTCTAGAAACAGTAACAGGTTTACAACCCTTAGATGACAGACGGGTCACTAAAGTATTACAACAAGCGGAGAAATATAGAAGGCTCCTTAGCCACCCCATGCACCAAAGAATAACTGGTTACGGAATAGTACGACTAAGGAGGAGCAGATTCACTGTATTCTCCAATGAACTGGCAACTATAGACTCAGTACTGTCCCAAACAATACAGAAACCCTTGGGTCCATCTGATATGTCTCCTCTTGGGAAACACAAAATACCAGAACTTAAGGAAGATATAATAGGGATCATGAAAAAAAGGCATCCAACCAGACATAGAAAGAAAAAACGTAGCAGAAAAACACATAAGCGATAACTACCCACATGCCTCTTGGTCTCACATATACACAGATGGCTCTGCTACAAGTACGATCAGAAATGGAGGAGGAGGTGTGTTCTTGATGCTGAATAACCATGACGAGATCACCAAGTCAATAGCTACTGGGAAATTCTCAAACAACTTTAAAGCAGAAACTGAGGCCATCAGAGATGCTGCAAAACTGGCTATTCAAAACAACATTAACATGCACAATCAATTGGTGATACTGACTGATGCACTGTCAGTACTAACATCTCTAAAAAGCCCCAGGAACAATGAACTAGATGACTTGAGAACAACATTAGTCCAACTATGAAATAACTTCCAGAGTAATCATTCAGTGGATACTTTCACACTGTAATATACACGGAAATGAACGCGCAGACAAATTAGCTAAAAAGGGAGGGGGAAAGAACCATCCGGCCAGTTATGATGAAGCCAAATCCATCCTAAAAGGTCAGTATCATAAAAAATGGAAACGAGAACACCCAAAGCATAACGAGAGGGACGAACACCTCCAACTATCAAGGAGGGATCAAGTCATTATACTTCGCCATCGCACTGGCCACAATAGAATGAGAAACCATATGTTCACCAAATTCAAGATAGGTACAACCAGCCAATGCCACTGTACCCTGGACAACATAATATGTTCTACAGGATTGCCCCCAGTACACAGACCTGAGAAGGACAACGTGGTCTACACCCACCTCCATAGAAGAAAAACTAAATGGCGCAAACGAATCACTTAAACTAACAGCTGACTTCATAAGAGAGCCTGGAATCCTACTCTGATTGAGACTTAATCGCAGAGAGAGAGAGAGAGAGAGAGAGAGAGAGAGAGAGAGAGAGAGAGAGACCACATTGTTTCGCTTCGTCAGTCCACACTTTCCCATATTTTTCATCGTAGTCCAAACTGCCATTTTTTTTAACTGTCCACGTTTTCCAATTCTTTAACACCATCAATGCAGACTCTCCAAATTTATATTATTTTCATCTGACACTCTCCACTGGTTACCTTTATCACTTGACATTCTCCTAATGTTTACCATTATCACTTGACACTCTCCAACGTTTACCATTATCACTTGAAACTCTCCCAATGTTTACCATTATCACTTAACACTCTCCAATGTTTACCATTATCACTTGACACTCTCCAACGTTTACCATTATCACTTGAAACTCTCCCAATGTTTACCATTATCACTTGACAATCTCCGATATTTACCATTATCATTTGACACTCTCCAATGTTTACCATTACCACTAGACACTCTCCCAATGTTTACCATTATCACATGAAACTCTCCCAATGTTTACCATTATCGCTCGAAACTCTCCCAATGTTTACCATTATCACATGAAACTCTCCCAATGTTTACCATTATCGCTCGAAACTCTCCCAATGTTTACGATTATCGCTCGAAACTCTCCCAATGTTTACCATTATCGCTCGAAACTCTCCCAATGTTTACCATTATCACTTGAAACTCCCCTAATTTTTAATACCTTTAATTCAGAATCCTCTACAGTTTAGCACAGTCAGACGAGCCTCTTCTGTTGACTCTTCTAATGATAGTCTAAACATCACATTTCCAGTCTAAACACTCACATTTTGAAACATTAAATCTCCAGACTAAAAATGAAAAGAGAACTACTAAACATAATTCAAACAAGACAAATGCGATTTTGGGGCCATGTTAAAAGACACAACAGCCTACTAAAAGTAATACTGGAGGGAAAATACAAGGTAGAAGAGGCAGAGGCAGACCGAGACTAACATGGACGAGTAACATCAAGAGTTGTAAAAAACAGCCTATGACAACCATATATGAGATATGACTAACATGACACACACCAAGATATGAGCCATGGCTAGCACACGCACACACACAAGCAAAGATTTGAGCCACGGCTAGCATAAAAACACACCAATATATGAGCCATGACTAGCACAGAAACACATTAAGATATGAGCCATGGCTTCACGGAAAAACACCAAGAAATGAACCAAGTCTAGCACATAAACACATTGAGGTATCCATATGCTTGGGTTTGTTGTAGTCTGCAGACTCATCTTAACGTGGTAATCATCGACATACGAGACGCAGGCTTCGATTAACTGCTCACAGGTTTCGTTCAAACAGTTGTCCGGAGATTTGAGAGCAGTCTGACTCGTAGAACGTTCCCTTGTATGCACAGTTCCCGGTTGACTGTTCACACGTGTCGTTGAAACAGTTGTCTGGACATTTGAGAGTGCAGTCTGACCCGTAGTATGTTTCCTTGCACGTACAGTCTGCACTTTCCGTGTCATGACATGTGATGTCAGCATGGGATGCGTGATGTGCTATTTGTATTTCAATTAAACAGTTAAACAGCAGTTTGCAGCTAACTCTTGTTAAACACATGTCGCAGATATGATCTATGTGATCTTTCAATAATATACTACTAATACCCAATAATGGTTATATTTTTTAAACTGCATTTATGGACGATGGTAATAAAGCTAGCTCACAGTTACAACTATCATCATCATCATCAAGTACCAGGGCTGCTGGCGTAGGTGATCAGGTCTCTCCACAACTTTTCATCTCGACAGTTATTTATAATTTCTGTTGTTGAACTTCTGCCAAGCCATTCTCTTAATCTGTCTGGTATCTTTTCTCTTTGTTTCCCTCTGTCTCTCCATCCCTCAATTTTATTAGTTGATACAATACATACCAGCTGTTTCCTTCTCATTACATGACCAAAAATGATTGTTTCTTCTTAATATTGGAAATTAGCTCTCTTTTAGTTACAGCTATACTTCTATTAAAATAATAAATAATAAATACCACTTCTTCGATGCTGTTAAAAACACAGCACTTCCTCGCTGTTAATACCTTTACATATTACAAATAAAAGAACCCATTTTTAATATCAAGATCGTACCGGCTTCACCCATCAACAACAGAATCCAGACTAAGGTTCCTGACGCTATAGCACAGCCACACGCCTTTAACAATGGTCACTAAATCCAATTAATTACTGAGAAACGATGAATCGTGGAGGTCAATGATTCCACACACGAGTTACAGACTTTTCTATCAGGATCTGATCTCTTAGCCAAGATGGAAGAACGTTTGCCGTACATGACGTCAGTACTGATTGTTCCAACTTATTACCGTATCATCCTTGTCCAGACAATAGAAGAGAACACAATGGGATCGATTCAGCCCGGGCAATTTCTTTATGGGAAGGTTAACTACTTACATCCTGGTCAGACATCGAACTAGTAAACTGATCTCAGATTTACAGCGAGTGACGTGGTTGGGCGGTGTAGGGAGTGATGGGTGATGTAGGGGGTGTTGGGTGGTGTAGGGAGTGATGGGTGGTGTAGGGAGTGATGGGTGGAGTAGGGAGTGTTGGGTGATGTAGGGAGTGATGGGTGGTGTAGGGAGTGTTGGGTGGTGTAGGGAGTGATGGGTGGTGTAGGGAGTGATGGGTGATGTAGGGAGTGTTGGGTGGTGTAGGGGTGATGGGTGGTGTAAGAGGTGATGGGTGGTGTAAGATGCGTGATGGGTGGTGTAGGGGGTGATGGGTGGTGTAGGGGGTGATGGGTGGTGTAGGTGGTGATGGGTGGTGTAGGTGGTGATGGGTGGTGTAGGGGGTGATGGGTGGTGTAGGTGGTGATGGGTGGTGTATGTGGTGATGGGTGGTGTAGGTGGTGATGGGTGGTGTAGGTGGTGATGGGTGGTGTAGGAGGTGATGGGTGGTGTATGGAGTGATGGGTGGTGTAGGGGGTTATGAATGCTGTAGGGAGTGATGGGTGGTGTAGGGCGTGATGGGTGGTGTAGGGAGTGATGGGTGGTGTAGGGGGTGATGGATGGTGTAGGGAGTGATGGGTGCTGTAGGGGGTGATGGGTGGTATAGGGAGTGATGGGTGGTGTAGGTTGTGATGGGTGGTGTAGGGGGTGATGGGTGCTGTAGTTTGTGATGGGTGGTGTAGGGAGTGATGGGTGGTGTAGGGAGTGATGGGTGGTGTAGGTTGTGATGGGTGGTGTAGGGTGTGATGGGAGGTGTAGGGAGTGATGGGTGGTGTAGGGGGTGATGGGTGGTGTAGGGAGTGATGGGAGGTGTAGGGAGTGATGGGAGGTGTAGGGGGTGATGGGTGGTGTAGGGGGTGATGGGTGGTGTAGGGAGTTATGGGTGGCGTAGGGAGTGTTGGGTGGTGTAGGGGGTGATGGGTGGTGTAAGAGGTGATGGGTGGTGTAAGAGGTGATGGTTGGATGTAGGGGTGATGGGTGGTGTACTGCGTGATGAGTGGTGTAGGGGGTGATGGGTGGTGTAGGGGGTGATGGGTGGTGTAGGTGGTGATGGGTGGTGTAGGTGGTGATGGGTGGTGTAGGGGGTGATGGGTGGTGTAGGTGGTGATGGGTGGTGTAGGTGGTGATGGGTGGTGTAGGTGGTGATGGGTGGTGTAGGTGGTGATGGGTGGTGTAGGAGGTGATGGGTGGTGTATGGAGTGATGGGTGGTGTAGGGGGTTATGAATGCTGTAGGGAGTGATGGGTGGTGTAGGGCGTGATGGGTGGTGTAGGGAGTGATGGGTGGTGTAGGGGGTGATGGATGGTGTAGGGAGTGATGGGTGCTGTAGGGGGTGATGGGTGGTATAGGGAGTGATGGGTGGTGTAGGTTGTGATGGGTGGTGTAGGGGGTGATGGGTGCTGTAGTTTGTGATGGGTGGTGTAGGGAGTGATGGGTGGTGTAGGGAGTGATGGGTGGTGTAGGTTGTGATGGGTGGTGTAGGGTGTGATGGGAGGTGTAGGGAGTGATGGGTGGTGTAGGGGGTGATGGGTGGTGTAGGGAGTGATGGGAGGTGTAGGGAGGGATGGGTGGTGTTAGGAGTGATGGGAGGTGTAGGGAGTGATGGGAGGTGTAGGGGGTGATGGGTGGTGTAGGGGGTGATGGGTGGTGTAGGGAGTTATGGGTGGTGCAGGGAGAGATGGTTGGTGTGGGGGTGATGGGTGGTGTAGGGAGTGATGGGTGGTGCAGGTACAGATGGGTGGTATAGGGGGTGATAGGTGGTGTAGGTTGTGATAGGTGGTGTAGGCGGTGGTGGGTGGTGTAGGGGGTGATAGGATGGTGTAGGGGGTGTTGGGTGGTGTAGGGGGTGATAGGATGGTGTAGGGGGTGATGGGTGGTGTAGGGGGTGATGGGTGGTGTAGGGGGTGATAGGATGGTGTAAAGGGTGATGGGTGGTGTAGGGGGTGATGGGTGGTGTAGGGTGATGTAGGAGTGATGGGTGGTGTAGGGGGTGATGGGTGGTGTAGGGGGTGATAGGTGGTGTTGGTTGTGATGGGTGGTGTAGGGGGTGATGGGTGGTGTAGGGTGATGTAGGAGTGATGGGTGCTGTAGGGGGTGATGGGTGGTGTAGGGGTGATAGGTGGTGTTGGTTGTGATGGGTGGTGTAGGGGGTGATAGGTGGTATTGGTTGTGATGGGTGGTGTAGGGGGTGATGGGTGGTGTAGGGGGTGATGGGTGGTGTAGGGGGTGATGGGTGGTGTAGGGGGTGATGGGTGATGTAGGAGTGATGGGTGCTGTAGGGGGTGGTGGGTGGTGTAGGGGGTGATGGGTGGTGTAGGGGGTGATAGGTGGTATTGGTTGTGATGGGTGGTGTAGGGGGTGATGGGTGGTGTAGGGGGTGATAGGTGGTATTGGTTGTGATGGGTGGTGTAGGGGGTGATGGGTGGTGTAGGGGGTGATAGGTGGTGTTGGTTGTGATGGGTGGTGTAGGGGGTGATGGGTGGTGTAGGGGATGATAGGTGGTGTTGGTTGTGATGGGTGGTGTTGGTTGTGATGGGTGGTGTAGGGGGTGATAGGTGGTGTTGGTTGTGATGGGTGGTGTTGGTTGTGATGGGTGGTGTAGGGGTGATAGGTGTAGGGTGATGTAGGAGTGATGGGCAATTTAGAGAACAGTGTAACTATTTCATTGTGCCTTGATTGTCTAAATTTCCTCAATTCCTCACTTTGCAGTTGTGAAACAGTGCCGTTTCAAACTTTTGTTTTTAATTCAAACTTTCAGAATTTACACTTTAAAATTAGAGTACGAGGGAAGCGATTTTCAAGAAAAGAGTATACAATTATTTGGATACTATTGAATTATTTGTGGGTTATCATCATTGTACTCCGAATATGTCTATAGGTGCTTAGATCGCCTCTTTAGAATGTCCCGCCGCGTTCATTTTCTGGCGACTCCAGATCAGTGTTGGTTAATATTTCTTCTTATGTGCCCACTACGCTTCTTGTTTCTGGGCGTACACATCTTTGCTACAGCCTCTTTAATACGAAAGAGTAACGTGAACTCTTGGATGCCGACATCCTATGCCCTTCCTGCATCTCCTCTAGGAGGGCATTAATGACGTCTGACTCATCCATTGTTGACACCTCTTCAACGACAGCACAGCGTACCAACCTGTCCGCTCTTTCATTTCCCCCTACTCCCATATCTAATTAACCAACACAGAACTGGAGGCGTAAGTCGCTGGACTCTGCGGGACTTGCTGAGGAGTGGATCTGAGCACCTATAGACATGTTCGGAGTGCAATGATGATAACCCGCAAATAACTCCCGCATGTCCAGGTACACATACAAAGATGACTGCGTATCTTTGACACTTGTAATGACTCGATCCACTGCTGCCATAGAGAGCCCGCCTCCACTTTTCTTATCATGCTCATCGAATCACTCAGGCGTGATATATATATATACGGGCGTGTGTGTAGTTTTGTGACTCTAACCAGATGAATGCCTTTGTCATAGTCATCCCCTCCATCTTCATGCTACTCGTGGTAATTACGTACACATCGCTGTCTTCTTTGACTGTTCTACCAGCACAGCGAGCTGTAAATATCCATGCCTTTTTTGTGTGCCGTATTACGTATTCGTCACGAACCGAAGTTAGAGTTGAATTAAATAAAGTTTGTATCTTTAATCCCATCCAAGAACTAGAAGCAGATCGTCAGTCGTGGTGAACTATGACATTCACCCTATGTGCCGTCTTCAGCCCAGGAGGAAAATGAATGAATCAATGAATCTTATCCACCCCAATCTAGTATTTTCTTCATTCTGCTTTTTTCATTCACATTTTTTCCTTTCTCATCCCTTTCTGTACTTACTTTCATGTGCTTACTTTCCTAGAATTATGAACAAGGCCAATAACATATTTATTACTAATGACTATAATTGTGATCTAGTACCTGACTTCCTGACCTTAAACGATAAAACACGTCACTCACTCAATTACCAACATGTACTTCCAATTATCTCCACAGTTAGTTGATTATCTTTCCTTAACTAATATTATGGTTAGCCTGTCACAGGTTTACTATTAAGTTCACTTACTATCCACATCATCTTTGGTATTCTCACTCTCATTCTCGAGAACAATTTTCAACCAGTAAAATAAATATTTTCAACCACATCCTTGGTCATCTCACAGATGCCTGGCTACAACACCAGACAATATCTCTTCTAATTGCTCACTATTCTTTTTTGTTATTGATCACCGGAGTGTCAGTCACGTCCTACAGGTATTCATGTCCTATGCTTCGCTTCAGTCAAGTTGTCTTTGGCATGGACTTCATGGTTTTCTAATTATTTTGTCGCTAGCTAGTGTACTTTTATTCCTTCTTATCGTCTCTATCTGTTTCTTACTTTGTCACTAAACGATCCGTCTCTGAACACTTCTGATAGGCGGCCGAGCACATAAGGGAGAAAACTCGCGTGCTAAGACGTCGATTCAAGTCCCGTACTTTACCTTTACTTTTACTATCCTTTTCATTGTTAATCCCATACCTTTTGTCTGGCTTTCCTTCTCTCGTTTATTTTTTATCTTTATTACCATATAACTATGATATCGTTAGGAATTGCCTGCAATAGAAAGATGCAGTCTTGTCACATCTTTATGAAGGCTGAGCATCAGTCTATCTATCATAGGTGCTGGTAAGTCGAGCCAATAATCAGTTTTTTAATGAACAATTCGGAGTTGGCCAGAACAAAACAAATAATGAAACAATAAAGTCAGAGGTTTTGTCTACAGACTCTACAACTCTGGTCTCAAAGGCTTTAATAATTGAAATTTTATTTATAATACGGCGCGACAGATAACTCTTCAAGGAGATAAAGAGTTAGTTTCTCTTGTTGCCAGGCAAGCTTTCATAAAACAAACGAGCCACGTCTATTCAGCACATATGGGTATATTGCCCATTAAAGGAATAGCCGTCTGAGAGCTAGCGTTTCTTTAGGCCGACAATTAAATGAACTTTCCCTAGAGAAAAGGGATTTGATCTAGAGTGATCGTTCATGGCCATTTATGAAAGAACATTGTGGATTACAGCTCCCATTAGAACATTTCATTCTTTCTTTTGTTTTTATTTATACATACGGTGTATATTGGCGTGGGTGATCATGCATCTCCTCAGTGTTCTGTGACATTTGTCTTTCAGCTCAGCGATTGTCTTTCTGGTGTGTCAATCTCTTAAACTGCATCGTATCTTTTCTCTCAACGTCACTTAGCATAAATTAGCACTAACGACACCCACAACGACCAAAGAGGCCTAACACCGTGCTATAACAGAACCCAGCTCAAATTCGTGATTCTCTATGTATACAACTTGTAAGTGCCATACTGTACCTTCAGTTAATATGTGTACTTGTTGTGTTTTAGGAAGGACACAACAATCATGCTACTGATGGCCGAGGGATGAGAGCAGTGAACCCTGACCTTGTCTTCAGAATCTTGCAGCAGGACTTAGTCGCTAACTTTTGTCGGATGTTGATGTCGAGTACATTCTTTTTGACGCCAAACCTGATTGGTAGACCATTCACAGACACTTCAGCATATACAGTATTGAGAGTAATCAGCTGAAGGGCAAAGGCCCACATGTTGCTGTAACAATGAACGACCACAATATTTTTGCTTCCCTCCATATTTCCATCTCAAGATATTTCTAGTAGTCACGACATACTCAAATATTAACATCACATTACTACTAGAGCAAACGATAACTTATTATCAAGTGTGCTTCATTTTGATACGTGAGGTAGGGAATATTCAATAATGTGTAGTGTCCAGTGGTAGTCAATAACTCGCCGTTGTTAAAAACTAATACAGATTTACATAAAGATAAATAAAGCAGATAACAATGTCCTGCTCTAAACCAAAAGTGTGCAAACTACGGCCCGAGAGTCAGAACCGGCTCGCCAAGTCATTTTGACCGGTCCTTGTATTTGATGTGAAAATTACTAGACACTCCATACCCTAAGCTCAGAAAAAAAAAATAAATAAAACGTAACACATAAAAGAACAAAAATAACCCGTTTAAAAATAATAGTAATTTTATGAATGATTTTGCCAAAACGAAATAATGTGTATCATATCTTTGACTCATTGGAAACAGGTAAAAAATATATGGAAAGAGACATGCGAAGAAACACTGGGGAAAAGAGAACGCCAGAATAAGGCATGGATGACAGCAGAGACCCTGGATAAAATTAAAGAAAGAAAGAACAAGAAAGCAGACATAAATAAAAGCAAAACAAGAAGTAATAAAGCCAAGACACAGGAAGCTTACACAAAGGTGAATAAAGAAGTGAGAATATGCATTAAAAGGGATAAGAGGAAATATATAGATGAATTAGCTAAAGAGGCAGAAGAAGCAGCAAATAAAGGGAATATGAAAGAACTGTACAACAGCACAAAGAAATTAGGTGGAAAATACAAACAGATCAACGCCTTTATCAAAGATAAGAAAGGAAATCTGCTTAGTAATATAAAGGAACAAATGGAGAGATGGAAGGAGCACTTTGAAGAACTTTTGAACAGACCTGGCTCAAATAATCCTCCAGATATACTACCAGCAGAAGAAGAATTACACGTTAACTGCGGAAAACCAAGCAAAGAAGAAATAATGAAAGCCATCAAACTGTTAAAAGATGGTAAAGCCACAGGACCAGATGAAATTCCTTCGGAAGCCATCAAAGCAGATATTATCACCTCTACCAAGATGTTCGGGCAGCACAAGAACGACAAATGATATAAATCACGACACCTTTTAGGTATCAGTGAAAGAGAAAAGAAGAAGAAGAAGAAGACCAAGATGTTACATAATCTATTGGATAAAATTTGGGAGAGGGAAGAAATACCTAAAGACTGGAGAGAAGGTTATATGATCAAACTACCAAAGAAAGGAAGTTTACAGGAGTGCACAAATTATAGGGGAATTATGCTACTATCAGTGCCAGGAAAAATATTAGGCAGAATCATTCTGGAGAGACTAAAAGAGGCTATAGAGAAACACTTGAGAGATGAACAAGCAGGTTTTAGGAAGAACAGATCATGTGCTGATCAAATAACTACTCTACGTATAATAGTTGAACAAAGTTTAGAACTAAAATCCCCACTTTATATTGGATTCATAGATTACGAAAAGGCATTTGATAGTTTAGACAGAAGAATGCTTTGGAAGTTGCTGAGTCATTATGGAATCCCCATAAAGTTTATTAACCTGATAAAAACAATGTATGAAGGAACAAAATGTAGTGTGGTGCATGAAGGACAGCTTACAGAAGCATTTGAAATAAGAACAGGAGTAAGGCAAGGATGCCTTCTGTCTCCATTTCTCTTTCTACTGGCCATAGATTGGATTATGAAAATAACTCAAAACAACAGAAATGGGATCCAGTTGTCACTGACCAAACAACTTGATGATTTAGACTTTGCTGATGACATAGCTCTCCTATCACACAGCCACCAACAGATGCAAGATAAAATGAGTATATTAGATGAGAGATCACAACAGCTAGGACTAAAGATTAATAGAGATAAGACCAACATTATGAGAATTAATGCAGTTGGCAATAACCAAATAAAACTAGGAGAAATACCTCTACTAGACGTACAATCTTATATATATCTGGGCAGTAATATAGATAAAGAGGGAGGAACAGAAAACGATACCAAAATAAGGATATCAAAAGCAAGAGGAGCTTTCATTGCACTGGGAAACATATGGAAATCCAAAGAAATTAGGCTAAATACAAAAATACAAATTTTCAACTCCAATGTTAAGTCGGTTCTATTATATGGCTGTGAAACATGGAGAATAACAAAATTGACAATCACGAAGGTACAGACTTTCATTAATGGATGCTTGCGCAGAATAAAGGGATGGAAATGGCAGGACAAAGTCACAAACGTGGAATTATGGAAATGTACCGGTCAAATACCAGTGGATAAAGAAATACAACGAAGACGATGGCGATGGATAGGACACACACTACGGAAACCAACTGAGAGTATTACACAACAGGCCCTTTTTTGGAATCCCCAGGGGAAAAGACAAAGAGGAAGACCAAGGAATTCTTGGAGAAGACAGATTGAAGCAGAGATGAAGATGATGGGGAAGACATGGAATGATCTTAAAAGAATTGCAAAAACAGAACGACTTGGAAAGTGTTTGTTGAAGACCTATGCTCCACTGGGAGCTAAAAGGTAGAAGAAGAAAGATATCTTTGACTCATTAGTAATTACGTTAAACGAGCCAAGACTATAGAAGTCCTTGTCCCTGTTTGAGGACATTATGCTGCCGGGCAGTCCATTTAATGTTGACGATTGATTGAATAACAAGAGTGATTAGTCGCAATGGAAAATACAAAAGATGTCGTCTTTGGGAGTGAATGGTAACATAATCCACCTGCGTTGAAAGTTAGATAAGGGGACTTTTATTCGATGCCGATCCTGCGTTGAAAGTTAGATAAGGAGACTTTTATTCAATGAGGATCCTGCGTTGAAAGTTAGATAAGGAGACTTTTATTCAATGAGGATCCTGCGTTGAAAGTTAGATAAGGGGACTTTTATTTGATGCCGATCCTGCGTTGAAAGTTAGATAAGGGGACTTTTATTTGATGCCGATCCTGCGTTGAAAGTTAGATAAGGGGACTTTTATTCGATGCCGATCCTGTGTTGGGTCAAATGGATTTTGTGTTTTTGTCTTCAGAATATGACTTGGTAGGGGTTTCGAATTGCGGTAGTGGTCGGATATTATGTAATTTTTAATGAAATAGCAATGTATTTAAAATGCATAACCCATTGTCACAGTTCGTTACACAATGGCACTATCAAGCAAAAGGAGGTAAGTAGATGCAGAATTTCTTACTTTCGGGACAGATGGACTTCATAATAATACTTGATTCTGTATCGCAATAACCCCCTGTTATTAATGTGTAGTTAAAGGCAAAAAATGTCAGTTAAAAAAAAAATTACAACATAAGACGTCACTTCCTGTCCAAACTTGAAAATTACAGTTCACTGGAAAGACAAGTTCAGGAAAAAAAGCACATTTAAAGAAGTCCTTGGGAGGTCAACAGAGTGAGTTTTACTATGTCAATAAGATATTCAGACAATGCTGTTTTAGTGAATTATGTTATTAATGAAACAATTGCGACGAGTGAGGAACTATTTTCTGATGAAGATGAAAGACTCTCTGTATGCAGCTGCTAACGTGCTTTGTCCTGATAAGAGTTATTTATTTCACTAAGTAAGTTTATTACGCTGGACTGTTGAAAGAGACACAGATAACATAGAGAGAGAGATGCTAAACAAAATATTTAAAAGCGTTAGAATTCGTAGCATTATCCATCACCTCAGATGAGTCAAGTGATATGACATTCACAAGGCAATTAGTTATCTTTATTAGAGACTTGACAAATTCTTTAGCATTACGGAGGATATTATTAGCGTTACTACTAGCACTCAATAGCATCACAGCAGGCGAGGACACTTTTAAAGTGCTGGAGAGATTGTGGACCTTTCTTGGACAAGCTTTGTGAAGAGATAACAAAAGGAGAGCCAACTAATTAAAAGTCAGGCCTAGGTGGGAAAATAAAATTCCACTTATTTGGTTTTTAATATAGTCATCTTGATGTTTTATTCCAACATTGTATTATTCACCATGAAAACCTGTGCGCCAAAGTGTTTAAAATAGTTGACATCATGCCAGTCGTGGTATCGCGTGTGAACTTTATAAAAGCAGGTGGGCTCAACGATCGTCAATTGCAAGAATTACTTCATGACGTTGGATTCAGAGTATGGCAATCTGCTTTACCATTGTGAAGTACGATGGTTAAGTCAATGGAAAATGCTGAAAGGATTTTATGACTTACGTGCTGGAATCAATTTTTCATGGACATGAAACGTAGTCCGGTCAAAGAATTATCGGACCCTTAATAGATATGGCAGTTTGCGTGTTTTGGTTGACTTGACTGAACATTTTAACGGCTTTAATCTCAAGTTACAAACACAAGGACAGCTGGTTTACGAACTTTACGGGCATACCAAATCTTTCCAGCAAACAAACTGAAACTTTGAGAAAGTGACCTGCGAAAAAGAAATACTTATTTCTTTCGAAGGCTTTGAGAACAAAACATTTTTTGATTATTTTAAAAAGCTGTGATGACGCCATTAATGATATTTACTGCCATTTCATGAGGAGTTTCAAAGATGTTGCTGCACAACAAACACATTTAGAATGTTTCTCAACACCATTTGATATCGATGTAAATGATGCTTCGACAGAGATACAAATGGAAGAAGACAAAACTCTTCGGAAATGAAAGTCTCAAAACCACTGGACATCTGTAAATGTGATTTTTCACGTGAATAGCATCCAATGATCACATGAAATGTCCAAAACGTTACTTCATTATTTGGTAGCACCTTTTTTTGTGAATATTTATATTTTCAAATCTTACGTGGACTAAATCAAAAGTAAGAAATCGATTATCAGACTTAAATTTAGAAAACTTACTACGCTTGATGTTAGTCATATACCACCAAAACCCTCTCATTAAACTGGTAAGTTTTCTATTTATAATTTATATTTAAATTTTCTCCCCCTCTCTCTTTTCTGTCTCACCCCTCCCCTTTCATTCCACCTTCTTTACTGTCTTCCACTCTCCAACACTAATAAGATTATTTTTTAATTTCATTACAATCGCTTGTGAATGCAAACATGGTGATTTATATAATGGGTTAATTAGGTAATTGTATCTGGTACACGCGGTCTACATAGTTTTTAAATTTAGCCCTCAGAAAATAAAAAAAAGGTTTCCCATAGGCTCTAAACTGTCCAATACTTAAGTCTAAATTCAAGAATATTATCACTTGAATCTACACTCAGTTCGCCAAAAGAACTTTAAACATTTTACAAGAACGGGGAAGTGCACTCACTAATCAAGCCAGAAAAATGCAGTTCAATTAGACAACAATGCGGTGGACTTACTCATTGCGGCAAAGGGTGAAACGAGATCAGTTGACCCAGATCGGAAACGACAAATGTATCCCTGCTTTGGGACAGTGTGAAAATGTCTCTGAAGAAAGAGACGAAAATCCTTCTACACTGTCCTGTGTCATGTAATTCGTCAAATATTTCATGAGAAGAACTAATGTTCACCAAGCGCTAAATTAACAATTTTAAATTATATTATCTCTCTTTCCGTCTGTATTTGTTTCCCTCTCTCTCTCTCTCTCTCTCTCTCGCTCTCTCTCTCTCTCTCTCTCTCTCTCTCTCTTTCCAATTCTCACTGGAAACATACAACCATATTCTTCTGTTAAGATTAAAGCTGTAATAAAATATTCACTAATTTTCCCACTGACTTGCTTTGTCGTTCGAGCAATCGCTAATTTAATTACCAAAACCAGACTGCCAACTTGGTGCTCTATGTTCCTTCTACCTCAACCTCAAACCGACATTTTAATTCACCCTCACTAATCTCGCCTGTGTGGCCCTCCACCTGCTCTCGCGTGTTACCGCGACACTTGTCTAAGAGACGAACAATATTAAAGAAAACAAATCCTGCAGATTTTTATCTATACTGTCATTGGCTCCATTCTTGCAGGTAAATAAAAGCCTATTTCAATTGCACTTTAAAAATTCAGTTAGACACATAAACTGACGTTATGTCGCATTCTCCATTCATTTTCTTTTATGATATGTGAGCTACTTAGTTCAGTTAGACACATAAACTGACGTTATGTCGCATTCTTCATTCATTTTCTTTTATGATATGTGAGCTACTTAGTTCAGTTAGACACATAAACTGACGTTATGTCGCATTCTCCATTCATTTTCTTTTATGATATGTGAGCTACTTAGTTCAGTTAGACACATAAACTGACGTTATGTCGCATTCTCCATTCATTTTCTTTTATGATATGTGAGCTACTTAGTTCAGTTAGACACATAAACTGACGTTATGTCGTATTCTCCATTCATTTTCTTTTATGATATGTGAGCTACTTAGTTCAGTTAGACACATAAACTGACGTTATGTCGCATTCTCCATTCATTTTCTTTTATGATATGTGAGCTACTTAGTTCAGTTAGACACATAAACTGACGTTATGTCGCATTCTCCATTCATTTTCTTTTATGATATTTGAGCTACTTAGTTCAGTTAGACACATAAACTGACGTTATGTCGCATTCTCCATTCATTTTCTTTTATGATATGTGAGCTACTTAGTTCAGTTAGACACATAAACTGACGTTATGTCGCATTCTCCATTCATTTTCTTTTATGATATGTGAGCTACTTAGTTTTGTTAGATCTTCA
Source organism: Megaustenia siamemsis (assembly GCA_032433765.1). Classification (NCBI taxonomy): domain Eukaryota; kingdom Metazoa; phylum Mollusca; class Gastropoda; order Stylommatophora; family Ariophantidae; genus Megaustenia; species Megaustenia siamemsis. The sequence goes on along the minus strand of JAVIAB010000092.1, from coordinate 170,257,365 downwards.
AAGAATAAACATTGTCTGTCAAATTCCATGCATCGCAACATATTGTAAGTGATTTTGGCACATTCTTACTTTATTAAGCGTTCTATACAAATACTTCACGGCAAATTTTGGTGGATCTAATACAATATGTGTAGTACAGACAGGCTCTGGTTTCCCATGGTAATGTGGAAAATCTATGAAATAATGAATATATTATCACGGGAAATAATAATACAATGTCGAAAAAGTAACTATAGTCCGTTCAGAAATTCATAATCACACCTGAATTAGTTTTGTGTGATAACCGCTTGTTATTTTGTTTTCAAAATTTGCATGGAATCTTAGAATATTGATGACGTTATAGAAATATTTTTTGCTCTGAGAAATTTGATCTAGTCTAAAAGTTTCCTTCTTTAGGCTATATTAAATTCACCCTGTTCGAATTTGACACCATTTTAGGATATATACATTAATTTGGTGCGGTCGTTCACGTAAAATAGTTTGGCTATTGCAGAAACACTAAGTTCAGGAAAATCCCGTGCACAAAACTGAATTGTTTTTGAACGACATGACGCACCACGGCCTGGGCATTAATTACCGAAGGGAAGGCGTATCTTTATTAATTTTGTGAAGACTCAGTAGACAATTTGTTGACTTTAAATACCAACATTTATATCTAAATTACAATGAGTTTGAAATGCAAATTTATAACTATGCAAAAGGTTACTTTTTTACTATATCAGCAATTGTAACCAATTGAATGAATGTTTGCAAATACACATAACGAACAACACCCACAATTAAGCACTATGTAGATACGCCTCTGACAGAAATAACCGTAAACTGGACAATTTAACACGATTACTGTAAACTCTAAAATTTGAATCAACTTGTGTGATATCGCCATAAAAGATCAAAGGAATTCGCTGATGTGCAAAATCTGTTGTGTTTGTGGAATAAAAAATACCAAAATCTCTGCGTCATCAATATTCTAAGATTGCATGCCAATTCTGAAACCAAAATAAGCGGTTATCACGCAAAACTAATTCAGGTGTGATTATGGATTTCTGAACGGACTATAGGATGAAATCAAGGAAAAAAGCGATAAACGGGGAAAAAGAGTAGATACCAGATACGTCAAAAGAATTACACTGTCGTAGGTCAACAGCCTCGGTAGTTGAGAGGTTAGTGCGTTCTCTTCCTGAACATAGGGACTTGTGTTTCAATTCTAAGTTTGGAATCGAAATGAGTAGACCATGGCGGCTGCCCGGCAAAAATTGATTGGAAAAGAGTCTATCCAAAATGTCATAACTCTTGATGATAACATTTTAAAAAATACGAGTATCTTTGAATCAGAAAATATGTGTGCCTGCGTGGTGAAGATTATCTGAGTGCACAGCTGCCATTTGGAACAAAAAATAAGAAAATGTGACATTTACAAAAAAAATGCAGTACTCCATGACTCTGCGAGAGCCGAAAAGTTGGCGTAGGAAAAAAAAGCAAATACAAACAATTTTCAGATGTACCCGATTTATTTTGAACAGTCTAGACACCAGGGTTCACCAAACTTCTCAATATAGGTACATTTGTCTGAGATGTAAATTTGGCCTGGTGTGAAACCGACCACATCACATACAAATGTATCGCCGGACATGGAATATGTTCACTGACGTCATTTTCCTCATAGAGCGGCCTAGCAAAGGAGGTGGAGGTAACATTTCACCAATTCTTTCATTATCTATGTACATCCACATCATGTACAGTGTGTGTATTTTTCTTTCATTATATATATACATCATCATCATGTACAGAGTATGTAGTTTTCTTGTATTATTATCTATCCTCAATTACGTTTCATCCTCAAAGGAAAATGATACTTTTTAAAACTTTTGGTCATTTCCCATCACACGCTGTGTTTTGTGTGGCTTTAGATATTTCGCCTGTCCATCTCGTAGACGATCTACCTCTGTCTTTTATGTTTGCTCGTAATGAGTGATTATTGTCGATTGTTGACTACCGACAACCTCGTTCTATGTCCAGTCCATTTAATTTGTTGCCTCTATATGTAGCACATAATTACTGGTATTCTACTCTTTTTCTATTGTTTTTTATTTGATTTTAATTGTATCTTGTACTGCATAAAGGAGAGAGCAACCAGGAAATTTTGTAAAGACAGAATTTATGAGTACAACAGAAATAGTTATCACAAAGTAGGAATAAGACAAGGAGATATATAACTTTTTTTAAACACATCGTGTACCGCATGAGAAAATAAAATGAAGTGATAATTGAAAGGGGATGGTAGGAGCGCGAGAAAAGGAGAAAGAAATTGAATAATTTTATTGTTGCGTATACAGATCTATGTGCTTGTTCTTGAACGCAGTTTTCACAATTGTCTTTTTTTTTTTAATAAATGTTGTCAGCTTCGCATAGTGTGTTGTTCGTTGTTTTTCTTCCTCTTCTACTCAACACCCTGTGGAACAGAGATCTTCAACAAACACTTTTCAAGTCGTTCTGTTTCTGGCCATTCTTTTTAAGATCATTCAATGCCTTCCCCATCATATTCGTCTCTGCTTCCACCTGCCTTCCCCATCATATTCGTCTCTGCTTCCACCTGCCTTTCCCATCATATTAGTCTCTGCTTCCACCTGCCTTCCCCATCATATTCGTCTCTGCTTCCACCTGCCTTCCCCATCATATTCGTCTCTGCTTCCACCTGCCTTTCCCATCATATTCGTCTCTGCTTCCACCTGCCTTTCCCATCATATTCGTCTCTGCTTCCACCTGCCTTTCCCATCATATTCGTCTCTGCTTCCACCTGCCTTCCCCATCATATTCGTCTCTGCTTCCACCTGCCTTTCCCATCATATTCGTCTCTGCTTCCACCTGACTTCCCCATCATATTCGTCTCTGCTTCCACCTGCCTTTCCCATCATATTCGTCTCTGCTTCCACCTGCGTTCCCCATCATCTTTATCTCTGCTTCCACCTGTCTTCTTCATCATCTCCATTTCTGCTTCCACCTGCGTTCTCTATCATCTTCATCTCTGCTTCCATCTGTCTTCCCCATCATCTTTATCTCTGCTTCCACCTGCCTTCCCCATCATCTTTATCTCTGCTTCCACCTGCCTTCCCCATCATCTTCATCTCTGCTTCCATCTGTCTTCCCCATCATCTTCATCTCTGCTTCCATCTGTCTTCCCCATCATCTTTATCTCTGCTTCCACCTGCCTTCCCCATCATCTTTATCTCTGCTTCCATCTGTCTTCCCCATCATCTTCATCTCTGCTTCCACCTGTCTTCCCCATCATCTTTATCTCTGCTTCCATCTGTCTTCCCCATCATCTTCATCTCTGCTTCCATCTGTCTTCCCCATCATCTTTATCTCTGCTTCCACCTGCGTTCCCCATCATCTTTATCTCTGCTTCCACCTGTCTTCCCCATCATCTTCATTTCTGCTTCCATCTGTCTTCCCCATCATCTTTATCTCTGATTCCACCTGCGTTCCCCATCATCTTTATCTCTGCTTCCACCTGTCTTCCCCATCATCTTCATTTCTGCTTCCACCTGCCTTCCCCATCATCTTCATCTCTGCTTCCACCTGTCTTCTCCAAGAATATTTTGGTCTTCCTCTTTGCCTCTTACCCTTAGGATTCCAAAAAATTACATGTCGTGTACTGTTGGCTTCCGCAGTGTATGTTCCAACCAGCGTCATCGTGTTCGTTGTATCTCTTTGTCCACTGGTATTTGACTGATATTTGTTCGTATTCCTACGTTTGTGATTTTCTCCTGCCTTTCCCATCCGTTTATTCTGCGCAAGCATCCATTAATAAATGTCATTACCTTTGTTATTGTAATTTTTGTTGTTCTCCATGTTTCACGACCACATAATAGAACTTACTTAATATTGGAGTTAAATATTTTTATTTTTGTATTTAACCTAATTTATCCGGATTTCCATGTTTCCTGATGCAACAAACCTGGTGCAATTTCTCGTGCTTTTTATATCCTTATTTTGGTATCATTCTCAGTTCCTCCGTCGTGTATATTACTGCCTATAAATATATATATATATATATATATATATATATATATATATATATATGGGGGCCTCGGTAGCCTAGTTGGGAAAACCACCCGACTAGACTACCGACGTTCGGACAACCCGTGTTCGATTCCCGCTGGGAGCAGTGTGAATTGTACTGGTGGTTGGAAAACAAAAAATACCCCCACGGTCGACCCAGCCGTTGGCAGAAATGGGTACCAGGGTATATTATCCTGGGAAGGTGAGGAATGTCGCTTCGCATCTGAGTTTCGATGCTTGAGGCTACACTATACAGAAATATCCGAACATTTCTGGATAGGCGGCCGAGCACATATGGGTATATACTCGCGTGCTAAGACGCCGGTTCAAGTCTCGTACTTTACTTTACTTTACTTTATATATATATATATATATATACACACACACACGACTGTATATCTAGTAAAGGCATTTCTCCTATTGTTATTTGGTTATTGTCATCTGCATTAATTCTCATAATTTGTGTTTTATCTCTCATTATGTTCAGACCCAGCTGTTGTGATCTCTCATCAAGTATGCTCATTTTATCTTGCATCTGTTGATGATTATATATATGATAGGAGGGATATGTTATCAGCAAGGTTGAAGTCAGTAAATTGTTTGGTCACTGACCACTGGACTCGATGTATATTGTTCTGAGTTATTTTAATTCAATCTATGACGAGCAGAAAGAGAAATGGAGATAGAAAGCATCCCTACCTTACTCCTGTTCGTATTTCAAATGTTTCTGCAAGCTGCCCTTCGTGCACAACACTACATTTCATTCCTTCATACATTGGTCTTATCAACTGTATGTACTGTAGTATAATAAACTGTATGGGAATTCCGTAATGACTCAGTAACTTCCAAATCATTCCTCTGTCTAAACTATCAAATGCCTTTTCATAATCTATGAATCCAATATAAAATGGGGACTGTAATTCTAAGCATTGTTCAACTATTATACGTAAAGTAGTTATTTGATCAGTGCACGATCTGTTTTATTCCTAAAGCCTGCTTGTTCATCTCTCAAATGTTACTCTATGGCCTCTTTTAGAATCTTCAGAATGATTCTGTTTAGTATGTGTTCCTGGCACTGATAGTGGCATAATTCCCCTAGAATGTGTGCACTCATGTAAACTTCCTTTCTTTTGTAGTTTGATCATATAACCTTCTTTCCAGTCTTTATGTAGTTCTTCCTAATCTCATATTTTATCTAGTAGATTACGTAACATCTTAATGTGCAACTCTTCCTCTGCTTGTAGTATATATGAAGGGTTATTTGTGCTGGGCGTGTTCAAGAATTCGAAGTATTCTTTCCATCTCTTCATTTGTTCCCTTATATTACTAATCAGATTTCCTTTCTTATCTTTAATAAAGTCACTGATCTGTTTGTACATTCCGCTTAATTTCTTTGCGCTGTTCTATGGTGCTTCATATGTCCTTTGTTTGCTACCTTCTCTGCGTCTTAAGCTAGTTCATCTATTCATTTTCTCTTATCCCTTTTAATACATTTTCTCACTTTTTTGTTCACCACTGTGTAAATTTCATGTGCATTGACATTAGTATTTTTTTTTGTTTTTACTTACTTATGCTTTCATGTTCTTTCTTTCTTTACATTTCTTCAGGGTCTCTGCTGTCATCCAAACCATATTGTGGTTTTCTCTTTTTTTTAGAGTTTCTTCAGATGTCTATTTCCATGCATCATATATAATGCGTTGTGCTTTATTATTATTATAATTGACTTACGTACATTGTAAATATGTTTGTTGTCAATTCTCATATTAATTTTTTTTCTAGCTATTCCTTTGTTCGTTAACGCTTTGCTGGTTTTTTTAAAAATATATATTTCTTTATAGAAATGTTCTTGTGCAGTACTTGGTTTGTAATTCAATGAAAATGTTCCTAAAAAAGGTAATAAAAAAAAATAATGTTCTGCCATGTTTGCTTTAATCATGGACATTGTAATGCTCACACCGTTTCTGCTATTTTCATCCTTCCACGTTAACGCTATTTTTGGTTTCGTTCTCAAAGTGGTCGCTTTTCAAACTGTTTAATTTTTGTTTTCTGTTTTCATTTTCTCATTTCTGTAATGTCAATTTAGAATAGTCGAGGCCCAACCGTCGACATTGTTTGTTCGTCGATTACCATTTCGGTCAGAGCATCACATGCAAATCTCTCCATCTTGAGATTGTACGCCACAATGTTGCTTGCATCATTGACATGGTCATGTTCTGCCGCTGCCCCCGTTTCTTTACTCTTGTTTTTATAATTCCTTTGCTTCTATCGACTGATGTCTTCTGCATTCCAGGTATTTTTTTCCCTGAACACGTATTTAGGCTTTGCTAGCGCTTGTTCTTCAAGGTTTCTCTCGACCATTATCTCTTATAATAAGGGTGGCTTCCCTTATCTCTTATAATAAGGGTGGCTTCCCTTATCTCTTATAATAAGGGTGGCTTCCCTTATCTCTTATAATAATGGTAACTTCCCTTATCTCTTATAATAATGGTAACAACCCTTATCTCTTATAATAATGGTAACAACCCTTATCTCTTATAATAATGGTAATTCCCATATTTCTTATAATAATAGAAACGTTCCTTATCTCTTATAATAATGGCGACTCCTCTTATCTCTTATAACAATGGTGACTCCCCTTATCTCTTATAATAATGGTGACTCCCCTTATCTCTTATAACAATGGTGACTCCCCTTATCTCTTATAATAATGGTGACTCCCCTTATCTCTTATAACAATGGTGACTCCCCTTATCTCTTATAATAATGGTGACTCCCCTTATCTCTTATAATAATGGTGACTCCCCTTAACTCTTATAATAATGGTGACTCCCCTTATCTCTTATAACAATGGTGACTCCCCTTATCTCTTATAACAATGGTGACTCCCCTTATCTCTTATAACAATGGTGACTCCCCTTATCTTATAACAATGGTGACTCCCCTTATCTCTTATAATAATGGAAACTTCGATGAAACTCTTATCCACCGCTTTCTGCCAAAGTTAGCTCACATCTTCCATAGATGTTAATACTTACACAATACAAATGCTACAACGTCATGCTGTCTGGCATCACGTACTGTATTTTCATGAGAGTGATTCACACTCTCAAATCTAATGTAAAATACTTATTCGCCTGTAAGTAAAGATTATGAGTCCATTTTTCAACCAACTATATTTGATATATTTTTCTCAATTAAATCAAGTAAACGTAATAATTGGTTATTTGCTTAATTTGTCAGGTTTAAGAATTCTGCTTAATTTATTGATATTTCGGTTCAACATTCCATCTTTTACATATCTATTTAAATGAATTTTACTTCACTGTCTTTCTTTTTGTTAATTCTTGTTGATATTACTTATATTAAAAGAGCGAGCTTACAATATATATATATATATATATATATATATATATATATATATATATATATATATATATATATATATATAACAGTCGTTCGTGAATAGTCTTATTTGGCTGCAGACATTAAAGTGCTGTCTTCTTTCTTCTTTTCTCTTTTCACTGATACCTAAAAGGTGTCGTGGTTTATATCATTTGTCGTTCTTGTGCTGCTCGAATTGTCTGAATTAGTGATTTTCCTTTGTTGTTACATGTCTCTGTCACTGCATCTATCCATCTTCTTCTGGGTCTTCCTCTTGGTCTTTTTCCATGCATTCTCGAGAAGAACGCCCTTGATGGTGATTGGTAAGGATTCATTCTGACCAGGTGACCAAACCATTTAAGTTGTTGTTGTTCTATATATTCTTGGCAGGGTTTTGTTTCTACTATTTTTCTTATGGTTTCATTTGGTATTCTATCTCTTCTTGTGTTGTTTGTTACTTTTCTCAAGCAACGCATCTCACATGTATTGATCTTTCTTAAATGTGATTTAGAAAGGGTCCATGTTTGACTTTCATAGCATAAAGTTGGTATGAAGATGCTATTTTTCATTTGTTGTTTAGCTGGCATAGAAATGTGTGGATGTCTTAGCAATGGTGAAAGCTGGTATGTGACAGCATTTGCTTTTTGTATTCTCATGTCAATTTCTCTGTCTAGTTTTCCATCTTCTGTGAACATTGTGCCTAAATACTTGAATTCCTCTACTTGTTTTTTTCTTTATCTTTGATCTTAATGTTTAATGGGTGTCTTAATTTGCTTATTCTTATAACCTCTGTTTTTGCTGTGTTAATTTTCATACTGTAGTTTGTGCAGCTTTTATCTAGAGATGTTAAATGCTGTTGTAGCAGGTTTTCATCCTCATATATTAGGCATTGGTCATCTGCGAAGAGTAGCTCATTAATGTTGGAGTTTTCTACCTCTATGTTATTATTTGATTTTTCCTTATTGTTGGTTGTTTCCTTATTTATTTTGTCCATATATATGATGAAGAGGAGTGGTGAGAGGACACATCCTTGTCTTACTCCTGTTGTAACCTGAAACCATTCTGACAGACCTTCCGATGTTCTGACGGCACTTTGACTGTTTTTATATAATGCCATTATATTATCTAGTAGTTGTCCTGCTACACAGGAAGGTTTCTAACGTTTGCCAAAGTTTGCTCCTGTCCACATGGTCAAACGCTTTTTCCTGATATATAAACACTATGTTTAGGTATCTGTCATATTCTTTTGTTTTTTCACATAGTTGTCTCAATGTAAATATAGCATCAGTACAGCTTTTGCCTTTTCTGAATCCGAATTGATTAATACTTAATTGAGGTTAATATATAGTGCTGTAATAGAATAATTTCCAGTTTTTTTTTTCTTTATTCAGATGTCCTATTGTGTATGCCATGAGTGATGTCATTGCTATATTAATCTCATTACTGAAAGATAATTTTCTTTCCTTCCATTTAAGTTTTCAACTCAGAAGCTCACACTTCAGCTACAGTTAAACATGCCGTTGAGATTCCTCAAAAATCTGGTTACCAGCCTGCGTCACCAGTTATAATTTACTGACTCCATCTCACGGTTAGAGGCTAACGCCTACCTTCTGAGAGCTATGATGAGCCTTACGGACCGGGCATGAGCGCTACCTATCGCTAGAGACAAACTTTCAAATTAAACTACAGACCATTCCGCTTTATGAATCAGTTATACTTTTTAGGTTATTGTAAAACATTCAGACAGTTATCGTCCATGAAGTGGAATTCCCGAAAACTATAAATACTTTACAAGCGTTTAATTGTTCATAAATTAACATAAAAGTGCGTGATATATATAATAAATATGCAAGGTATAATGTAGGGAGATAGTGGTATCGCTTACAATGTTTCGAAAGAAATGGAAAGGCTTCACAGTCAGTCAAAATTAGTCACAGTCAGCCAAAATTAGTCACAGTCATTCAAAATTAGTCAGTCACCCAAAATTAATCACAGTCAGCCAAAATTAGTCACAATCAGCCATAATTAGTCACAATCGGCCAGAATTAGTCACAATCAGCCAGAATTAGTCACAATCAGCCAAAATTAGTCACAATCAGCCAGAATTAACTGTATAACTTTTTTTTTTCAAAAACAGTCTCTGCCATGTTTCTCATGTATGTGAAACAAAAAATCTACTACATATTCTAACAAAGCGTCAATGCCATTCTCATGTATCTCTCACTTTATGGCCAGCTGTTGATTTCTCATTGATTGCTCATATCAGTCTGCACATTTTATGGACACTGATATTACCGGGCAATGTTTCCCAGCACAGTTCTAGCCATGACCATCTTCCTAGTTACGTGTGACTCTATAAGGGACGAAGTAAAAACTGCTCGCTCTGTCTAATGACAACCCCTTCTGGAACAGCTTATTATAAATGGACTGAAAACGTTTCTGGTGAGAAATCCAGCAACAATCAGGGAGAAAGGAAAACAAAAACCCAGCAACACAAAGTCGATATAATAGAAAATAAATGCCGCTCCCCTAAGGGAACTTGATGGACCACACAGATAAATCCATCGACCAGTAAAACATACCATTGGGAAATAAAGATTAAAACTTCATGGAATTAGGCCACACTGTGAAGGCGTGAGACAGACATGGCTCCTTTTCGATATTATGACTTTATCCAGGCGAGTCCGTTCAATCAACTGGGAAATTTGAGGTTGAAATTGAATCGCGATTTGTCAGTTTAAAAGACGGGACAGCAAAAAATTACACCTTCGACGTAGATATGTAGCTAAAGATAAATATATTTAAACTTCAACAACTCTTAATGGATAGCGAACGCTCTATTAAGATTAAGATTGGAAAATTTGAACGAAACACAAAAGTTGGATCAGTTGGATATCAAGATCTTACTAATGTAACCGATTTCTCTCTCTCTCTCTCTCTCTGCGATCAGGACTCAATCAGAGTAGGATTCCAGACTCTCACACGAAGACAGCTGTCTGTTTAAGTGAATTGACAGCATAATTAAAGTCAATTACAGTGTTAGATCCACTCTGCTTGAATACCTGTTAAAACGTTGCACTGTGTTCTGCGCCAGTGGCCCAGTGCATCCGATTTCAGCCAGCATTTTGTTCAGGTTTGCTTTCCTTAGCCTTTGATTGTCCCCAATCTTCCTGCAAGGCAGCAGATTGTCTTTTCTGTATGGGGACTCTGCCCTTAGATGGTCAGCCCTCCCAGGTTTACGAGCACCATCTGCCCGAGTCACTAAACGTGACTAACACAGACATGCACACACAAAGATATGAGATGTAACTAACACTGACATGCACACAACGATATAAGGCATGACTAACACTGACACACACCAAAATATGAGATATGACTAACACAGACACACACACACACTAAGATATGAGATGTGACTTGCACAGACACAATCTAAAATATGAGATATGACTAACACAGATACACACACTAAGATGTGAGATACGACTAAACACAGTCATGTACACACAAAGATAATATAGGAGATGTGACTAACATAGACATGCAGACACAAATATATGTGATATGACTAAACACAAACACACAAAGATATGAGACATGACTAACATGGACAGACACACACGAAGATGAGATCTGACTAGCATGGACATACACACAATTATATGAGATATGACTAACATAGACAAACACACACAAAGGTATGAAATGTGACTAACATAGACATGCTCACAAAGATATGAGATATGACTAAAACAGACATGCCCGCACAAAGATATGATACATGACTAAGACAGATACACACTAAGATATGTGATATGACTAAACACACACACACACACACAAAGATATGAGACATGATTAACACGGACACACACCAAGATATGAGCCATGGCCAGCACACACACATACACACACACACACACACAAGTTAAGATATGAGCCATGGCTAGCACAGAAACACACCAAGATATGAGCCATGGCTAGCACAGAAACACATTAAGATATGAGCCATGGCTTCACGGAAACACACCAAGATATGAACCATGACTAGTACAAAAACACATCAAGATATGAACCATGACTAGCACAAAAACACACCAAGATATGAACCATGACTAGCACAAAAACACATCAAGATATGAACCATGACTAGCACAAAAACACATCAAGATATGAACCATGGCTAGCACAGACACACACCAAGATATGAACCCTGGCCAGCACAGTCACCCGCCAAGATATGAGCCATGTAGGGCACGGAAATATACCAAGATATGAACCATGACCAGCCCATACACACACCAGGATATGAGCCATGGCCAGCACAGACACACACCAAGATATGAACCATGACCAGCAGATATACCCACCAAAGATATGAGCCATGGCCAGCACATACACCCACCAAGATATCAGCCATGGCCAGCAGATACACCCACCAAGATATGAGCTACGAATAACATATACACTTGGTAGCTTCCACTAAAGTTTGTCTGAGGTTCTTGGTAAAGTTTCTACTGACGACATATAACCGATTTAAATAGAAGTATTGTTGCAATATTGTCGAGAGTAATATTAGAAAAGACGATAATAAAGAACTAGGTTTGTCAATATTAATATGATTGAAATCAGCCTTAGTTCACAGTCTAATATAATTTGATCATTTCCGTTTCCTGCTTCAATATGAATGAATAATTTTAACAATAAAAGTTGAGATTAATAAATTTGGAAAGGTCTGTACCATTGATAGCCCCTCAGAACTCATGTTACCTAAAATTGAAATCGGTTCTTGTCATCAGCTCATTCATCGCAGATGCCATCCTAGCTACAGCCGTCAGCAACTTTGTCTGTACTGGGCTGGGAGTTTTGCTGATAATGAGATAGTGGATACGTCCCTGAAGGATTTATAACTAAAATCCCAGACGCGGTGATTATAATCTGGTGTTTGTTGCATCTTGACATCAATTGTGGAAGACAGGAATACATCCAAGCGATATCTCACTAACGTGGAGGACAAATCACAAGTGACGAACCCGCCAATATTTTGTTGTGATTACCTGAATGAATGTTGCAAAGCCAGACCGCGGGGAATTTTGTCAGAAATTTTCATTCAACAAAAAGAACATGTTCCGTTCATGCGTCTTCTCTTTCCGCCTCTATTTGTCCTCTTCATTATTATTTACAGTTGCTTCGCTCTTCTGATAAACACAATCATGGTGATTTATATTCAAGAGACGGCATGACAGTCGTCTCTTGAAAAAAAAAATCGCGTGTTCGAATTCCGCTCATCGAAATCTTGTTTCTTCGTGGTTTCACCTTACCCGGTCTCTGGGTAAAGAGGTATAAAGTCATCATCATCATCGAAATGCTTGCTGGTGTAGGTGATTATGTCTCTCTCCACAACTACCTCGACAGTTATTTATTATTTCTGTTGTTGACCTTCCTGCCAAGCCATTCTCCTAAACTATCTGATATCTATTCTCTTTGGTTATCTCTATCTCTTCGTCCCTCGATTTTTCCAGTTGTTACAATATATTCTAGCTGTTCCCTTCTCATTACATGGCCAAAAAATAATGATTGTTTCTTCCTAATATCGGAAATTCGCTCTTTCTTTTGGGTTCTTTCAGACAGTTTTCATTACTCTTATTAGCTGTCCATGGTATTCTCAACATTCTTCTGTAAAACCACATTTCCACAGCCTCCAGTGAATTTCTTGTCTATTGTCCTATTGTCCATGATTCACATTCATATGTTAAGAATGGCTCAACATAACATTTAAGAACTCTTTTTCTTGTTTCTATTGTCAATATGGATTGCATAGTATCTTCCTCATTTTTTGGGGGAAACCTGCTTTTGCCTGAACCATTCTGCATCTCACCTCTGTTTTACATCTACCATCTGAGATTAACATTGTTCCCAGATATTTAAATTCATTTATCTGTTTTAATATTGTTCCACTTGTCTTTATTGTGCACTGCGGTGATGTCTTTTTTCTTTGTTGTTACCATTACATCTGTCTTTTTGCTATTAAGGCTAAGTCCTTTATTTTTGCTTTCTTTCACTATAATGTCTAACATTTCTTGTAACTCATTTTCACTATTAGCGATTAAGACTGTATCATCAGCATACCTTAGATTATTTATATTATGAACTCCGATTGTTATTCTAGCCATGCCATTTTTGGATCTTAAAATAATCTCACTGTACATATTAAATAAATATGGTGACAGCACACAACCTTGCCTAACACCCTGTTTTATTTGTTGGAACATTCCCAGTTAATTTCCGGTTCTTATGGCTGCTGTTTGTTGACAGTACATGTTCTTTATTATTATTAGATCTTTGCTGTCTACGTTTATGCCTTCTAAAATTTTCATTATTTCTTGGTGCTTTACTTTGTCAAATACTTTGGCATAATCTATAAAACATAGGTATAGATCTGTTTTCACCTCTATGGCAGGTCTAATGTAGTGCTATTAAAAAATGGCGAAAAAGCATGTCCCATGTGCACTTTGCGCTCGTTAAAAAACTATTCGCAGTAAACAATTCAACAGAGTAAGCAAAATAATGTCGATACCTCGAGCAAAAATTGTAAAATAATAAAAATCTACCCAATAACCTCCGCCAACTCTATTTTTGAGATTTTTGCTTGTTTGAAAGAATTCGTTCATTTGTGCTGGAACATCTTGAGTGGTTTTGTTAGTACGTCGGTGGCAAATTGTGGGGTCGTTGGTAGCTGCACGTTCATGTAGGTGATATGAATATCAATTGATCGTTCATATACATATTTCAGCGGATCCTCGTTGCTTAATTTTACCATAAATATCCTCCGCTAATCTATTTGTAGTAATCACCAAACGTACATACTTTTTTTTCTGTCTGAGTGATCAGTAAATATAATAGACAATCTTAGGTACATTAATTAATTGCTGCCATTATTTTGTTAATGATATTAAAATCAAACTTTATTTATTATCTGTGTTAAGCATCTGTAGTAAATCACTTATTTGATCAACTTTACAACAGTCTGTTTCGTAACTCATTCTCCCTCATAAAAAATATGCTATAACTTAATAACTTCTTGATTTCAATTGATGAAAATTTGATAGTAAACTGTTTATACCATGGCATTATTAAAAAATAATTGGAAACAAACAGATGGTTTTATTTTAATTTACTTGTGGTATATAAAAACAGCCAAATAATGATACTATAGAAATACAATGTTTACAGTTCCTGCTCGTCAACATTACCTGAAGAATTTAATATTCATTATTTGTACACACTTTTCTCGCGCTCAAACCACGCCGCACTTTGAACTAAATACCGAAGTTTAAACTGTCTTTGTGTTCTAATTAATTTACGAAGGTATTTCAAAAAAAAAAAAAAAGAAACTCGTTGTGGACTGTAAGTAATTACAATAACTCTAAAAATCAAATTCGATACACTTCAAAACATCGCGATAAAGATGTATAAATATTTCTGCACAGAGAGTAAACGGGGGATTCATTATTGTTCTTTATCAAACCTTGAGAAGACAATAATATATATTTTAGAGATAAGTAAAAGGCCATTTATTGCTGGGTCCAAGAATACAGATATTTATGTTGACAAATGAATACAATAAATGAAGGAAGAAAGGGCGTATTATATAATTTATTATAAAGACAATATTCGAAGACAAGTTTTTCAAATGTTTGCTTTGAGTGAAGCATTGACACATAGACAATTTAAGTCAAGGCTGATAATGAACAACGTCATTGACGTTTCAAAGTCTACATTATGAAGAGTTATGATAAGTGCAGGCTTCCCTTTTAGAAAGTACGCTGATGGAAAGAAGCATAATTTATGAGAATCCACGTATATATCCCATCTCTGTGGCCTCTAATTGTCTTTTCATTTGTTTGTCTACTGTCCATGATTCGCTTCCATAGGACAGAGTTGGTTCTATATAGCACCGATGAACTCTCTTTCTCATTTTTATTGACATAGATTTGTTGCATAAGATATTTTTCATTTTCTGAAATGCTATTTTGGCCTGAGCTATTCTGCTTTTTATTTCTGTGGTGCATCTCCCATCTGATGTAATTATTGTGCCCAAGTATTTGAAACGTTGTACTTGTTGTTTCAGATTTGTCTCGTTTATTTTTATGCTGCATGATGGTGATGATTGTTTCTTCAATATAACCATTACTTCTGTTTTCTTACTATTCAGACTGAGACCTTTCTTGTTGCTTTCTTCTATATGGACAACTAGCGATAGCAAAAGAACCAGGGGCGCCTAAAACTCCGATTTATGGACGTGTATAAATGTGACATGAAGGCTCTGAAAATAAACCCTGCAGCCGGGGATAAAATAGTTGCAGACCGCAATCTTTGAAAATAACTCTAAAGGTCCAACTCAAACAAAAAGCAGACATTATCATAGAAAAAGGGAACACACAGCGATAGAAAAGAAAAAAAAAATATCATTTCATAGGGGCACTGCAAAATCCACAGTCAACTAAGGCTGACGGAGGCTACTACAGTCAACTAAGGCTGATGGAGGCTATTACAGTCAACTATGGCTGACGGAGGCTACTACAGTCAACTAAGGCTGACAGAGGCTACTACAGTCAACTAAAGCTGACGGAGGCTACTACAGTCAACTAAGGCTGACGGAGGCTACTACAGTCAAATAAAGCTGACGGAGGCTACTACAGTCAACTAAGGCTGACGGAGGCTACTACAGTCCACTATGGCTGACGGAGGCTACTACAGTCAACTAGAGCTGACGGAGGCTACTACTGTCAACTAGAGCTGACGGAGGCTACTACAGTCCACTATGGCTGACGGAGGCTACTACAGTCCACTATGGCTGACGGAGGCTACTACAGTCAACTAAAGCTGACGGAGGCTACTACAGACCACTATGGCTGACGGAGGCTACTACAGTCCACTATGGCTGACGGAGGCTACTACAGTCAACTAGAGCTGACGGAGGATACTACAGTCAACTAGAGCTGATGGAGGCTGCTACAGTCAACTAGAGCTGACGGAGGCTACTACAGTCAACTAGAGCTGACGGAGGCTACTACAGTCAACTAAGGCTGACGGGGGCTGCCGGGTGAAACATGGATCAATGCTCACCAAACAATTTAAAAGCAATAAGAGTTATCAGTTGAAAGGATAAAAAGATCGGTACCTAGCAGCAAAGGTCAGGGCTTGATAGTTGCACATGTAGGTAGCAGACGTAATGGGCTGATCCAGAATGTTGAACTTGTTGTTTGTTTCAATGTCGACATGCAATCAGGACTATCACTCCGAGATGGAAGGTCACATATTTAGAGAGTGGATAGAGAAAACTGTTCTTCCAAAATTAGATAGACCCTCTTGTTTAATAATTGAGTTGAATAAGAAGTTAAAGTCCAGAAATTATCGAGTACAAAAGACGAAGTAAAGATGTGGCTACCGCAGAATTACACACTATTAATAGGTCTGTAGCTAAAGCCGAATTGCTTTCCATTGTAGAGCAGACACAACGGACAAAGATATTGCATATAGAAAAGTTAATGCTAGAGCATGGTTATAAATCTTTGAGACTATCACTTTAACTTTCACACTTAAATCTAATAGAACTAGTTTGGGCAAAAGTCAAAAGACAAGTAGCAGCTGAAAATAAAACCTTCAAATTATGCAAGGTTGAGATACAGACAAATCACGCCCTCTCAAATTAGACACAGTTTACTAGGCAAAATATGAGGACTATGTCTTACATGAAAAAAAAAAAAAAAGTAAAGTACCCCCGTCACGCGAAGTGGCGTATAGGGAATATGGTGTTAGTGACCATAAATTTTACAGACCTTCGGCTCATGATTTTTGGGGTAATGTGATCGGTATTACGCCCGCGCCGCTTTACTTTCCGAGAAAAAATCGGGTACCCATTAAAGGCTGGGTGAATCGGAAGTTGGGATCGAACCCTACCTCTTGTTCTTTGTAGTCCAGTTCACTAACCACTGAGCTATCGCGGCTCCATGTCTTACATGAAGAGGAGGAATATTTGAAGAAGGATGGTTTGTTCAGCCAAAGAAGTTATCAACCTGTTAGACTCGCCTGATTCTAAATGAGAACCATTACTCTGAAGAAGTCCGCCGAGAAATAAATTTGCTTGTCAGCGTGTTGACATCAAATTGTAAAACAGGTCCTTTTCAGGGCCATTCCAATCATCCAGAATTTTCATTTCAGTACTGAATATAACCAATAATAATTTAGTCAGCATAACAAACATTCACTATCATTCTACTTTTACTATTCACTCACTTGATTCCTTCTGCATTGATAATTGTTTCATAGAAACATGTAGCCTAGAAGACGAAACTAACGCATATAAGTCAGCACTATTTGTAAGTTTGTCCAAATGTTGATGATAGGCCTATGGCTTATCAACAGTCAACAAACTGTTAAGCTTACTGTAAGTTCTATTTTTTTACGGGTGCAATAATTGCTGCTTTGACAAAGATCAGAGGAACCAGCCACTTTGTATAAACTGTATACCTACATTATTTTAAAGTATACATTTATTATGCCATGGACAATGTAAGACCACATGCAAAAAAATCATGGTTATCCTACATTTTCCCAGTTTTTATGAAGTTTGAGCACATTTTTTTTTAAAATGGACTATATAAAAAATACAGATACTAAAAATATCAATTGAGCCACATGTCTTGTATGTTTCCTGTTTTACAGAGACATTAAATTCCCTCGCCGCGCAACACTCAAGACCCAAAATAAGCAAATCCTTGCTTACTAAAAATATAAAATAAATGAATGTCAGGAAAACTGTGAATATTATTTAGTAGATACTCACGGAAAACAACAGATATTATTGTGCAATACTAAATCGGTCACTGTGCGTGATTTCTCGGACGACAAGAAATTTTAAAAAAAATTGGTACACGTTTCAGTGTGGATAGTGTAATTTATACATGTGCAAGTACAAGAGTCTCACACAATTCACAGGAGATAAACACGGCGCCAGTGGAAAGTGTTGTAATGCTGAATCTGTCATATATAAATTGAAAGTAAGTTTGTAGATCTAATCAAACACAAAGGAAATCTTAGTCGTTGGTGTAGAGATTACCAAGAGTCAAACAGAAACATATTTTTATTTCATAATTCCAGGATTAACCCAAGAGCAGCGAGTTGTAGCTATAGGGATGTTAGCTGCTGGAGCAACTATATCAGAAGTGTCACACCATTTCAATGTTAACTGGAACAATATACCACGCATACATGATACAAGCTCGTTCCCGACCAGCAAACGGGATCCACTGCTGATCACCACAGAAATTGTCGACCACGATTTACTACCATGCAGATATTGTTTCATATGCCATATGATTCTTCGTAACAGTTTTATCTCAACAACATGTATTGCCAGGATTATTCAAGGTTTGAGACGTATTTTGTGCTGAACAATTGGGAACAAGTTCAGAACGAGAAATACATCACAGACCTGCATTTGACTAGTGCTATCAGTCGGCCATAGGCAAACGAACTTGGCCTGGGCCAGACAGCATTTGGCATCGCCTTATCATAACTGGAGAAGCATTGTGTCTCTGATGAGTCAAGATTCTGTTTTCAGGGTAATGATGGGCGTGGTTTGGTGTTCAGGCGTGGCTTGTGTGCAGGCGTATCTTGTGTATAGGCGTGGTGTACAGGCGTGGCTTGTGTACAGGCGTCAAGGAGAACGTTTTGCTGACAGAAGTGTGCTACAAAGAAACATGATGGATGGGGACAGTGTAATTGTTTGCGGTCGAATTTCTCATACGACCAGAACGAACCTCGCTATTACCAATGGCAACCAGACGGGTATTGGGTACATATATTATCTTACGACACGTAGAGTTTTCTCTCAATGCAAAGTGACCAGACAAAACTGCAGCAAGATAATGCTGGTCCATATATGACACATATGTGTGTGAGTCACATTTCAGCAACAAGAAAATGTCTTACTGTGGACTTGCTGTTTCTCCTAACCTTTCCCCAATCGAGCACGTGCTGGACGAACTGGGTTACAGGCCGCAAAAGTCATGAAAACGTCCATCAGTGAGCCCAAGCGTCACAAGACGAATGTGACAGCTTGCCCTATCAACGGATACAAAGTCTCGTTGGCTTTTTGGGGAGGCACAGTAAAGCAGAGATAATAGGTGGACACACACGATACTCACATCAAGGTTTCATCTTGGGTCTTATTTAGGATGGGTAGCGGTGCTACACTTATTTTAATTTTTATCCTTTCTCTCGTTATCAGGTCGCATAACCTTTGCAGAACATGCATTCATCATATCCCGTCTAAAAGAATCTCAATAACTAGCCAGACCTCCTCTGTTATATTCAGAACATTGCATTTATCTTATCCCGTCTAACATAATCTCTATAACTTGCCAGATCTATCCCTTCCTCTGTTGTTATATTCAGAACATTGCATTTATCTTATCCCGTCTAACAGAGTCTCTATAACTAGCCAGATCTACCCCTTCCTCTGTTGTTATATTCAGAACATGCATTCATCATATCCTGTCTAAAAGAACCTCTATAACTAGCCAGATCTACCCCTTCCTCTGTTGTTATATTCAGAACATTGCATTTATCTTATCCCGTCTAACAGAATCTCTATAACTAGCCAGATCTCTCCCTTCTTCTGTTGTTATATTCAGAGCATTGCATTTATCTTATCCCGTCTAACAGAATCTCTATAACTAGCCAGATCTACCCCTTCCTCTGTTGTTATATTCAGAGCATTGAATTTATCTTATCCCGTCTAACAGAATCTCTATAACTAGCCAGATCTACCCCTTCCTCTGTTGTTATATTCAGAACATTGCATTTATCTTATCCCGTCTAACAGAGTCTCTATAACTAGCCAGATCTACCCCTTCCTCTGTTGTTATATTCAGAACATGCATTCATCATATCCTGTCAAAAAGAATCTCTATAACTAGCCAGATCTACCCCTTCCTCTGTTATATTCAGAACATTGCATTTATCTTATCCCGTCTAACAGAGTCTCTATAACTAGCCAGATCTACCCCTTCCTCTGTTGTTATATTCAGAACATGCATTCATCATATCCTGTCTAAAAGAATCTCTATAACTAGCCAGATCTACCCCTTCCTCTGTTGTTATATTCAGAACATTGCATTTATCTTATCCCGTCTAACAGAGTCTCTATAACTAGCCAGATCTACCCCTTCCTCTGTTGTTATATTCAGAACATGCATTCAACATATCCTGTCTAAAAGAATCTCTATAACTAGCCAGATCTACCCCTTCCTCTGTTGTTATATTCAGAACATTGCATTTATCTTATCCCGTCTAACAGAATCTCTATAACTAGCCAGATCTCTCCCTTCTTCTGTTGTTATATTCAGAACATTGCATTTATCTTATCCCGTCTAACAGAATCTCTATAACTAGCCAGATCTCTCCCTTCTTCTGTTGTTATATTCAGAACATTGCATTTATCTTATCCCGTCTAACAGAGTCTCTATAACTAGCCAGATCTACCCCTTCCTCTGTTGTTATATTCAGAACATGCATTCATCATATCCTGTCAAAAAGAATCTCTATAACTAGCCAGATCTCCCCCTTCCTCTGTTATATTCAAGGTCTCCTGTTGTCTTGAAACTTACTTTTCTTGGTCTGTCCCTGATGCGTATCCCTGTCCCTTGGAATTATACCTTCAATTATTATTCTTCCAGCCCTCTGTTTTTTGACGTGGCCATAATAGTTTAAGTTCCCCTTTCGATATACTTTTACAAAAATCAACGTAATTCCTTGCTCTGTTACTTAATATTCAAACATACTGTGCACAATTTTGTATTTCGCATCACCATTAAGTTACGCACTGTAACCTATATAATGTCGAACACTAACTTTTTATCCGTGAGTAAATATATCCGGCAGGAGAACTTTTCTAAAATGTAACTGTTAACAAATATATTAGAGCCAGTATGTTCTGTTTACTTCATTTGTAGCAGACAGAAACCTAAACGCAATGCTTGACTGAGTCGAAGGATTAAACGACATTAGTTCAGGATGCGTTAAATGCACGCATTGTCTGTTTACAGAACTAGCATTACTGAGATCTGTGAATTAACTCCCCTGATATGACCAGTAACCAGCAGTTATTTTGTTCTCAGACCAGGTTGGCAAGTACAAATCAAATGACAAATGAAGACAATTGCAACTTGAGAATAAAACTGTATTCTCCTGACGTTCCTCTCAATGTCTGATCATGACAGGAAGTTCTGTTCAAGCATTCATCACTTTGGTTGAAAAGCACGACGTTCCAATGGCTATTTTTCCCTGAGTGATTTTGAAACCAACGCGACATGCGAATGTTGGAACCAACTAATGTGAAACCCTTGCTGATATTTTTCCCGGTGCAGAACTATAATTTCAGCCCCACCTCCTTTTAAAAAAAAAAAATCTTTAGATATATAAAATCTCAACCCATATTTTTGAAATAGGCATACTGTTTTTTTTTTTTTTTGCTATTTAATTTACCCTTAATGTTATATTTTATAATTTATAATATATCATATTTTATAATATAGTGTTTTTATTAATAAATCATAAACCATTTACTAGTTGTGATATGCTTTTGCTGGAGATGACAGCGACATTACGTAAAGACTTTGCTACTTTATATGAGGTCATATGGGTCGTTCAGCATAGGATACACACTGGAGGCAAGTGATATTGTTGAAACACCAAACATGAGAGACCTAACTGACAAATTAGTGACCAAGTTGACATATTTTTTTTATAGATAAAACGTTCTTCACCAATCTACTACAAACATAGAAATGTGTGCAAAATAGGGGAGAACGAAAATTATCATTAAATTTAACCGGTAATTAATATAGCTCATATTAAACATAACTCGCAAATAATATAGTCCATAGTAAACATAACTCGTATGTAATATACGTGATCATAAAACGGTACAGAATATGAACTCTGTGACAAATTTGACAAAACAAATCGCCATCTTGCCATTTCTTTAACCTCTAAGTTTCAAAACAGATTTACATTAAAAAAAAACATTAAAAAAAAAAGAATACGCTTCAAAAAGAATAACAAGAGAAGCAAATACGCACATTTAAACTGTTTTTTTTTTAGTCAAGAAGAACTACAATTTTGTATATACAGAATTACACCAGAAGACCCAGAGCTTTATATTTCACCTCTACACAGAAACGTGTTTAAAGGACAGTGACACAGGAGAACAAGAAAAAGGGAATAAAACAAATGAAGAGGAAAAAAGTAGAAGAGGTACAGCCAGGATCGACTTTGAAAATACTTTACACACAATTTTGCTGCGGTTTTAGGTATCTCCATGGTAACAGAGCAACAAAGACATTTTTGTAATAGTATATAGATGGAAACAGAAAGAATACCTTGGCTGAGATGTGAGTAGAGCAATAACAGTTACTGAGTTGTAAACATTTCTGACACAGAAAATGAACAGTAGTCGATGGAAATTGTTCAACTGCTATTAGAAAAGGTGTGGGGATGGAGGTGATAGCAGTAACAGGATTATTGAGAGAGTGGAACTTTCCCAGTAGTTATTGGAAAAGGTGTTTGAATAATTGTAACATCATGACTTGAACCGTCAACCTGTCCCCAAAGTCTACATGTCCAGGAATTAGGTTGACAAACAACTTCAGTGGCAGATCATGTTCATGAGATAAATATCACTATTAAGAGTTCATAACAGCGTTATTTTGAAACTTACAGGTTAAACAAAGTGGCAAGATGTCGCTTTGTTTTGTCAATATTGACACAGAGTTCAGAGTGTATAGACCTCACGACAAATGATATGCCACTTTGGATGGCCTGCGCATAGAGTAAGCCAAGAGCTTATGCAAACGGGGGTACTTAACCTCATGCAAACAAGGAATTAGTAAGTTTGAAGTTATTGAGAAGTAGAATCAGAATTGTAAGCTAGACGAGCTTAGTCCGACTTCGGCCGAAAACTGCCTGACGGCAGACGTGGTGGATTTCCCCAAGTTAAGTCTATTAGAAAAGTCAGTTATGTCAAGAGTTAGGATCAGTAAGTTGAGACGTAAATAGAACAAGAACAGAAAAAGTAGAATTAGGAACGTATAGAACAAGTTATATATAGAGAAGTAAGGATAAGTCAGTCAGTAATAGCATAGGTTAGTTGTGAAATGTGTTCAAGTAAGACTTAGAAATCTTGCGCTCCAGAGGCCAATGGTACGTAAATAAAATACAATAGAAGTATAAAGATAAGACAGATGTGAATGTAAGAGATAGACATTAATATGTCACAGATAACACATACAGATATGAATCAATATCCACAGGCGATAGCCCCGTGAATTCATCCCAAATCAAGAATATGATTATAATTTTAAGTACTACCACTCATTTTAAATTGGTACTGGATTTTTTTCTGGGAAAGTAAAGCAGCACGGGCGTAATACCGACCACATTACCCCAAAAATCATGTGCTGAAGGCCTGTAAAATATAGGGTCACTAACACCATATTTCCCTATACGCCACTTGGCGTGACGGGGGTACTTTACTTTTTTTACTTTACTACCACTAAATTATCATTTACCAAGAGAATGATTCAGTAAACTTGAATGAACATGATTTGCATCGTCTGTGATTGTTGACTAAGTTGGCTGTGATCTATATCAAATCTGATATAAATAAGTAGAAATGACTTGGTAACTCTGATATATATATATATATATATGGCCCTTTATGTCTTATCAGACGGTCTAGTGGAGGCTATTGTGTACTTTTTTGAGGTTTTATTTTTGTCAAACAGCTTCTCTCGTGGCTAATTCTAGCATTGTTTGACAAGCACACGGGGAGCCGCGATAGCTCAGTGGTTAGTGAACTGGACTACCACGGACAAGGGGTAGGGTTCGATCCCAACCAACGGCTTCCGGGTTCACCCAGCCTTAAATGGGTACCGGATTTTTTTCTGGGAAAGTAAAGCAGCACGGGCGTAATACTGACCACATTACCAAAAAATCATGCGCTGAAGGTCTGTAAAATATAGGGTCACTAACACCATATTTCCCTATACGCCACTTGGCGTGACGGGGGTACTTTACTTTTTTTTTTTTTTTGACAAACACACACGGCCACAGAATGAACAAGTCAGGCCCACTGATCCACAGGGTTTTCCATCCTTTTTCATGAGTCTTTTCACTTCTAATTTTGCCTTTGTACAGTCTCAAATGATATTATACCATTCCTTATACATGCTCCCCTTGATGTGCGATCACTTGCCAGATGTTCCCAGTCATTTTCACAGATGGAGAAGTCATTCAGAAAGGATTTACAGATATCTCTATATCGTAGTTTAGGTCTGCCGATTTGTCTTTTTCCGTGTATTAGTTCACCATATAGTATTTGCCTGGGGATGCGTTTTTCTTCCATTCGCTGGACGTGCCCCAGCCATCTTAGTCTTCGACATCTGACCTTCGACATGATTGTTGGGGTCCTAGCACGTTGCAGTACAGTTAAGTTGGTTATTTTGTCCTGTCATTTGATGTTCATTATTCTGCGGAGACATCGCATGTGGAAGACATTTAGTCTTTTTTCGTGATTTGAGTATGTTGTCCAGGTTTCAGATCCATATAATAGTGTGCTAAGCACGCAAGTTTGATATATTAAGAGTTTGGTTTTCAGTGCTATTTTGTTCAGGGCACATGGTCCTTACGATCCATGTGCCATGTTTAAACATTGGTGCTCTCTTCCTCATTTCACTTTGCTTACTCTGCCAGGGCACGGAATAAGGAGACAGTGCTCTAACCAGTCGCACTATCCCCCTCTAGACTTTGTTTCAAGAATTTCCGAAGGAGGGACGTAGTTCATACGTTCGGAATAAACGATATCTGATACATAACGAATCTGATATATGAACTCTGATATACATAAGTTGAAGTAACCTAGTATCCCTAGTGTGTGAACTATGATATAAATAAGTAGAAGTAACTTAGTAGCCCTGGTGTGTGAACTATGATATAAATAAATAGAAGTAACTTAGTAACGCTGGTGTGTGAACTATGATATAAATAAGTAGAAGAAATAGAAGTAACTAAGTAAGCCTGGTGTGTGAACTATGATATAAATAAATATAAGTTACTTAGTAACGCTGGTGTGTGAACTATGATATAAATAAGTAGAAGAAATAGAAGTAACTTAGTAACGCTGGTGTGTGAACTATGATATAAATAAGTAGAAGTAACTTAGTAATGCAGGATAAAATGAGTATATTAGATGAGAGATCACAACAGCTAGGACTAAAGATTAATAGAGATAAGACCAACATTATGAGAATTAATGCAGTTGGCAGTAACCAAATAAAACTAGGAGAAATACTTCTACTGGACGTACAAACTTACATATATCTGGGCAGTAATATAGATAAAGAGAGAGGAACAGAAAATGATACCAAAATAAGGATATCAAAAGCAAGAGGAGCTTTCATTGCACTAGGAAACATGGAAATCCAAAGAAATTAGGTTAAATACAAAAATAACAATTTTCAACTCAAATGTTAAGTGGGGCCAATTGTATGGCTGTGAAACATGGAGAATAACAATATTGACAATCACGATGGTACAGACTTTCATTGGTGGATGCTTTCGCAGGATGGGGGGGGGGATGGAAATGGCAGGACAAAGTCACTAACGTAGAATTATGGAAATGTATCGGTCAAATACCAGTGGACAGGGAGATACAGCGAAGACGATGGCGCTGGATAGGACACACGCTGCGGAAGCCAACTGAGAGTATTACACAACAGGCCCTTTTTTGGAATCCCGGGGGAAAAGACAGAGAGGAAGACCAAGGAATTCTTGGAGAAGACAGATCGAGGCGGAGATGAAGATGATGGGGTAGACATGGAATGATCTTAAAAGGATTGCAAAAAACAGAACGACTTGGAAAGTGTTTGTTGAAGACCTATGCTCCACTGGGAGCTAACAGGTAGAAAAGGAAGAACTTAGTAACCCTGGTGTGTGAACTATGATATAAATAAGTAGAAGAAATAGAAGTAACTTAGTAACCCTGGTGTGTGAACAATGATATAAATAAGTAGAAGTAACTTAGTAACGCTGGTGTGTTAACTATGATATAAATAAGTAGAAGTAACTTAGTAACGCTGGTGTGTGAACTATGATATAAATAAGTAGAAGTAACTTAGTAACGCTGGTGTGTGAACTATGATATAAATAAGTAGAAGAAATAGAAGTAACTAAGTAACCCTGGTGTGTGAACAATGATATAAATAAGTAGAAGTAACTTAGCAAATCTGGCACATTTTGACTGTATTCTCTTGAACTCGGCACTGAAGTCATCTCTAATGTTACCTTAAATTGTCAACTATTGTAAAGTTGTGTCTTGTGTTAATGGTCACATATCCACTTTAGATCGCTGTCGTCTTACAGAGAGAGCCACCGTGCACTGAGAAGAAGATGAACGAACCGGTCTGCCGAAGTCTCTTTGATCCCGCTGACTGTTTCTAGGATTTCCCAGCTTTAAAATCTAATTAAAGATTATTGTCTGGGAAAGAAAGTTGGCACTGACGTTGTTCTGACCACATTACTTCAAAAATGTGAAGATTGTGGAAAAAATATGGTTTCTAACACATATTCCTGTGTGTTACCGGGGCCTCGTTATGAGTAAAGAATAGTAACACTGTGTCCTTCCAAGCATGTCGTAAGAGGCGACTAAGGAGATTGATCGATGGCTTGACAAACTGTCATTGTAAAAAGTATTGTTATGGAAACAGAACCATAGATTTTAGAAGCAGTGATCTGCGGCAATATGTGCCATTTTGGCACGCAAGGTTTCTGTTTTTGAGATTGTGGTTCTGCACTATGTGCTGTCTTCGGCTCGAAAGGACAATAGATAGAATACATATTCCCCCATACGCCTAGCACCATACGCCTGGCACCATAGGTTAGCAAGCCGTGGAGGGAACCCTTTACTCCTAACGATGCAGGTGAGATCTAGCAGCAATTAAAGAACAATGACCCGCAGCTGGAGAAGATTGCGTGAGCATTCTTGTACCTCCACGCCATGAAAACGATTAAAGCGTAATTTGATTAGTACTTGACTGCGCTAAAGATACACGTATCTTAGTACTAAGATGCACGGGAAAATGTATAATAAATTTGTAAACTATATCAACATGCGGTGAAACTTGTAGGAATAAGGAACAAATAATCACAAAAAAATTGTTTATATTTCTTCTTTCTTTCCTCATTTGCCTGGCAGCGTCTCGGGGTATGATATTGAGTTATTTGTGGCTAAACACCATTGCACTCAGAACATGCCTATAGGTGCTCATATCCCCTCCCCAACATGTCCCGCAGCGTCCAGTAATTGACGACTCCAGTTCTGTATTATTGATAAATCCTCTTGGCGCCCATTAAGCCTCTCCTTTCTGGATATACCCATCATTATTGCCATCTGCTTTATACGTTGACTCGTGGTTGTCGAACATATTTATTTGCCGTTCCCGCATCTCCTAGGGTATTAATAACTTCTGAATGATCCATAGTTGACAGCTTTCAACGAAATCACAGTTAGCCAGTGAATCATTTCAGTAGAGGAGGTATGTATGTTTAAAGCACTCGGAAAAAAATTACAGTATCCGAGTGTACTAGCGTTTGTTTCTCGTGGCAAGGCGATGTGCCAAGGAGTACGGGTTCGATCATGCTTCGGACCCTATAGTTTTCTTTGTTTGTGTGTGTGTGTTTTTTTCTGTTGTTTAGTAATTGTAATTTTGTCCGAGTGTTGCCAACATGAAACATTCTGAGAGATAAGATCAGAAATGAAAATCTGAGAAAAAAGCCAGGAATAGCTCCCGCCATAGAATATATAAGGAAACAACAACAACAGATAAAATGGTTTGGCCACGTGACAAGGCAAAAAGATCAAAACACAACACAACGAACCTTCTACAAAGTTTGTGAGAACACCAGACCCAAGGGTCGACCACTGAAAAGATGTATCGATGGAATATTAGAAGCACTAGGAAACATAACAGCAGCAGAGTCGAACAGAAGAGCAAAAGACCGCAAATTCTATCTCATCTCGACGCTGAAAGGCAAATGAGGAAGGAAAGCGGAAGAAGAAGAATTTCTGTCTATAGAGCGTGCTGTAAACGACGAAGCAATCCTTTGGTGTCGTTTTATGGATTCGTCAGTTTAGATGACTGCATCTCCCTTGTCGGTGTTCTTCCAGATGAAAGTGTTGACATCCCCATTGACCACAGTGAGATTCTGCTCCATGCACTCCCTGTCGAGTGTGACAATACACGAGAATGGGCCCCTGAATAACGCAGGCACCAGTATCCACTCCTCGCCAGTGTTGATAATGGTAAGCCCATATACCTGCTTGATGACATCATCTGCGCCCGCGTCTCACCAATGGTTTGCTCTTAAGCCTGTCATCTTTCCCAGTGTTGAGCTCCTGGTGCAAGGAATGCTCTTTATCTGCACTTATTTTAAGATATCGGGCCCACAGATCTTGATCCTGTCAGTCAAAAGAGCACGAGATTTTCGTGAGGCGTGGTCCCTCTGGATAGGTTCAAGAACTAACAACAAAGCATATATCAGATCATACAATGTATAGTGTTTAGGGGGAACAGGTCTTGCAGCCACGTGTGGGCGACTGATGCGGATTTATTTATTTATTATTCCTTCAGAATAGTAAGGTTTGATATCAGGATGCCAATGTTCGCTGACAATGTTCGGTAATCGTCGAGAAAATAAAGTATACAGACTATCTGATCTACCTCAAGCAAGAGAAATGAAATGATGTTGATTCAGGTACTGTTGATCTCTTTTAAGATTTTTTAAATTTTCTTTGCAAGAAGTATATTGTTATGTTAGATATGCAGGCTTCGTAACGGCCAAGATGTCTGGCTCCGACAAAAGTGATTAATTCATTAAGAAATATTACATGTAATACAACTCTGCAGAGATACTGTCCTCGTCAATCAACACTCTACAACTTGGACATTTTGGGCAGACAAGCTGTGAGAATATCCGTAGATGTACCTTTGAAACTTGACATCAAATCTATACTGACGACTTTCTGAGCACGTTTCTTAACGTGTGAAACGGATAATGACGAGTACGAAACTCTAAGACTTCAAGAATCGACAGTTAGTCACGGTGTGATTTGGATGGAACGACGGAAACTTCAAGCAGTAGTGTGCATAACCAACGCGCTACTGGAAGTAATAAGATGCTAACACACTTTGCATCAACTATTGTCATATGGATCTGCCATGAGTGCCTGATAAAAATATTATTTACATCAGTAATAAGATCCGCGTCTTTAGAAGTGTTGTAATGGAGATGTAGAGAATTGATGACAGGCAGACATTATTTGAACGTTTTTTTTTTATTGAGAGCTCAATCCCTGGAGAGTGATATTTGAGCTGGAACATCTTCAAGTACAGTTTATCTGCTTCCAGTACTTCAGTGTCAAATTCATTTTGTGATTACTGCTTCAGGAACGTGGTGGAATTTTATTTATTTCTCAAACACGTTGGAGTTGGCAAAGAAAGAATGATAAAAAAGCTAAGAATTTAAATAAATAAACGATGATTTAATGTTAATAGGCTTCTGTTTAATTTTGCTACCCATCATCATCATCATCGAGTGCTATCTTTGCAACTAAGGTTGGCTACCATGGAGCGCCATTCTGCTCTGTCTCTTGCTTTGATGGTGCAGGTTGTCATAGGCTGGTTTGTCCTTCATCTTTTGATGTTTCCACGATTCCTGTATCGCTTTCTTCCGCCATGTGATGCTCCACATTCATTCATTCGTTTCGTTCACGGCCGACCAAGTTATGTGAGCTAAGATAATTATATATATATTTTCCTATTCTTTCTATTTTATACATCTTAACACACATCCTACCTCCCCTCATGTTGTTTCCTTTTTCATTTTTAACATCCTACTTTCTTCTTATCTGTCCACCTCTCCATTCATCTGATCATCTAACATGTAGTTATAGATAATTGTGCTTCATCGTTTGTTGTCGTTGTCCTTGTACTCTGAAGAAGGCCACAGGCCGAAACGTCTGTATTGTGTTGTGTTCCTTCCTTATAAAGCTGTCATTATACCTTAGAGTGTTTAACACTCCCCACCACTGGCTCCTTGCTACCAGCTTTACCGCAGCGATGCAATTATTTGCCTGTTCCCCATCTTATGATGTTACTCGTCCATGTTAGTCGTGGTCTGCCTTTGCCTTTTTTACCTTGTATTTTCCCCTCCAGGATTACTTTTAGTAGGCTGTTGTGTCTTTTAACATGGCCCAAAAATCGCATTTGTCTTGTTTGAATTGTGTTTAGTAGTTCTCTTTTCATTTTTAGTTGTTTTAAAAACTTTATCGTTTGTTTTCTTTTCCTTCCACCCAATTCTACCTATTCTTCTATATATCCACATTTCAAAGGCTTCAATTCTCTGTTCTGTCTTCTTGTCTAATGTCCATGTTTCTTCAACATATAGGAATGTTGAGAAGACATAATATTTTACTATTCTTAGTTTCAGTCCTGGTGCTATTTGTTTTGATATTAGTATGTTCTTCATGACATTAAAATTACTTTTTGCCATTCCTATTTTTTTGTTTATTTCAGTTGTACATTTTCCATCACTGGTTGTATTATTTTCAAGGTAGTTGTAGCTCTGAACTGTCTCCAGGTCAATTCCTTCAATTTAATTTAGCTACTATGTATCAGCCGCGATAGCTCAGTGGTTAGTGAACTGAACTACAAAGGACAAGGGGTAGGGTTCAATCCCAACCGACGGCTTCCGGGTTCACCCAGCCTTTAATGGGTACCGGATTTTTTCTGGGAAAGTGAAGCGGCACGGGCGTAATACCGACCACATTACCCCAAAAATCATGTGCCGAAGGTCTGGAAAATTTATGGTCACTAACACCATATTCCCTATACGCCACTTGGCGTGACGGGGGTACTTTACTTTTTACTTTTTTACTATGTATCTCATAATAAATATTCTAGTAGAGATCTCTTATAAAGTTTTTTTTTTTCTTCTCTATGGATTTGAAATTGGCTTTCCATGAGACCAGTCATATGGTCTCGTGAGGTGACATTGATCATTCACACAAAACTATGTCCATTGACTGCATTATTGCTTCTATCACCTCACAGTGAAGCTTTCCATTTTCTTTACATTGACCAGAATTAAAGAACTTATGCAACAAAAAAAAAAAAAAGGAAAGAGCCCCGTCACGCCAAATGACGTATATGGAACACGATGTTGGTGACCATAATTTTTACAGACTTTTCGGCATATGATTGTTGAGGTAATATGGTCGGTATTATGGCCGTGCTGCTTTACTTTCCAAGAAAAAAATCCGGTCCCCATTTAAGGCTGGGTGATCTCGGGAACCCGTCGATCGGGATCGAACCCTACCTTTTGTCCTTTGTAGTCCAGTTCACTAACGACTGAGCTATCACGGCTTTCATGCAACAAACATAAGTATTTCAAAACAGCACTGTCTAGTTCCTCTATTCCTAAACCACCAACATCATGAAGTGCCGGCCACTGTTGGTTCAATGCCCAAAACTTTCCACAACTTTCTATTTCTCCACCTGTTTACCGTTAAATCCAAACCGTTATCTTAGACAGCCTATTATTTTTTTTTCTCACTCTATCCTTTCCTCTATCTCATCTTCATTAGGTTTTTTTTACAGCTGAGAAACATACTCCAGCAGTTTCTTGTTCATACAAATGGCCACAATTGTTGATTGTTTTTATTATGTTGGAAGTCAGATTTCTATTTTCTCTTACCTCTTTAAAAATAAACGTCATCTTTACTCTTTTAAGTTGTACAATTTATTCTCTAATTTTTTTTTCTATGAAAGCACATTTCTGTGGCATCCAGCGATGTTTGTGCAGCGAAGAGGATACACTTCCACGTGTCATAATAGCTCAATAGAACAATGAAAACACTTCTTCTTTGTCAATGTAAAAAATGGGGTGTGTAATATTTTGTTCAAATTTTTGGAATAAAATCTGTGCATACGCTATTCGCACTGCACTTTTCTGACATTCAACATCTCTTCTCCCAAACCATTAGACCGACAGAGCAACCAGTGACCATTACCTCTGGTGGTTTAGCCCATCTTTTAGGACTAGAAACAGCATTCCTTTGTTTCGTGCTTTTCATCGTAAGGTTTCCTATGTGTGGTTCAAACTCTTCATCATTGCTTACCATCCGCTATGTTGGTATTGCTTGCTCCCCTATGAGAGTTCTCGTCTCTACTGTGTACGCAACCCATCCAGCTCAGTCTCCTGCCTTTTATCATGACAAAGATCTCCTTGTGGTTGATATAAATGAGCAGTTCTTGATTGCTGGTCTACGTTGTCAAAACATTTAGAGAATTTATTTAAGGCAGTTTGTGTGAGAAGTCTCGACTTATCCTAATCTCTCCCTCTCCAACATACAGATCCACAAACATACAGAAAATACACACGTTTCAAATATCCTTAGTTTATTTTTGTGTTCTACTGATTTATTTTTGTGCCCTACTGGGTAGCTATTCAGACTTTTGGTCAAGTATCAAACCACAAAATAATATGGCTTCGTTTAATCTCGTGTTGAGTTATACACTATTTCCCCTCTCTGGTGTTTCATTGCTGACAAGGTATATGAAAGTATTTACTTTTGCAGTCTCCTGTATTTATATTTTGACAGATATTGGGTTATTTAATTTTACGGGTAAGAGATCCGTCTTTTTAATGTTTTTAATGTAATCAAGCTTGATTGTTGTCTTTGTACAACTTGTTTGCTTTTAACTGGATGGTCTATTGGGTGTGGGATAATAATGAGATAGATCGGCTTGTTACAAGTCTGGCACAGCTGAGAACACTATCCATCGTATTCCTTTGGGGCATATCCTATGTAGCCTGTCCATTACAGAAAAAAAAGATAATGGATGATAGGGGGCATTCTTGTCGTATTCCCATTTTATATCAAATAATTGGTTACAGTGGTTTGCGCAGCATGTGAACATGATATATAGGCTTTTATGTTTATTTACTATTTTGTATGGAATTCCATCGGCCCTCAGTATTCCCTATAGATTATCTGAGTAATGTTATCATAACTTTATTACAGATCAACAGAATGTATACACATTTCACTTTACCATTCTAAATATTGATTATTTATGTTTGTGAATGTGACAATATGGTCTATACAGTGGGGTTTCATTTTGTCTCCTGAAATCTGCTTGCTGCTCCAAAGTTGCAGGTCTTGATATAATGATTGTGCCGAGTGCTTCACTGGGATTTGAATTCACTGACCTGTTTTAATACTGCCACGTTGCTTCAACTTAAAATGCGCATTTCGGAAAGGTATTTTTTTCTGTTTCTTTTGTCTTTTTACTGTTGAGTCAGTGGCCATTATTATTACCCACAATCACAATAATGAGAACTATTTTCTTAACCTCAAGTATTTTCAGTTTACCGATTAAGACTGTAGCATCAGCAATCCTTAGGATGTTTATATTTTGCCCATCGCATTATGTTTAGGGTATGTTCTTTATGGATTTTACAATAATCTATCATTATCAAACACTATAATGGCTGGCGACTACAGTCAT
This sequence comes from Megaustenia siamemsis, assembly GCA_032433765.1. NCBI lineage: Eukaryota > Metazoa > Mollusca > Gastropoda > Stylommatophora > Ariophantidae > Megaustenia > Megaustenia siamemsis. Next base: position 170,223,223 of record JAVIAB010000092.1, on the reverse strand, counting down.
GTCCTCCTACAATTCTCTGTCGACAGTGCATCGAATCATTTCTTTTGTTCATCCACAGTGCTACGACACCAAGCTATCTAATATCTTACCTCTATATGATCCTCGATTTCTCTTTCCCTGTATTTTGTCAGTTGCAACCAAGTATTCACATTTTCATCTTCTCATGATGTGCCCAAAAAAATGTTGATTGTTTCTTTCTGATGTTTTTAGGAGCTCTCTTTTGTTGCTGGCTTTTTTGAGAATCTCAACATTGGCATTTTTTGGCTGTGCACTTGACTGTCATAATAAAATTACTCAATGACATATATAACACTGGACACATACCCGAAGATCTACTAAAATCTATCTTTATAGCCATACCGAAGAAGTCAGGCGCCACTGGTTGTGAAGACCATCGCACTATTAGTCTCATGAGCCATATGACTAGAATATTAGTAAGAATAATCATGAGACGTGTAAGGAACAAAATAAAACCAGAAATAAGTGAGGAACAATGTGGATTTGTGGAGGGAAAGGGCACCAATAACGCAATATACATCTTAAGGACATTGATAGAAAGATCTATAGAAGTAAAGAAAGATCTATATATGTGCTTTATAGACTACACGAAAGCATTTGACAAAGTAAAGCATATGGAAATAATAAATATGCTGGAGAAATTAAACATTGATGGCAAGGATCTGCGAATTATAAAAAAACATGTACTGGCAACAAACAGCAGCTATACGACTTAACAACCAAACAGGACAATTCCAATATATAAAAAAGGAGTCAGACAAGGCTGTGTTCTGTCACCGGATTTGTTTTCACTTTACAGCGAAAATATTATGAGATCAATAGTAGACAAAACAGGAATTGAAGTCAACGGTCACAACTTAAATAATTTGCGATATGCGGATGACACAGTCTTAATAGCACAGACAGAGAACGAACTACAAGATATTATAGACGTAATAGTGGAAGAAAGCAACAAAAAAGGTATCAGTCTGAATAGTAAGAAAACAGAAGTAATGGTTATATCGAAGAAACAATCATCACCATCGTGCAGCATACAAATAAACGAGACAAATCTGAAACAAGTACGATGTTTCAAATACTTGGGCACAATAATAACATCAGATGGGAGATGCACCACAGAAATAAAAAGCAGAATAGCTCAGGTCAAAATAGCATTTCAGAAAATGAAAAATATCTAATGCAACAAATCTATGTCAATAAAAATGAGAAAGAGAGTTCATCGGTGCTATATAGAACCAATTCTGACCTATGGATGCGATTCATGGACAGTAGACAAACAAATGAAAAGACGATTAGAGGCCACAGAGATGGGATTTCTCAGAAGAATGTTGAAAGTTCCCTGTACAGATAAAAAGACCAATAAGGAAGTTCTCAAAGAAGCCGACACAAAAAGGGAGCTCTTAAAAACATCAGAAAGAAGCAAGCATCATTTTTCGGGCACATCATGAGAAGAGGAAAGTTGGAATACTTGGTTACAATTGGCAAAATAAAAGGAAGAGAGATCGCGGACGACAAAGAGAGAAAATACTGGATAGCTTGGTGTCATGGCATGGAAAACAGTCAACAACAGAACTGATACGATGCACTGTAGATAGAAGATTGTGGAGGGATATGATCGCCTACGCCAACCGGCAGGGTACATGATGATGATGATAACACTTGACAGAACTCTCATTGATGTGGCCACTAATCGTCGCTTCACTTCTTTGTCCACTGTCATGATTCATTTCCTTATGTCTGAAATCGGTCTATAAAGCATCGATGAACCATTGTTCTCACCTTTATTGACATAGACTTATTGCATGGGGTGGTTCCAACTCTATAAATTTTAATAAAATTGAAAATAGTGCACACAGCAATGCCTAACTTATTGTTTCATCTGCCGAAACATTCCAGTTCTTATGGCTGATTTGCGTTGTCAGTTTACATTTTCTTTTGTATTTCAGATCTTTGCGTCAACTTTATAAAATGTAATTTGCTACTTTAAAAAGCTCTCTGCTGTTATAAAGCCAAGTACATGTATATTCCATTTTGTGGTGATTCAAGATTGTACAAAGAAATTACGACAGTAGTTTTCTGTTGCCTTCCGTCGGTTTGTTTACGGTTGGCTCCGCTAGCTTTTGGCAAGAACGTCTCACCCACAAGGCAGTGGGTTTGTTTTACTTCAGGGTACCCTCTCTTAGCTTTTTACTCTCCCCAGCATACCTGCTAGGCAGCAGGGCAGCCGCAGTTGTACTGTCTACTGCATACAGTCATCATCATCATGTGCCGTACCGGTTGGCGTTGGCGATCATGTCCTACCACAATCTTCTATCCACAGTGCATCGTACGAGTTCTGTTGTTGACTGTTTTCCATGCCATGACACCAAGCTATCCAGTATTTTCTCTCTTTGTCGTCCGCGATCTTTCTTTCCTTTTATTTGGCCAGTTGTAACCAAGTATTCCAACTTTCCTCTTCTCATGATGTGCCCAAAAAAAGTTTATTGCTTCTTTCTGATGTTTTTTGAGAACTCCCTTTTTGTGTTGTCCTCTTTGAGAACTTTCTCAATGGTCTTTTTAGCTGTCCAGGGAACTTTCAACATTCTTCTGACAAATTCCATCTCTGTGGCCTCTAATCGTCTTTTCATTTGTTTGTTTATTGTCAATGATTCGCTTCCATAGGTCAGAATTGGTTCTATATAGCATCGATGAACTCTCATTCTCATAGTAGCATACAGTAGCAGGTAAAATTACCCGACCTGACCAGATTTGTTATAGACAGTTGTGGAGAGACATGATCACCTAGGCCAACAGTCACGGTACTCGTTGATGATATTCCATTTTCAGCTGTGTACCCATACGGTTATCGGTGCATATTTGCACTTTTACCGACAAACAAATAAATGCAGTAGCCCTAATTGACTGTGTAAAACGTGTACAAATTACAGGTAATGAAACACATTTAAGTAAACTATATTTGTGTTATTATATCGAAAGTAGAAAACAATTAAAATTTAGTAATGAATTTAATCAAATAAACAACACATTTTAAACTATATCGTTAGTGTTTTTGTGTGTTCTGATCCCTTCATGTAGTTTTGTCCAAACCCGAGGTGGAAACTGCTGCTGCAAAGGTTCACGATTAGTTTGTGGGTTCTTGTCTAATTTCAATTTTGAACACATCTGAATAGTTGACCTCTCTCTAGCGCATCACAGCACAATTTGTAGTCTTATAACAACCAACTAGTGTTGATGAACCAATTTAATATTTTCAGGTTGAAAACACATTAAGATCAGTAATGGCACTTTAACATTGAAAAATTATTGGGACAAAACTGGTAAACACTTCTTGGCCGAGAGAAGACAAAACAGCTGAAATGAATGAAAGGAATCGTTATATGGTAATGTGTGCGATACCTTCTGACCATTACTGTCGGGAGTGGAAACTGGGAAATAACGTTTGTACACTTATTTTCCGGCGCACATCTTTACATGCTGGCAATCACACACATTTTATTACAGATCAGCTAATTTTCATTGTTTGGTTATGTTTTGTATCTCACAATGTTGAGGATTGATGCCACTTCTGTTTACAATTATATACGTTATCTGTATACAAGAAAGTTGCAATGCAAAATATGCTGGAATGAAGAAAAGTAAAAAGAATGAAAAAAAAAAAAAGAAAGAAATATGAAAGAAATTTACTTAACGGATCTCGAGATAAGCTATATCCTTACACGAATTATAAACAAAACCAACATATCATTTTGAATTATATTATTATATACTATATATATTATCATTGAATAATGAATATATATATATATATTATATATATATATTACATTTACATATTACACATATGCGAGGGGACCTCTGTAGCCTAGTGGGACAACTGCTCGACTGGGCTATGGACGTTAGGACAACCCATATTCGATTCCCGCTGGCAGCAGTGTGAGTTGTACTCGTGGTACAAAAAAAATACCCCCGCGGTCGACCCAGCCGCTGGCAGAATTGAGTACCAAGATAGCACTCTTGGAAGATGAGGAGTGGTGCCGCCTCGCGTCATGAATTTCGATATTTGAAGCGACACTATCCAAAAGTCTCCGAACACTTCAGGATAGGAGACCGAGCACATATGGATGAAAACTCGCATGCTAAGACGCTGGTTCAAGTCTCGTACTTTACCTTTACATATATGCGATGAATTTGCATTATAATCAAAGCACAAATAACAATTTTATGATCATTTATGGAATAGGTGGTTATTTGCTGGTAATTCTAAAGAAACCAAAGAAACAAAAAAGACATAGATCATGTTTACTTAATTCCTGTTATTCAAATGTGTTGCAATATGGCTGCCTCATAATCACGTGATGAGTTTCTGGTAAGAACTTGTACTAAATTATATTCGGTTTAAAATATAGGAATTGTATTATTTAAAAAATAGAAAAATGTTGCTATTCACGCCATGTAAGGCCCGTTCCAGTTCGAAACCACCAAACCAAGTACGTTGGATCCGCGTCTACTACGATTTTAATCAAGTTGTTATCAATGTTATATAAAGAATACATCTCAAATTTCCTACTAATCAAGAATCAAGCGACCAAATTACAAATGGCATAGAGATGAGAACAGCTATGACGTTCACGGGATTATGAGTTCAGATTATGTTTTCAAAATATGCCACAAAGTTTATGGTAAGATCGCAGACTCGAATTGTGTTGTTGTAACGGACGATTGCATCGTGAAATCAAAGTGTTGTAATAGCGTACCTTCGTGTAACTTTAGATGGTGTTGAAGTAATTGACAATGTTGTAAAATCCGATTGTACTGCAAAATCAGCGAGTCATTTCAGAGGAAGATGCATGTTTACAACACTAGGAAGGATTCACAAATAATCAACAACAGAAAAAAAATACAAATAACAACAAACAGCCAGAAACAGAATGGAACCCGCACTGCTGGACACAGCGCTTTGCCAGAAGATTAAGCATTACGGTACACTGTAACTAAGTAACTTTGTTATTAAGCAAACATTTGTAAATTCTAACCTATACTGTAACTAAAGTAAACTTTTTTATGGAACTTCTTGAACTTAAAATTGTAACTACACCTGTAATTTTTTTTTATTTTAATGTTCGTTATGACAAGCTTCCTTACTTCACATGTTTATACATGTCCCGTCTCTTATTGCGATATCAAGTAATTGGATGGAACAACCTGACTCAGGAAAACTCCGAAATTGATGACAACAATTTCGGTTTCGTGGATGGAGAGCACGAAACTAGTGAAGTTAACACGAAGAATGTTGGAGATACCACACAACTAGATGCAGTTTCCAAGTTTGTAATTGCTTTCTCATTTCGTCAAGTTTCAGCAATTGTTGATAACTCAAGGCATAGGGTGTAATGTGTTTCAGAAGCGTGAAACAAATATAAAATTGCCTAACTAAATCATGAACAGACTGGTGGAAGAATGTTGAACAGTTATCTCCCATTATAAAATCTCACTGAAACTGTTTCACTCTGTGAATACTGTTCATCTTCTTGTTAAAACCATTAGCCAGTCTTCGAGAGATTTCAGCTTAAGGATTTCATCATCATCTTGAAGAAACAGCAGTCGAGATGAAAGGAAAAACAATTGTTCATGCCCTGCAAAAAGACCTGCTATAAAAAAAATGGTGAAACGTGTAGAACTCAAAAATGACAGACATACAACTGAAATGGTATCATCAAGAAATGGACGAGTCTCGACTTTTCCTGTTCACAGACGGTAGTGACAAACACGTAAATCTGTAGGGGTATAATTGTATCTAATAATAGCATCCGAAAGAATTGTGAAGTCAAGGACAAAGGCGTAGACAAAACCTAATCTTCAATTAGTGATCTTTAAAAGACATTAGCATTTTACTATAACTCAGCACTTCAACTTTCTGATTGCTCAATAACGTAACAGGGACTAGTGTGGTCAATCACGAAATATCAGCTGGCTATTTTCATAGAAATCTAGATCACTGATGTAATGGGTTGGGTTCAATTCCGATAAACAGATTCTAGATTCACCCGACCTTAAATGGGTACCGAGTTTTATCTGCGAAAATATGTCGGGCGGTGTGATAAAACCTATAAAACCTATAAAATGTGCCGTTGGTCATTGAAGAATACAGGCGCTAACGCCATATTCCATATCTTTCAAGGCATTGACGGAACTTTTCAGAGTAAAAAAAAAAGTCCACAATAATTAAGTTACTTGTCCAGTACTTACCTATGACCATAAGTGTCACGTGGTGTCTGAGGTGCCTCATCCGAGAGCTGACTTGGCACTCGTAGACCCCAGAGTCCTTCATCTGCACGTCACGGATGACCAGATTCCACTTAGTGCCTCCGTTGTCGTGCTCCACTGAGTACCTGGGGTCTTCGTTGAAGGACAGAAAACCCACGCTGATGGGTGTAGGATCGGAGGCCAAGCGCCAAACCACCTGCTTATATATAAAAGAAATTAGTGGCGTAAGTGAGGAACACAGTCAGAGAACATTACATTAAAGGAGAATTAGAGTATGTATGAGAGAAGTTATAAAACAGTTGGTGTAGAAACAGAGTTTAGTGAAAGTGAAGTAGATGTAATATAGATTTATAGGCGCCATGATCAAGACAAGTATCGTCTAGAATGCTATAATTACTAGCTGACTATGTTATAAATGAATGTACGAGTAAAATTATATGGACATATTTTTGTATGTAAATAATGACTACCGAAATGTTTTCGCATTAGGAAAGTTGTATGATTTAGTGAATGAAGATTGCGAAACAAATTGTACGTAATAATTGCATTAACAGCTGTTTGGTTGGTTACGCATAAAATTAAATTAACAGCATAAGGAATCCTGCATTACCAACTACATAGATAGATGACTACGCATATACATACACAGATTGCTGCACTGAAAGCTGCCTGGGCAATTACAAGGATAATTATGTAAATTAGCATCCATTATTATCTTTTAGCATCGTTATTAATTCATTTTCTCACAAATATTTACACTTCACTTATTCAATTTCCTAAACATTACATCATCACCCACCAGTTCACACCACTGCCTTTCGCACCTTTTTTTCTTGTTGTCGGTCGTTCCCGCTCTCACAAATTGTGACACATCTTCTCCTCTAATTTTAATTTAGAAATGTGTCTTTTCCTTTTGTTTATTTCAAGCTGCGGGGGCTAAGTTGTCAGTGAGCTCGCTTTTGGTGAAAAGGTTCAGGGTTCAGTTTCTAGATGTGGTGAATTATCTTCGGCCGGACACACTTTGGTTGATCTACCTTATAAAATTAGTACCTGGTATATTTTCTCAACAAACTTAGGGCGGCCTAGCGTGATACTGATCACATCACTTATTAAAAATGTCTTTTGGTTATTGAATAATATGGGCATAATATGAACATATGTTATATGTTCAACTTTAAATAACTCTTTTGTTCAACTCCTGTATGATATCAGTGCTTAACATATGGATGTGAAAGATGAAAATAAAACAAGACAAGATAGATAATTAAATGTCTTGGAAAACAAATGTCCTCGTAGGATCTCAAACATAAGCTGACAAGAATATGTATTTCAAACGAACAGTTAAGAGACGAATCTAAACAAGAATATGTATCGAGCTTTACAAGAAGGCGTTGGAGATACATCGGTCATGCGCTAAGAATGAGTTAATAAATACTTCCCCGTCAGGCATTTATGTGGAAACCATACGCTATAAGAAAACAAAGAAAAATATTGGAAGAGAATCACAACCCAGAACATTAACATCTGCTAATGAAAGGTCAACCAAAGATCTACAAGAACTACAAGTTCTACAAGAACTACAAGATCTACAAGAACTACAAGATCTACAAGAACTACAAGATCTACAAGAACTACAAGATCTACAAGAACTACAAGATCTACAAGAACTACACGATCTACAAGAACTACAAGATCTACAAGAACTAGCAGCAAATCATCAATTGTGGAGAGCTATAACTTCGGCTCGAAAAGAAGAAATGAATGAATGTGAATGATGTGTTCGTCTAACATGCTGTGTTTATCCTAAATTCTATGTTTGTCTTGCATGTTAAGTTTGTCTTACATGTTATGTTCGTCTAACATGCTGTGTCTGTCTTACATTCTATGTTTGCCTTACATGCTATGTTTGTCTCACATGTTATGTTTGTCTTACTTGTTATGTTTGTCTTACATGCTATGTTTGTCTTACATGTTATGTTCGTCTAACATGCTGTGTCTGTCTTACATTCGATGTTTGCCTTACATATTATGTTTGTCTCACATGTTATGTTTGTCTTACATGCTATGTTTGTCTTACATGCTATGTTTGTCTTATATGCTATGTTTGTCTTACATGCTATGTTTGTCGTACATGTTATTTTCGTCTTACATGTTATTTTTGTCTTACATGTTATGTTTGTCTTACATGATATGTTTGTCTTACATGCTATGTTTGTCTTACATGTTATGTTTGTCTTACATGCTATGTTTGTCTTCCATGTTATGTTTGTCTTACATGTTATGTTCGTCTTGCATGCTATGTTTGTCTTACATGTTATGTTTGTCTTACATGCTAAGTTTGTCTTACATGCTATGTTTGTCTTACATGCTGTTTTTGTCTTACATGCTATGTTTGTCTTACATGTTATGTTTGTCTTACATGCTTTGTTTGTCTTACATGTTATGTTTGTCTTACATGCTATGTTTGTCTTACATGTTATGTTTGTCTTACATGCTATGTTAGTCTTACATGTTATGTTTGTCTTACATGCTATGTTTGTCTTACATGCTATGTTTGTCTTACACCTTAATTGCCAACCACTTTAATAGAGTTTATGTATAGAATAAATAATTCATGTTGTTGAATGCTCTGCGGGAAGCTTTTAATGGGCTTGCTATTTTGATTATTTTTCATTAATTTTTCTGCATCTACTTTTAATTATTGCTGCGTTTGTATTTTGTTCAAATTATTAGATTCTCATTTCTTGTGTCTTTAATAAGCTCATCCATCATAACCTTGACATTCTCTGTTTTAAATAATTGATGCCCCGTGCGAAGAAAACAAACAATAATTACAACATCAATTATTCAATTTCTGGGATCTGGGTTTTAAGAGAGGGGTTATATGGCTCTGATGAAACAAAGATTACACCTTCAGTGCAGCAGCTACATGGTGTACAAGCTTAGCCTTTTAAATTATTCTTCTCGAAAAGGAAAACAAAACTTGTGACCTACCTGGGATGGATCCACGCCCAGGCTTATAAACAACAGCTGTTTCTACTTTTCTAATGTTTTCGACCACTCGATTTAATTTAACCATTATTTTTTGCATTTTACTTTCCAATTTATTGCTTTTGTTTTGATACTCCCATTAAATGCTGCAGTTTGTTTGTTTAATTTGCCAGAAATCTTTTCATTTTTTCGCGCATGTAGTTAATGGTTTAAAATATATTTTGTCTACACATGTACATTATTTATTTAAGCTCGTATTTGTTGGTCTCATAGATTAATCTCAAATTCCTCTACAAAAAATTATATGCGCGTACAATAATAGAAGCTGTGGCAATCTAAATGTGTAGTTACAAATTTATTTCATGAACATAATTACTCACAGTATCATTCAAGTTAAACAGCTCATTTCTTATTGCTTAGCACATTGGATATATAAAATGATACATTCACTGTTTATATGAATGATTGTGTGAACGTTTGTATTAAGATTACATCGATGATTGAATGAACGTTTGTAGGGGAAAGTGCGTGAACAATATTAAGAGGAATTCAATCAATGATCGGTATTGCTGTTAGGATTAACATTACTGATCGGTATTGCTGTTAGGTTGAACATCACTGATCGGTATTGCTGTTAGGTTTAACATCACTGATCGGTATTGCTGTTAGGTTGAACATCACTGATCGGTATTGCTGTTAGGTTGAACATCACTGATCGGTATTGCTGTTAGGTTGAACATCACTGATCGGTATTTCTGTTAGGTTTAACATCACTGATCGGTATTGCTGTTAGGTTTAACATCACTGATCAGTATTGCTGTTAGGTTCAACATCACTGCACACCTGACGACCCCATAGGTGCTCCGATATCTCCCTCGAGAAAATCCGAGGAGAATCCTGTGACCGATTGTTATGCTGATTGTAGGAACAATTCATGATATCTGCATGTGCTGAATGTAAGTTCTGTCGAGGTTATGCAAATTGATTTGACTTTCTTGTCAAAATAAATAATCACCCCCCCCACCCCCATTTCCCCAACTAACGGTTTGGCCTTCACCTTCCAACTTAAAGAGGATCTAGCCTTTAGTTACTGATGTCAACCTTTCATCCTCTGAAATAATCAGTACAGTATGAAGACAAATATTTCAACTTGTCTTTGCATTCGTGTGTTTCATAGTCTCATGTAGTGTCCACATATCATATATATGTATAGCTTAGAGGGACTGCTAGGTTCTAGAGGCAAGACGCTAGTCTAGAGACACAGAGATTGTGAGTTCACATATCAGTGTCACTAGTTCAGACTTTTATTTATGATTTCTCTCTGCGGCAACCACCCCTGGTCTCAGCAGCAGGGACCGACTTGACACGTCAATTACTCATCAACGGAAAAAAAAATATGAGTACCTCCGAAGACGGAGTTATCTGCCTCTGCGGCGAGGGACTCCTTCGCACACGACTGCCGTGGGAAAAAAACGGAGTAACACGCGAAATTCAGATTCTGGTCTCTAGGGACTTCCCCAGAAGTGGAAGCCGGTGAACGCAAAAAAAAAAGAAAAAAATAAAAAAAATACATATATAGCTTAACGTGGTTATAAAACTTGTATTTCTTCATTTATAGTTGCTAGTGTAATAACCTCTGTAAACAGTTAGCAGAATGTGCGGAGACTTCTATGATGGGGACTACATCTACCTTTCTTTGTTTGGGAGATGAGTTAGTAATTCGGATGATTCCACTGACACGGGCGGTTGAGCAATTATGGATTTTAATTTTTCGAGTCTTACCGGGGCCTTCCATAACCAAAGAACCAAACAAAGTTATTGTTATTTGTCCCTTCGATGTGAGCTTCTGGATGTGAGAAAATGAATCGGTCGCTTTTGAGAGTAGAGCCTAGTAGAAAAGTTGCAGGTTAATGTGGCAAGTTGTGCGTGAAACGAAGGAAGATGGATTTTAACAAGATATAAATGTAGAGATAAATATGCCAAGTTGTGCCTCGCTTTCATTCATCAGTGGCTTTGATAGGAAGGTACACTGTGTGTTTGTTCACGCACAATCCCGGAATAAGGTGCAAATTGATATCAGTTTACCAGCCTCGGCCACGCTCTCCGCAGTGGTCTCCCTTGTGACAAATCTGGGGAAACAATAGCGTCCACTACGAGCCAGAAATTCCAGAAAACAAATGTTTGTTGAACGAATCGTTTCCCACAGAATGTGGCCGACCAATTGAAACTGATTTCCAACACTGATATCTTCGTTCTCGAATGTATTGAATCGATATAATTCAACATCAAATGATTCACGCGGAGGCATGTGTAAACACCATGTTCACAACACGGACTGCCTGCAACAAAAATAAACACCATTTGTGGGTTTGTAATTCGGCTATCTCCAGGTTATACAAACTGTCATCGAACTGCCAACATGGGTTGTCTTTTCATATTAATGACGTGATATTTGCTTTGTCTTTATATTTGTTGCTGGCGTTACATTGCAACATCGTCGCTCCAGAACGGTGGGGTCAAGAAGTTCGCTTTATCACTTCCCACATTTTACTCTTTAAATGGTCGAATTGGATGTCACTGACAAACATATTTGATTATGGTAAAGGTAGTCTCACAGAGTACTTCGTTCTAGTGGTGCTTTTATGAATTTTGTTAAAACTTCACATTATTAGCCTGTGACAGCTTTCGATAAGATGATCAGTATGGTTGTCACAGACAATCTGGCTAACATAATAGAAGAAAACCGATTCATTAGAAACAAACCGTCGCAGAAAAATCATTAAGATATCTTATATAATGAAAAATAACAATTAAGACATATTAAAAGACTTAAACATTCAAAATAACTGGCGTATAAACAGCATTCTACAGAGGAAATTAAAATACTCATGTCACGTAAAAAAGGGACAGTGGGCAGGAAAGAACAATAATGAGAGGCATGGTTCCTGGACGACGCATCATGGGCAGACCAAGACGGAAGTTATTTATAAACATCAAAGAGACCTTGAACATAACATAAGAAGCGGGAGATTGTGCTAGAAACAGATTCTTTTAGACAGACTTTGTTGAATGCAACGTAACAAAGTGAATGAGACTTTGTTGAATGCAACGTGAAAAAGCCACGTAACATGATGATGCTCAAAGTGTTACTCGATGTTGTTACACTGAATAACTCTGTGTGTGAGAAGAGTTCTATCATTTGTATAGAAATATGGTGTGGAGCAATTTTGTTTGGAAACAAACCCACGCCATTTGGGTGGCACAGACTGCAACTTTACTCCCGCTCTTTTGTCCTGTTCCTCCCAATCATTAATGATGAAAGCTCTACTGCAGACCTTTGATGTGTTGCGTGTTTATAATATCCTGCAGAGCCAAATGACAATATTGAAGACAATGATCAATAGACAAGTACAAACCAGCAATAAAGCGAAACTAATACACAGTTATGGCGCTCATAGAGTCAAGAGAGGAAGGTGGTGAGATGATATTGTAATTAGATATGAGGAAACCTATAAGGTAAAGCATGGTCAGCCTGTTTATGTGATGCATGTACACAAATGTAATTATCTTAATATTTGTTGATAATCATCCATAATATGATAACATTATTGACATATCTTCAGTAATTACACTATTTTCTTCTCTTTCTCCGTATTCTCTTCCTTGATCTACACACTTACTGGCCGTCACAAATTGTAAGGTAAGAGCAAAGTTTCTAGTCTTTTTTTTTAACGATCTGGGGATATTCTTCTCTGGGTGCCATGAAGTCTGGTTCACAATTTTATATTTGTCTATACTTTTCTCCTATAGCTTGACTTAGGTCGGCCTCTGTTACCATTTCCTACATTGTCAATTGTAAGACATCTAGCCTTGTATTTGAACCTGACAAGATGTTCAGCCAGGCCGTTGCGAACCGTCAGGCTCAGAATGCAGCAGGAGCTCAACGCTTAGGGGTGTCAAGTAGTCAAAGGGTCGAAACATGTGCTCGAATGTGGTACATCTCATGATAAGATCGCCTTCTGTTGTAAGTTTAATTGAAAGAGCTATATTCTTAGTTTACTATTTTTCTCCTATACATGGCCTGCACATCGCCAGTGTCTTCCTGTAATACTTTGTACATTTCGCCTTAGTTGCGCAACTTACGTACCCCACATTTGCTAAGTTCTTTTATTGGATAACAATGTTCCGAATGTTTGTTTATTAAATTGTTTATGACAAAGAATGAGATCGTTGATGTTTACTTTTCTGCTATCCTCGAACATGCATAAGCACTGAAAGTATGCATGCTTTTTATACAAAATTTGGTGCATATATGTACAGTAGGGGATAGGCAAATAATTGCACTGCTGCGGTAAAGCACGTTGGTAGCAAGGAACAAGTGGCGGGGGTGTAACGTACGTTTTCTTCCCTCCCCTTGTCACTTATCATCACATCAACATTTCAGTTATAAGTCGTCCATACTCTGGAAACCTATGGATTGAGTCTAAGGTAAGTCCCGCTCATTCTAGATGAAGTAGAGTTTATCTTTATTTCGTTGTCCGTTTGTGTTGTTCTCTTTTTCTGAAGAAGGCAGCATGTGGGCCGAAACGTCACTATTTAGTTGTGCTCCTTTATTGCAAAGCTGTCACCGTACTTTGTTGTAGTGTACGTTACACCCCACCATTTGCTCCATGTATGTACTGACCGAATATTCAAATGTTCTTCTTGTTTTTATTATTTATCTCCACTGGTTCCACTATGTGCCTCTAAATGCTTCTCACATACAAGAATGCATTTGCTGCGCCAGTTACTATTTATGTATTCTGCTTGTTGTCACGTTGACACAACCTTGTTATCTTAAACATATGCACACATTACCACAGCAACGTAGCTATACAACAAGAACACTGTATGATGACAGTCAAACACGCAATGCCCTTCTTTGGGCAGGCTACTTAATGATGATTTATGTTCAGTTCAACTTTACTGTAGTTCTGTTGGTGCAGTCTGTATATTTGTGTAATCTAAGCTTCCCTAGAATTAGGAGAGTGTCTGCTGTACTCTTCTTGGTATATATCTATTGTTGTCCACTTTAGCGCCCGGTCTATAACTGACGGAAGGTGGATGACAGTTTGGGAGACGCTTGTTACAGTCCTATTTTGATTTATAACTCCTTACTACTACTGTTGATGTTGCTTGTGAAACTAGTTTAGAGAACTTTGATACTTGCTATTTCTTTGTTTGGAATTCCTAGCCTATCTCTAAGCACACTGTCAATAGCTTTCATAAATTAATAGAAATTAAATGAATTTGACTTTGTCATTATGAACTATGCACTTTTGGTGGATGAGATATTTATTTACCTCATATTCATAGTGAAGCTTGCTTCTTACCTTGATCTGGGTCTACTTTAAGATTTATAGGTTCTGGATCCTCGCCCTACCGAGTATTTTGCACTTTACAATGATTTCTTTGTTCAGTATTTCTATGTAATTATTTCATTTATTTGTGTTTGTGTTTGCCAAATATGAGAATAAATTAACCCCAAAAAATCAACTGCCAGTTACTGGTCTGCTTTACAAAAATAAATCTGCATTTTGTTGTCATGACTAGAAGCTTCTTGGTGTTTTAATCAACAATTGCTTTTGATAACTTAATCAGTCTTTTATATAAAGATCTATTTCGGCCAGAGAAATAACTAGCAACATCGATGGCATTACAGTATTGACATAAGAGAAGGATTTCAGTTCAACCAAGGTAATATTTGTGTCACAGCCCGTGTAGATGGAGGAGCTAGACACGAACATAACAAACTGAGCAGATCTTGACAGAGACAAAACTAGTTCAAGACGGATCTGTAATACGATACCAAAGGAATGCATGGGCATTTACAGAATGCTTGGCAGGAAGAATAGTCAAGGAAGACAGTGGTGCATACGTTATGGCCACGAGTAGCATGACGATGGAGAGAAGTGACCAGGGCATTCATCTAGCATGCACGCTGAGTGAATCGATAAGCATGATAAGAAAAGTGCAGGCGGGCTCTGTACGCATGTAATGGGTAGAGTCATTGCAGAAGTAAAAAATACGTAAGGTCACCTTTGTCTTCGTCCCAGGACATGCGGGAGTACGGGGAAATGAAAGAGCGAACAGGTTGGCTAGCTGTGCTATTGCTGAGGACGGCCAACCAATGGATCGGACGGACATCTTCAATGTCCTCCGAGACGTGGGAAGGGCACATAACTTTGGCAACCATGAGTCCACGTCACTCCTTCGAATGAAAGAGATGGGAGTTAAGATGGACACATCCAGAAATGAAAAACTTAGTGGCCGTGTAAGAAGACTTATCAACCAACACAGAAATGGAGTTGTCAGTCACTGGACACTGAGAGACTTGCTGTGGAGGTGATCGGAGCGCCTATGGACATGTTCGGAGTGCAGTAATGATGATCCACAAATAACTCAATAACTAAATAAGAGACAGAACAAGTTAAAGACAGATAATAAACTCTGACTTGAAAGAGGAAGGACTCAGATTGAGACAGACTTATGACTCTAGAATTCAAGTACACACACAACAGCAGAATGACAAATACCTCACTTCTTCTTCACCCCAAAGCACGTCGTTTATCTTTGTCATTCTTTCGAACACTGCAAAGTCAAGGCCTGTCCACTCATTGATGTTATTTTTTCATCTATTTCTCTGCTTACTTTAGCGGGGTAAGGGTATCCCTTACAAACGGGTGAGCAAGACAGCTGCTTTCCTCCGATAGTATACTGGACAAGTTGGGCAAGGTGGAGTACCGATCAGGGCTACGTGAAGCCATATGGGCAGGTGGTGGTAGATGGTGTTGTGGGAGCGGGTGGTGGATGGTGTTGTGGGAGCAGGTGGTATATGGTGTTGTAGGAGCTGATGGTGGATGGTGTTGTGGGAGCTGGTGGTGGATGGTGTTGTATGAGCTGATGGTGGATGGTGTTGTTGGAGGAGGTGGTGTATGGTGTTGCGGGAGCAGGTCATGTATGGTGTTGTGGGAGCAGGTGGTATATGGTGTTGTGGGAGCTAGTGGTGGATGTTGTTGTGGGAGCAGGTGTATATGGTGTTGTGGGAGCAGGTGGTATATGGTGTTGTGGGAGCTAGTGGTGGATATTGATGTGGGAGCTAGTGGTGGATGGTGTTATGGAAGCTAGTGGTGGATGATGTTGTGGGAGCTAGTGGTGGATGGTGTTATCGGAGCTAGTGTAGGATGTTGTTGTGGGAGCTAGTGGTGGATGGTGTTGTGGGAGCTAGTGGTGGATGGTGTTATGGGAGCTAGTGGTGGATGGTGTTGTGGGAGCTAGTGGTGGATGTTGTTGTGGGAGCTAGTGGTGGATGATGTTATGGGAGCTAGTGGTGGATGGTGTTATGGGAGCTAGTGGTGAATGGTGTTATGGGAGCTAGTGGTGGATGGTGTTATGGGAGCTGGTGGTGGATGGTGTAATGGGAGCTACTGGTGGATAGTGATATGGGAGCTAGTGGTGGATGGTATTGTGGGAGCTGGTGGTGGATGGTGTTATGGGAGCTAGTGGTGGATGGTGTTATGGGAGCTGGTGGTGGATGGTGTTATGGGAGCTGGTGGTGGATGTTGTTGTGGGAGCTAGTGGTGGATGTTGTTGTGGGAGCTAGTGGTGGATGTTGTTGTGGGAGCTAGAGGTGGATGGTGTTATGGGAGCTAATGGTGGATGGTGTTATGGGAGCTAGTGGTGGATGGTGTTGTGGGAGCTAGTGGTGGATGGTGTTATGGGAGCTAGTGGTGGATGTTGTTGTGGGAGCTAGTGGTGGATGGTGTTGTGGGAGCTAGTGGTGGATGGTGTTATGGGAGCTAGTGGTGGATGTTGTTATGGGAGCTAGTGGTGGATGGTGTTATGGGAGCTAGTGGTGAATGTTGTTATGGGAGCTAGTGGTGGATGGTGTTATGGGAGCTAGTGGTGGATGGTGTTATGGGAGCTAGTGGTGGATGTTGTTATGGGAGTTAGTGGTGGATGGTGTTATGGGAGCTAGTGGTGGATGTTGTTATGGGAGCTAGTGGTGGATGGTGTTATGGGAGCTAATGGTGGATGGTGTTATGGGAGCTAGTGGTGGATGTTGTTATGGGAGTTAGTGGTGGATGTTGTTATGGAAGCTAGTGGTGGATGGTGTTGTGGGAGCTAGTAGTGGATGTTGTTATGGGAGCTAGTGGTGGATGGTATTGTGGGAAATAGTGGTGGATGTTGTTATGGAAGCTAGTGGTGGATGGTGTTGTGGGAGCTAGTGGTGGATGTTGTTATGGGAGATAGTGGTGGATGGTGTTATGGGATCTAGTGGTGGATGGTGTTATGGGAGTTGGTGGTGGATGGTGTTATGGGAGCTAGTGGTGGATGGTGTTATGGGAGCTGGTGGTGGATGGTGTTATGGGAGCTAGTGGTGGATGGTGTTGTGGGAGCTAGTGGTGGATGGTGTTGTGGGAGCTAGTGGTCGATGTTGTTATGGGAGATAGTGGTGGATGGTGTTATGGGAGCTAGTGGTGGATGGTGTTATGGGAGCTGTTTGTGGATGGTGTTATGGGAGATAGTGGTGGATGGTGTTATGGGAGATAGTGGTGGATGGTGTTATGGGAGCTGGTGGTGGATGGTGTTGTGGGAGCTGGTAGTGTATGTTGTTATGGCAGCTAGTGGTGGATGGTCTTATGGGAGCTGGTGGTGGATGGTGTTGTGGGAGCTGGTGGTGGATAGTGTTGTGGCAGCTAGTGGTGGATGGTGTTTTGGGAGCTGGTGGTGTATAGTATTATGCTTGCCGGTGGTGTATGGTGTTGTAAAAGCTGATGGTATATGGTGTTGTGGGAGCTAGTGGTGCATGGTGTTGTGAAAGCTGATGGCGGATGGTGTTGTGGGAGCTAGTGGTGTATAGTATTATGCTTGCAGGTTTGTGTATGATATTGTGAGTGCATATGTTTTATGGTGTTGTGGGAGCTGGTGGTGTATAGTATTATGTTTGCAGGTGGTGTATGATGTTTTAGGAACAGGTGGTGGATGTTCTGGGAGCAGCCGACTTGTAGCGCCGAATATGATCCCAACTCCTTGACAACAGACAACATGTTTCTACTGTAGAGACAATAGCTGCGATCTCCGACTCGTTTAGTTACTTCCGTGCTGGAGATGACTAAGTCTTGCCAGGTTATCTTAACCTGCATGGCCTAAATGACAGCCAGACTCTCTAATTTTATGCCGTTTCCATTACAGGCCGGATTAACAATGACTACGTTTCTTGTTCATCTGGACAAGGGTGATAAATACACGGCTGGACAAATATTACACACAAAAAGAAAAGATAACAACATCATTAAAACGAGCGTGGTATGTCAGAACATTAAGGCAAGTAGGAAAGTTGAAAGAATTGACTCACGAAATACTTGAGGCTTGCATTAAATATATTGTCACTAAAGATACAACATTACATTACACACATACACACATGTATATTATATATTATTCTCATATGAGGCCTAATAATGTAAATAGCTGTGCTATGACAGCATTGCTTATAACCTAGTGGAAACACCGCGACAACTATTGGCCAAACTCTTAACTATTCATGTATACTATGCCCATTATTTTCTGTTACAATTTATACACTATAACGAATTTCAGTTTGCACTTATTCATCTCATACAGAAATTACCGCCCTTGTATTAGAACGCGATCGCTATTGTTGAACGTGCAAGGCTGCCAGTGGTTCGAGCTTTCCTTGGGCATCAAAGTAATGGGTAACGAGCCGTCATAGAACACGAGCTTGGCAACTCAGCTGTAAATTGGTGAATTAATCCCGGTGCAGTTCAGGTCTGAGAGCAAAGAAAAGCATTAAACACCTCACCTCTCCACATGAGAGTGTGATTCTCTCATGTCTTCAATGCTAACCCTACTACCATAAGTTAAAAAAAAGTAAAGAGCCCCGTCACGCCAAGTGGCGTATAGGGAATACGGTGTTAGTGACCATAATTTTTACAGACCTTCGGCCTATGATTTTTGGGGTAATAGGTCGGTATTACGCCACTTTACTTTCCCAGAAAATATCCGGTACCCATTTAAGGTTGGTGAAATCGTAAGCCGTCGATCAGGATCTAACCCGACTTTAGTCCTTTGTAGTCCATTTCACTAACCACTGAGCTATCGCGGCTCCCTAACCCTACCACCATGCTACTGGTTAATTAGTAAATTATTTGGTTAGTGTTTGTTTAATTAGGTCCTTAAGCTCGTCTTCTAGGGTAGAAATAATGTTCATTACTTGGTACATCTATAACCTTCTACAACAGGTTGTCCCAAGAGTGGCTTATCATCATCATCATCTACATCATCATCTACATCATCATCAACATCGAGTGCAGTCTCCGCATCGAAGGTTGACTATCATGGAGCGCCATACCGCCCTATCTCTTGCTTTGATTGTCGAGGTTGTCTCTCCGTGGCTTTCTTTGGAATATTACGTGATGAGGCCAATCTCTTTCACGTTGGTCTGCCATATTCGTCTTTCGTGTCCTGAATATGCCTCATGTTTACCACAGACTTTGCTGTTTATATTAGCTCTTACTATTCATTTATGTTCCCCATGGACGCGTCTGGTTTCCTTGGCTTGATTCTCTTTCGTCTTTTCTCCAGCGATCACTTATTATCACTGCAATTATCACTGCATTGTAGTTCTTGTTACTATTTCTGACTTTACTTCTTAATTCTTCTCATTATTTCTGGATCTATTCTCAGTTCTTGTGATTGTTTCTGGATCTATTCTCAGTTATCATGATTGTTTCTGGTTCTATTCTCAGTTCTTGTGATTGTTTCTAGATCTATTCTAAGTTCTTGTGATTGTTTCTGGATCTATTCTCAGTTATCGTGATTGTTTCTGGATCTATTCTCAGTTATCATGATTGTTTCTGGTTCTATTCTCAGTTATCATGATTGTTTCTGGTTCTATTATCAGTTATCATGATTGTTTATGGATCTATTCTCAATTATCATGATTGTTTCTGGTTCTATTCTCAGTTATCGTGATTGTTTCTAGATCTATTCTCAGTTCTTGTGATTGTCTCTGGATATGTTTTAATTCTTTAGATATTTCCTAGATATATCTTTAATTCATGTTATTGTTACTGGATCTATTTTACTTTTTCTAGTTGTTTCTGGATCTATTTCCAGCACTAAAACAGAATTTCAAATGAATCATTCACGACATGTTCTTGCCATAAGACTTTCAGAACCTCTATAAAAATTAAGTGACAATCTATCAAATAGTGAATTACATCACATTTAGAGCCATCACCATTCGTTATTTAGAGGAGCTCTGTGAATATCTCATCTAGTAAATTCTCACCAAGAATATATTCTTTAGCACATATTGAAGATTATATCAATTTACAGAACTGAGTGCTCTCTAGGTAGGGCGACGGTAGGAAGGTGCTGTGTTCCAACCCCGTCACAGACGGTGGGGATTTGTTTCTTCGAATAGGTGGTTTCTTCGTGGCTTTACTCTTACCCTGGATAGTTAGATCACATGTCTAGTCCTCTCGATTATAGGCGAAAAACAGGAAGTCCCGTGTGCACTCTGAGCACGTTCAAGAATCCTTGGCAATTTATAATTACAAATTATTAGGCTAAAAATTACTACTGCCCAGTCAAAATTGTTCACGTCTTAAAAGTCTACATACGTCGAAAACGTGTATATTGGGTAGAAAGGCGCAAATATCGTAACTAACGACACAGCTCATCCAGGCACACTTAAATAGTAAACGTTAAAGAAGAAAAGAAAGTCTATTTATCCCTGGAAAATGAAGGAGACACCATTTCTGACATAACCACAGTGATTAGATTTTGAAGAGTAGAACCAGCAGACAAATTTGAATAACTCAACACACTAAACCTAAAGCATCAGCTATATCTATCACGCGTATTCAAATTTCAAAACAATTTTCAATAATTGAGGCACAAAACTAGCGATGGAAAGTCTTTCTATCTTTCTTCACTTTCTCTTGTACTCGTTTCGGTGTCGAGGGAAATACAAAGTTCTGATTCTCGCCTTTTTGACGGCCTCATTCATTGCCAATTGATGTTTTAACTTTTCTTTCATGTTGTCTGTCCATCTTACTCTTGCTCTGCCTCTTTCTCTTCTTCCTTGTCTTCTTTTAATATATGTTTTCTATGGTAAGAAATCACACGACATACTTTCTAGATGGGCAAACCAGTTCACTTGTTGTTTCTGTAATATATCTTAAGATTGGCTCAATGTCTAATCTTTCTCATAAAATGTCATTTCAGGCTGTTTTTTCTGGTTAATTCAAGTGCTTATCTCAGACATCGCATTTATGTGGTGACAAGCTTTCTATTCTGCTTAGTCGTAAATTTGCCTTATTGCATCTTATACATATTTCTTTGTCGATTTTACCATCTTTAGAAAATGTTGTTCCCAGGTATTTAAAGTGTGTTACTTGTTTTATAACTTGATGTTGTATAGTTACATTTAATGTCGTCTTGTGTCTTCCTATTGAAGTAACGTTTTTTCAGTACTTATTTTCATGTTATTCATTTTACATTCTTTATTTAAAGACAGTAGTTGCTGTTGAAGTTCTTTCTTTGAAATCTATTAGGGCCTGGTCATCATCAAAATGTAGTTCATTTATTTTCAACACTGTGATTTGACATCTTTGCATATTTTGTCCAGGTAAGTGATCAACAAGAGTGGTGTCAACACGCAGTCTTGTCTTACTCCAGATGTTACTGCCAATGGTTTTGATGTTCCTTTAATCGCTCTAATCACACTTCTACACTGACTATATAAGCCCTTGCAACATCTAATAAGGTGATCATTTATTCCGTAATGAGTCAATGTTTGCCATAATACATTTCTATCACCCAAGAGAAAGTTTTCTCTTGGTCCACAAATGTAATGCAAATATTTTTCGATGTTCAACGTTCTTCTCTACTAGCTGCCTGAATGACAACATTGCATCTGTGCAGTTTCTACTTTTTCTGAACCTCCTCTGTCTACTTGGGGTTCTATAACAGGTCTTAATCATGTTTCTATAATTTTGACTTGCATTTTGCCTGCGTGTCACAGCAGTGGTTTAATGATGGAAAGAGAATCGCTAAAAACTTGCAACTTTTTAACACCTTTGAAATTGTGGAACTGGAATCTGAAATGAGTTGCATGAGAATCAGAAAGAGGGCATAACTGCAAATCTTAAATGTTTAAAAAGCTAATTAAATCGGCTTTCGGAGGTTTTAGAAGAAGCTTCACTGTTTTGACACCCATTGTCTATTTCACTGTAGCCAAATTTTTTAATGAAGCACAGAATGAATTATTGGATCAGTGCAACGATTACTCGCCACATATATTTTAGTTAGAAAAACAAATTGACCAATTTCTGCGATACAATACATAATGCATGTCCAAACCACCATACGGCGTGTCCATAAACAACATAAAGCGTATCCATAAACTATTTAAGGCATATATAAAATCACCATAAAGAATATCCATAAACAACATAAGACATCTAAAATCACCATAAAGAATATCCATAAACAACATAAGACATATCTAAATCACCATAAAGAATATCCATAAACAACATAAGACATATCTAAAATCACCATAAAGAATATCCATAAACAACATAAGACATATCTAAAATCACCATTCTTCTCATTCCAGCGTCATTTGTTTTAGGGGATGGTTGGTTGGAAAAAAAAGGGAGGAAGGGGGGAGGAATCATATTCTCTTTTGCATACCTTTTTGTGGACTGTTTTTTTCTTTTTTTCTTTTAACGGAGTGGCGTATTACCCCCCCCCCCCCCTCATCACCAATCACATTTATAGTTTATCATTATACTAACCAAATATTGGTAGCAACCATATTCCCATGCTCCAAAAAGAGTGATGAGAATCTTCACATGTTTCATGGCCGCCCCGTTTATTATGACAATGCATGATAAAATATTAATTCTAACTGTTTCTAAATACCACACACAGCTCAATAAACGACACAGAGACAATAGTCGATAAATAACACTTATTTTTATAGATTTAAAAATAATCTACAAATATTTATTTGTATTATTATTGTTTTTATTATTACCTATCATTTTTGTTTACTGTGCACAGCTGTTTCGGTCAATATCAAAGTGTCATATACATTCTAATTCTCTAAACTGTGTAGCTCTAAGAGAGATGCTCTCAGTCTTATAAACTCAGTTTATTCATAGAGCTGACATATTTTAAGAGGGGTTCCAGTAAAGATATAGTCCCACCACGTCTCGCCACCTTTGTCTTGACTCATGCCTTGCAGCTCTTCGGGGAGCAAAGGATTGCAAACAGGCCCAGTTCTGTGCTGTCTACTCCAACTAAGCGCACATCCATCCTGTAGCCACACTCTGCCAGCAGACCCCGGTTCTGTGCTGTCTACTCCAACTAAGCGCACATCAATCCTGTAGCCACACTCTGTCAGCAGGCCCAGTTCTGTGCTGTCTACTCCAACTGAACGCACATCCATCCTGTAGCTACACTCTGCCAGCAGGCCCGGTTCTGTGCTATCTATTCCAACAGAGCCCACGTCCATGTGCATCTTCTAATTCTGTCTCGACGATTCTCAGTCGGGTCAACCTTACTAGTTCTTTATTCACTCTAATTCGCCGACTGTTTTGCATTATTGCCTGATTGTCTTCGCAACGTCTAGTCAATCCATCCCTATTTTATCTCTTGATCTCCTTTACCATTATATCTGGGCAGCTCTTTCCTAAAGACTTTCGCTTGTATTTGTATTTGGCCTCTAATATTATGAAGCCGTCGGAGACATCTGTTTATGAAATATTTGAGTATACTGCTCTTTGTCTTTGTTTCTCTCCATGTTTATGAACCATAGAATAGGATTTCCTTGATGTTTTTGTTGAAGATCCTGATTTTTTAAAATGAGAAAGTGCATTGGAATTCTACACAGGGGGAAGTGCATTGTACGTCAATGTAGGCAGTTATGGCTTTGTCTTTTCCGCTTTCAATGTCTTTGTCAGTTTCACCGTCTATGTTAACTACGCTGCTTAGATAGGCGAACGTTCCTGTCTCTTTGGTGTTCATCCCTTGGAGTAGGATTGACATCTAATGTTTGTTGTTGGTTTTCATCAATTCTGTTTTACATAAACTGATTTACAGACAAGTTGTCTCTTCTGAGATTCTATTTAGTTTACTCTTAGTATGTTGTTGTTTATGGGATGTTGAAACACATATCATCAACGAAGACTAGATCCTCGTATTGTCTACTGAGAATTCACTGGATACTGATTTTCTTCCTTGAGGTGGTTCTCCCTATGATCCAAACTATCACTAGAAGTATAGACATTAACAAAAGATGACATATTTAATTAATTCTTTTTTTTTATTGCGAAGGTAGCTGTGGACTTCCCGTTATGGACAACTCGGCATGCAGAGTTTTCACAAAATTGCTGAGTAAATT
The DNA here is from genome assembly GCA_032433765.1 of Megaustenia siamemsis. Classification (NCBI taxonomy): domain Eukaryota; kingdom Metazoa; phylum Mollusca; class Gastropoda; order Stylommatophora; family Ariophantidae; genus Megaustenia; species Megaustenia siamemsis. The sequence goes on along the minus strand of JAVIAB010000092.1, from coordinate 170,198,466 downwards.
TGATCAATTTGTTTGCAATCGTATAGTGTAGCCTCAGTTTCCACATCTCTGTCTACACTATCAAATGCTCATTCCACGTCCACAGAGATGATGAACAGGCTGATTTTATTTCCCAGAAAAATCTCTGGTTCTAGTATTCATCAAAAAGTATTAATTTCCTACCTTAATTGATTTGATAAGTCTGCGACATTTTTGTAGATTAATGCACGAGAGAATTAACATATCAAAGACTGATTAATGCACGAGAGAATTAACATATCAAAGACTGATTAATGCACGAGAGAATTAACATATCAAAGACTGATTAATGCACAAGAGAATTAACATATCAAAGACTGACTGATTTCTAGATTTATCCATGTGAGAAGAAATACACAAAAGATCAACTACTTTGTGGACTAATGCCCCTGAAAAGAAAACCATCAAATATTGACTAACTTGTCTCATTTTGATGTGAAATAGTCAAATTTGAAATACAACCATGGACAACTAAAGACAATTAAAAACTCGGGGACAAACAGTTGTGTTAGTTATCAGGAGTGGATTTGCAAAACTACTTCAAATAAAAATTAACTTAGAAACGAGATTTTACTGGAACAAGTGCATGGGGCTGGCTTGAGCGAGCACTTAGGCTACAGCTGAGATAATTGGCCACACGTCACAGTGCATTTTCTAACAATAAAACGTTATGGTATTATATTTATTTTCATTGTATGTACTCTCTTGTAAATGTGTTTCTCAGCAGGTAAATGTAGCGTGTTAGGTTACAAGTTACTTGACCTTCATAATAGAAGTGGGTTACGGTTGAGAACAGAAGCGTTGAAAAACACAGCTCTACAAGACAATGTGAGTGAACTCAGAATGAGGCCGTTATTCCATAGCCCTTTAGTGAGCTTCCCTGAAGACAACAAAAATAGGTTAGAGCCCTCTAATCCTTCCTTCCGATCGTGCATCGCTCGAGGTTGCTATAACCGTTTCCTTCTATTTCTCTTTTTGTTTTGTGCGGCTGCTCTTTGTGACTAATTAAGTCAAAGCATGCCTATTCTTTGGGAGCCGCGATAGCTCAGTGGTTAGTGAACTGGGCTACAAAGGACAAGAGGTAGGGTTCACCCAGCCTTAATTGGGTAAGGGATTTTTTTCTGGGAAAGTAAAGCGGCATGGGCGTAACACCGACCACATTACCCCAACAATCATGTGCCGAGAACCTGTAAAATTTATGGTCACTAACACCATATTCTCTATACGCCACTTGGCGTGACAGGGGTACTTTTATTTTTGTTTAATGCCCATTCTTTGATCTTGCCATCCTTTATTCTGTCTTCTGCATTGTTTTCGCCTATTCACTCTTTCCTATAACATGATTATTCACTATAACCGATTAACATAAAAGTAAAGTGCCCCCGTCACGCCAAGTGGTATATAAGGAACATGTTGTTAGTGACCATAAATTTTACAGACCTTAGGCACATGATTTTTGGGGTAATGTGGTCGGTATTACGCCCGTGCCGCTTTACTTTCCCAGAAAAAATCCAGTACCCATTACAGGCTGAGTGAACCTGGAAGCCGTCGGTTGGGATCGAACCCTACCTCTTGTCCTTTGTAGTCCAGTTCACTAACCACTGAGCTATCGCGGCTCCCTACCGATCAACGTGCTGTACGGCTATATCATTCGATTTTGATTTTCTTAGTGGTATTGAGGATCATCCTAGGGACAAGACGGAGGTGTCTTCACTTTCATTTGTATAGTTGATCAGGTATGAGGTGCGCTAATTTGTTATCACATCATCATGTGCCATACCGGTTGGCGTAGGTGATCATGTCCCTCCACAATCTTCTATCTACAGTGCATAGTATCAGTTCTGTTGTTGACTGTTTTCCATGCCATGACACCAAGCTATCCAGTATTTTCTCTCTCTGTCGCCCGCGATCTCTCTTTCCTTTTATTTTGCCAGTTGTAACCAAGTATTCCAATTGTCCTCTTCTCATGATGTGCCCTAAAAATGTTGATTGCTTCTTTCTGATGTTTTTAAGAGCTCCCTTTTTGTGTTGGCCTCTTTGAAAACTTCCTCATTGGTCTTTATAGCTGTCCAGGGAACTTTCAACATAAAAAAAGTAAAGTACTCCCGTCACGCCAAGTGGCGTATAGGGAAATATGGTGTTAGTGACCTTATATTTTACAGACCTTCAGCACGTGATTTTTGGGGTAATGTGGTCGGTATTACGCCCGTGCTGCTTTACTTTCCCAGAAAAAAATCCGGTACCCATTTAAGGCTGGGTGAACCCGGAAGCCGTCGGTTGGGATCGAACCCTACCCCTTGTCCTTTGTAGTCCAGTTCACTAACCACTGAGCTATCGCGACTCCCTCTTTCAAAATTCTTCTGAGAAATCCCATCTTTGTGGCCTCTAATCGTCTTTTCATTTGTTTGTCTACTGTCCATGATTCGCTTCCATAGGTCAGAATTGGTTCTATATAGCACCGATGAACTCTTTTTCTCATTTTTATTGACATAGATTTGTTGCATAAGATACTAAAGGGAGGTCAAAAAGTAATGCACACCAATTTTTTTCTCGGCTAATAATAAAGATAGGAATATGAAATTTTGCACACTTGGAATATGACATGTTCCAATTATGTGTACCAAATTGCACAGCATTTTGATAAATATTACGCAATCTATGAACCGTTAAAATGGAGCTTGTCAACAATGTCCGTTACAAACAGCGAATTGTCATAGAATTTCTGGTTGAGGAAAAAGAAACTGTGGCAAACATTCATAAACGACTGTGTGCAGTGTACAAATGTTCTGCAGTCGATAGGAGCACAGTTAGTCGCTGGGTTCAGAGAATTAAAGCTGCAGAAAGTGTACGAGTGGAGCTGCATGATTTACCGCGTTCTGGACGTGTTGCCTCGGCTACTAGCACAGACATGTTAAACCGGGCTGATGCCATTATTCGTAAGGATAGGCGTATCACTAGTCAGCAATTGGCATTGCAGCTTACAGTCAGCAAGGGAAGTGCAATCGCAATTTTTAAAACTCTCGGATATTCAAAGATTTGCGCTCGATGGGTTCCTCGGTGCCTAACAAATGATCACAGAGTTCAAAGGAAAACATTCTGTTCTGAATTGTTGGAGCGTTTCGGTGTTGAAGGAGAAATGTTTTTGTCAAAAATTGTTACCGGTGACGAAACGTGGGCACATTATTATGAGCCTGAAACAAAAATGCAGTCAATGGAATGGCATCATCCGCAGTCACCAAAAAGAAAAAATTCAAAACATCTCCATCAGCCGGAAAGGTGATGATCACTGTCTTCTGGGACATTGATGGTGTGATTCTTGTTGATGTAATGACAAGAGGTGAGACAATCAACTCGACAGCTTACATCAATACACTGACAAAACTCAAAAATCGGTTCCACAGAGTTCGGCCTAATAAGCCATCTGCAGATTTGTTGCTTCAACATGACAATGCACGCCCTCACACAAGTCTGGTAACACGGGAAACAATCAACAAATTTGGTTGGACTGTACTGCCCCATCCTCCTTACAGCCCTGATCTGGCTCCCTCAGATTTCCATCTGTTTGGACCACTCAAAAAATTCCTGCGTCGGACACACTTTGACAATAATGAGGGTGTGATCCGTGCAGTTAAAAAATGGCTACGCGAGCAGGACAAAACTTGGTACAAACGAGGCATTCATGACCTAGTTTCGCGTTGGCGTAAGGCAATACGCTTGGACGGAGATTGTGTTGACAAATAGGTAGTGTCAAGGGGATGTTCAGCTACAATCTGTGAAAATTTCACACATTTTGCCCGAATAGTTTCCGAGAAAAAAATTGGTGTGCATTACTTTTTGACCTCCCTACGTATTTTTCATTTTCTGAAATGCTATTTTGGCCTGTGCTATTCTGCTTTTTATTTCTGTGTTGCATTTCCTTTCTGATGTTATTATTGTGCCCAAGTATTTGAAACGTTGCACTTGTTTCAGATTTGTCTCGTTTATTTTTATGCTGCATGATGGTGGTGATTGTTTCTTCGATATAACAATTACTTATGTTTTCTTACTATTCAGACTGAGACCTTTCTTGTTGCTATCACAGCACACCATTAAAAACACAAAAACACCTTACAGTTGTGTTCCTCTGTCTCTACTGTTAAAATCTACGCCTTGGAAGCGTATTGAAAAATGGGCACATTATGTTGAAAAATCGTCCCCTCCACTGGCAGCCAGCTATAGTATCGATATATATATATATATATATATGCCCTCCCAACTTCGAGAAGCTAGAGGAATATTGTGTTAACGAGCACGTTTTTTACTGCGCATTTTATAGGCGATGTGATCGGTATGACTCCATATGTCCTAGATTGTCAGGGGACAAGAGAAAGGATCAGTCTATTTTTGCTTCCAGTGGATAGAGTTTATATAAGAAGGTATATCAAACTCATCTTATGCAACCATATATCATTAGTAACCATTTTGTTTTTTTGTTGTTTTTTGTTTTGTTGTAGATCCATCATCATTAAACTCGACTCAGGCGGCGTTTGTTGGCGTTTTCCATTTTATTTCTGATAACACTGGAAGAATGTTGGCACAGTGCACGAGCTCTGTACAATAACAATCATCACCATTATGCAGCATAAAAATAAACAAGACAAATCTAAAACAAGTGCAACGTTTGAAATACTTGGGCACAGTGATAACATCAGATGGAAGATGCAACACAGAAATATAAAGCAGAATAACTCAGGCTAAAATAGCATTTCAGAAAATGAAAAATATCTTATGTGACAAATCTATGTCAATAGAAATGAGAAAGAGAGTTCATCGATGCTATATAGAACCAATTCTGACCTATGGAAGCGAATCATGGACAATAGACAAACAAATGAAAAGACGATTAGAGACCACAGAGATGGAATTTCTCAGAAGAATGTTGAAAGTTCCCTGGACAGCTAAAAAGACCAATGAGAAAGTTCTCAAAGAGGCCAACACAAAAAGGGAGCTCTTAAAAAACATCAGAAAGAAGCAATCAACATTTTTTGGGCACATCATGAGAAGAGGAAAGTTGGAATACTTGGTTACAACTGGCAAAATAAAAGGAAAGAGATATCGCGGACGACAAAGAGAGAAAATACTGGAAAGCTTGGTGTCACGCCATGGAAAACAGTCAACAACAGAACTCATACGATGCACTGTGGATAGAAGATTTTGGAAGGACATGATCGCCAACGCCAACCGGTACGGTACTTTATGATGATGATAAAACAATGTTACAAAAATTAGCCTGGCCAGCGGTGTATAACATGCTCTTTTTATTTTAAACTGCACACATTCTTATATGTGCTCAACTTTAACATGGGTCTTCCCTGTCTGATAGGGCTAACAACTGGGACATTTACCATGAGGTCAGAGGTTCCTGCGGCTGGGGGAAAAATAAATCAGATATTCCCAATTGTGGTTCGAATCCGTTACCTTCATGTTGTTGGGCGAGAACCTTACACACTAAAAAATATTGGACACGTGTGTCGTCTACATAACGGAAAATGGCAAATATTTTATACCCGTTTACACATATATATTTTTTCATTATAATGTTTGCATTACGAAAAATGGCAAATTTGGATACGCGCTCCGCTTCCTCTTCTTGTACCTTTTTAGCTCCCAGTGAAGCATATGTCTTCAACAAACACTTTCCAAGTCGTTCTGTTTCTTGTCATTCTTTTAAGATCATTCCATGTCTTTCCCATCATCTTCATCTCTACTTCTATCTGTCTTCTCCAAGAATTCCTTGGTCTTCCTCTTTGTCTTTTCACTTGGGGATTCTAAAAAGGGCCTGTTGTGTAATACTCTCAGTTGGCTTCCGTAGTGTGTATCCTATCCAGCGCCATCGTCTTCGCTGTATCGCATTTTATCCACTGGTGTTTGACTGGTACATTTTCATAATTCTATGTTAGTGCTTTTGTCCTGCCATTTCCATCCTTTTATTCTGCGTAAGCATCCATTAATGAAAGTCAGTATCTTCGTGATTGTCAATTTTGTTGTTCTCCATGTTTCACAGCCATATAATAGGACCGCCTTAACATTTGAGTTAAAAATTTTTATTTTTGTATTTAATCAAATTTCTTTGGAATTCCATACGTTTCCCAGTGCAATGAAAGCTCCTATTGCTTTTGATATCCTTATTTTGATATTATTTTCTGTTCCTCCCTCTTTATCTATATTACTGCCCGGATAGATGTAAGATTGTACATCTAATAGACGTATTTCTCCTATAGTCCGTTCAGAAATTCATAATCACACCTGAATTAGTTTTGCGTCATAACCGCTTGTTATTTTGGTTTCAAATTTTGCATGCAGTCTTAGAATATTGATGACGTTATAGAAATATTTTTTGCTCTGAGAAATTTGATCTAGTTTAAAAGTTTTCTTCTGTAGGCTATATTAAATTCACACTGTTCGAATTTGACACCATTTTAGGATATATACATTAATTTGGTGCGGTCGTTCACGTAAAATAGTTTGACTATTGCAGAAACACTAACTTCAGGAAAATCCCGTGCACAAAACTGAATTGTTATTGAACGACATGACGCACCACGGCCTGGGCATTAATTACCGAAGGGAAGGCGTATCTTTATTAGTTTTGTGAAGACTCAGTAGACAATTTGTTGACTTTAAATACCAACATTTATATCTAAATTACAATGAGTGTGAAATGCAAATTTATAACTATGCAAAAGGTTACTGTTTTACTATATCAGCACTTCCTTAGGGAATCCAAGATGGGGCATTTATATTGTGATATTCATGACCCAGAGAGACGAACGCAATTCGCGCTTGGTCTTAATAAATCGTCATTTTCTCGTTGGATTAAACAAGTCTCAGAGTGCACTCAAGTTAATCAAGGAAGGAAAAGGAAAGTCGACAGTTTTGACATGGATGTTATGAAACGTGAGATATTGAAAATGTTTGCTAATAATGTACTTGTTACTCTCAGGAATTTGAAATTAAAATTGCATGCAGACTGCAATATTGACATTTCTAAAAGTACTCTATGGAAGATTGTGCTAGGAGCCGGCTTCACTTTCCGAAAAAACTGTTGGAGGCAGGAATATTATTTGTGAAAAACCACACTTGGTCATTGCTCGAAGCAAATACCTGAGACAGATCCGTGAGCTAAAGAATGGCAGTCAGTAATTGGCAAACTCAAAAGAACAATTCCGAGCAGCAAAGGCCAGCGCATTATATTAACGCATGTTGGAAGCACTGAAAACGGCCTTGTCCATGATGCGGGACTTATTTTCCAATCAAAAAGTACCGACGGTAGGGACTACCATACTGAAATGAATGGAAACATTTTCAGACACTGGTTGGAGAACGATCTTTTACCAATCCTGGAGAGACCTTCATGCATAGTCATGGATAATGCATCATACCACAATGTCGTATCAGTGGAAGACAAAGTGCCTACTGCATCAAATACAAAAGAGCAAATTAGGACATGGCTTGCGAATGAAAATGTCAAATTTGACGACACATATTTAAAACCTGAATTGTTATAACTTGTGAAGAATGCGAATAAGAAAAAGGTGTACCATTTTGACAAAATCATTGAGAAATACGGCCACACCTCTCTTCGACTCCCTGCATATCATGCGCACCTTAATCCAATCGAACTTGTCTGGGCTCACGTCAAAGGACAAGTTGCAGAACAGAAAAGGACGTTTAAAATGTGTGATGATGAAGTTCTGACACGCGAGTCTCTCTCAAAAACAGACGTTCCGTTCTGGAAGAAGTGTGTTGAACATGTGCTGGGGGTGGAAGATGAGTGCTGGAAACGAGATGGATGACTATTTGTCCAGCCATTAATGATTATCAACCTCTTGGAATCGTCAGATTCGGAATGATTAAAATTAAGATGAATTCAATTCCAGCTGCAGTTAGGACGTCCTGGGGTCTAATGGTGACCGAAGGACAAAACAAATTGTAACCAATTGAATTCATGTTTGCAAATACACATAACGAAAAACACCCACAATTAAGCACTATGTAGATACGCCTCTGACAAGAATTGCAGTAAACTGGAAAATTTAACACGATTACTGTAAACTCTAAAATTTGAATCAACTTGTGTGATATCGTCATAAAAGATCAAAGAAATTCATCGATGTGCGAAATCTGTTGTGTTTGTGGAATAAAAAATACCAAAATCTTTGCGTCATCAATATTCTAAGATTGCATGCAAAATTTGAAACGAAAATAACAAGCGGTTATGACGCAAAACTAATTCAGGTGTGATTATGAATTTCTAAACGGTTATTACCAGCTGTAATAATTCTCATAATGTTGGTCTTATCTCTATTAATCTTCAGTCCTAGCTATTGTGATCTCTCATCAAGTATGCTCATTTTATCCTGCATCTGTTGATGGCTGTGTGATAGGAGAGCTATGTCATCAGCAAAGTCTAAATCAAGTTGTTTGGTCAGTGACCACTGGATTCCATTTCTGTTGTTTTACGCGCTCCTTTTACATAACATAAAATAGCACATATTGGATATACGCGCCGTTTACATAACATAAAATAGCAAGTATTGGATATATGCGTCGTTTACATAACAGAAAATACTATATATCAAATACATGTATCGTTTACATAACAGAACATGACAAATATCAAATACATGTATCGTTTACATAACAGAACATGACTAATATTAAATACATGTATCGATTACATAACAGAACATGCCTAATATTAAATACATGTATCGTTTACATAACAGAACATGACAAATATTAAATACATGTATCGTTTACATAACAGAACATGACTAATATTAAATACATGTATCGATTACATAACAGAACATGACAAATATTAAATACATGTATCGTTTACATAACAGAACATGACTAATATTAAATACATGTATCGATTACATAACAGAAAATGGCAAATCTTTGAATTGTTGAATGTTTAAACTTTAGCGCCATTTTGTAAATGTGGCAGCAGTTAAGACAACAAAGACACGAACATTCCAAGAGCATGTTAGAAATGAAGCTGGATAAAGAAAACTCCGAGCACACACATTTACACAGAAGGACACATTTAGCCAGAACAGACCACACATTAATGGGCGGTTTATTTTAAGGAAAGCTGATTAAACCGAGATCCTGAATAATTAATACGGATCGCTGTTCGGCGTTTTTTTAAAAAAAGAGAAAAGGTTGGAAGCATTTGCTGATAATTATCTTCCAATAGAACGTGTTGTTGAGAAACAGATGCCTCCGTGGATCGAGTGGGGCTAGATGATGTAACGTTATTTCCTGGCACAAAAGATAGCTCGATCGTGAAAGATTTTAATTAATATTTATACTGAACATTGGTTTCTTCTATCTTTGTTTAGTTATGAGAAAAATTCTGGCTAGCAATTTTATGTTTTGTTTTATTGATTCATTAAATTGTCCTGAAATGTCTGCACGTGATTTTCAGTTTATGTTTTTAAGTAAACCTTTGTTTTCACAAGAAAGTTGAAACCTTAAATAGATCTCGCAGCTACACGTTACAAAAAATGGTCAAAAACTACTACAATTACAAAATGAATAAACAAAGTCATAATTATTACGTCCATCTCCAACCTTCTCTCCATCACTATCATCCCATCCCTAGTAAACAAAACACAGCGCCTGAGAAAAGATAGACAATGGGGAGCGTAAAATAGTGAAACAAGTCTGTACACGAAACAAGTGGTGGGATAGCTTACCTTACTTGATGAGAAGTGCCTATACACCCCGTGAAAGAGAATTAAGCTACATAGCACACAGATATAACAACATATTTGTGCTGTCTTCATATTCATATTATTTATTGACTGGCGTAGGGAATCATATTTTCAAGCAGTCTCCTGTCCACTGTCTGTGTCCGTTCTACTGGTGACTGTCCTTTACTCTGCAAAGTCATGTTGTCCAGTCATTGTTTCTGACTGTCGTCTACGGTTCTCTTCCTTTCAGTGTTCCTCTTTATTGCTAATTGGCCCTATCTCACTTATATTATAACGTTTCAAAAGTGCGTCATTGTCTCATTTTTAATGTGATAGGTTAATTAATTTTAATGTGTTCGTAAACCTGGGAGAGCCGACCATTAAAGGGCAGAATCCCCCTACAGAAAATATCATCTGCTGCCTTGCAGGAAGATTGGGGACAATCAAAGGCTAAGGAATGCAAACCTGAATAAAATGCTGGCTGAAATCGGATGCACTGGGCCACTGGCGCAGAACACAGTGCAACGTGTTAACGGGTGTTCAATCAGAGTGGATCTGGCAGACTCTAAATGTGATGTTCTGTCTGTGGGGGCGATCAACACACTTAACCTGACAGCTGACTTCATGTTAGAGTCTGGAATCCTACTCTGATTGAGCCCTGATCGCAGAGAGAGAGAGAGACAGAGAGAGAGACAGAGATTTTAATGTCTTAATGTTATCTTATATTAAATGTGTTGGGTTATAGTTGTTCAAATATATGTTAGGTTATTTTATTTTTAATATGTTAGGTTATCTCAGTTTTAATGTGCGTTAGGCTATCTCATTTTTTATGTGTCAGATTATCTCGTTTTCAATGTGTCAGATAATATCGTTTTTGCTGCTTTGGGTTATCATATTTTTTAATGTGTTAGGTTATCTAATTTTTAATGTGTGAATTTATCACATTTAAAAAATTTGTTAGCAGACCTCTTTGTGTTGTTTTATGAAACTATTTTTTGTTGTTGGTTTCTTTAATAATTTCTACGCTGATCTAGGGAAACTCTAAATATGTGTGAGAAAAAAATCTATGTTGCCCATTTTTTCCAATCATGAGAACTGCTAAAATGTACTCATGGAAGAAAGCGATAGATCCAGACTATGGACAGGCTGGCGGAGGATAGTTAAAACAGGTGAATAGTTTGAGCCAAACCTGGAGAACCCTAAAGAATAAAGACCTGAAAAGTGGAACTCGTTTGTCCTTCAAGACCCCACAAACAAAAAATACCTTTGTCTACGTTGTTTGTCTATGACAAAAAATAAAAGAAGACTTGTCCATGTCATGCTTACATAGGAATATTTGGGTTATTTTTAGCCTTCAATAATTCTGTTTTTTTTTTTTAATTTATTCATTTGCCACATATTTGTTGCTCAAATTGTGTTTTCTCCTTCTTTGGCATACCTCTTCAACCTTGTCTTTTTTTTTTCCCCCTGTATTTTCATTATTCCATGTAATGTTATTACTCTGTTGATCTATGTAATTCTATGCACCAGTTTTAGGGCTGCCAAGTTTACTTTGACGAGGCGTGTTAAAATAATATTAAACACGCAATATTACTATTTCATGCAATTTGCGTATTTAAAAAAAAACTATTGCATCATTTTTGTTATTATTTAAAATAGTTAGTTTACTTTTTTCAGGATTTGTTAACATTCTAAGATCCATTTATAATCTGATAATTTGTGTGTTCTCTTCTTTGCATTAATGTGAAGTCTTTTATATACACCGGTGAAATGACACTGCCGCACTGACTGGTCATAGGAGAGAAATGGATAGGGATTCTCTGCTACAAGAGTCGTAAACCATGACAGAACAAAGTGGAGTGTCTTTGCGAACTATCAGCGGTATAAGTTTGATGATGGTGGCAGTTAATGTTATTTCTCTGTGCAAGCTGTTAGAAACGTCCTTTAAGAAAGCGACTATTACGTTAAACTCTGTGGGCATACTCCGTGGAGTTCAAAACGCGTGGTTCCGTCATGAATTGATCGCATGCATCAAACATATCAGAAAGTGTGTAGATCTACTGCACTGATCACTCAGGGGTCAGTGAAAGAAAGAAAAAACATGCTTCAAAGATATTAGTGTGGAAACGTAGGAACTTGTTAGGGAAAACAAATTGAAGGCTCTCTACTATCGATGATTTTAGAGTGAGAGTAATTGATGCAACGATCGTAGATCGCCTTTGTTGTTTTAAGGCTGTCAGTAATTCATGCCACGATCACAGATTGATTTGTTATTTTTAGACTGACAGTAATTGACTTAAGGACCATAGAGAGCCTTCGTTGTTTAGAGAGTGACAATAATTGATGCTACAACAATAGAGAGCCTTCGCTGTTTAGAGAGTGACAATAATTGATGCTACAACAATAGAGAGCCTTCGCTGTTTAGATAGTGACAATAATTGATGCTACAACAATAGAGAGCCTTCGCTGTTTAGAGAGTGACAATAATTGATGCTACAACAATAGAGAGCCTTCTCTGTTTAGAGAGTGACAGTTAATGATGCAACGACAATAGTGGGCCTTCGCTGTTTAGAGAGATGCAGTAATTGATGCAACGACAATAGAGAGCCATCGCTGTTTAGAGAGAGGCAGTAATTGATGCAACACCAATAGAGAGCCTTCGCTTTTTAGAAAGAGGCAGTAATTGATGCAACGACAATAGAGAGTCTTCGCTTTTTAGAGAGAGACAGTAATTGATGCAACAACAATAGAGAGCCTTCGCTTTTTAGAGAGTGGCACTAATTGATGCAACAACAATAGAGAGCCTTCGCTGTTTAGAGAGTGACAGTAATTGATGCAACAATAATAGAGAGCCTTCGCTGTTTAGAGAGTGACAGTAATTGATGCAACAATAATAGAGAGCCTTCGCTGTTTAGAGAGTGACAATAACTGAAGCAACGACAATAGAGAGCCTTCGCTTTTTAGAGAGAGGCAGTAATTGATGCAACGACAATAGAGAGCCTTCTCTGTTTAGAAAGTGACAGTTAATGATGCAACGACAATAGTGTGCCTTCGCTGTTTAGAGAGATGCAGTAATTGATGCAACGACAATAGAGAGCCATAGATTTTTAGAGAGAGACAGTAGTTGATGCAACAACAATAGAGAGCCTTCGCTTTTTAGAGAGAGAGGCAGTAATTGATGCAACGACAATAGAGAGCCTTCGCTTTTTAGAGAGAGAGGCAGTAATTGATGCAACAACAATAGAGAGCCTTCGCTTTTTAGAGAGAGAGGCAGTAATTGATGCACCAACAATAGAGAGCCTTCGCTGTTTAGAGAGAGAGACAGTAATTGATGCAACAACAATAGAGAGCCTTCGCTGTTTAGAGAGAGAGGCAGTAATTGATGCAACGACAATAGAGAGCCTTCGCTTTTTAGAGAGAGAGGCAGTAATTGATGCAACGACAATAGAGAGCCTTCGCTGTTTAGAGAGAGACAGTAATTGATGCAACGACAATAGAGAGCCTTCGCTGTTTAGAGAGAGAGACAGTAATTGATGCAACGACAATAGAGAGCCTTCGCTTTTTAGAGAGAGAGACAGTAATTGATGCAACGACAATAGAGAGCCTTCGCTGTTTAGAGAGAGAGACAGTAATTGATGCAACGACAATAGAGAGCCTTCGCTTTTTAGAGAGAGAGGCAGTAATTGATGCAACGACAATAGAGAGCCTTCGCTGTTTAGAGAGAGAGACAGTAATTGATGCACCAACAATAGAGAGCCTTCGCTGTTTAGAGAGAGAGACAGTAATTGATGCAACAACAATAGAGAGCCTTCGCTGTTTAGAGAGAGAGGCAGTAATTGATGCAACGACAATAGAGAGCCTTCGCTTTTTAGAGAGAGAGGCAGTAATTGATGCAACGACAATAGAGAGCCTTCGCTTTTTAGAGAGAGAGGCAGTAATTGATACAACGACAATAGAGAGCCTTCGCTTTTTAGAGAGAGAGGCAGTAATTGATGCAACAACAATAGAGAGCCTTCGCTTTTTAGAGAGAGAGGCAGTAATTGATGCAACGACAATAGAGAGCCTTCGCTGTTTAGAGAGAGAGACAGTAATTGATGCACCAACAATAGAGAGCCTTCGCTGTTTAGAGAGAGAGACAGTAATTGATGCAACAACAATAGAGAGCCTTCGCTGTTTAGAGAGAGAGGCAGTAATTGATGCAACGACAATAGAGAGCCTTCGCTGTTTAGAGAGAGAGACAGTAATTGATGCAACAACAATAGAGAGCCTTCGCTTTTTAGAGAGAGAGGCAGTAATTGATGCAACGACAATAGAGAGCCTTCGCTGTTTAGAGAGAGAGACAGTAATTGATGCACCAACAATAGAGAGCCTTCGCTGTTTAGAGAGAGAGACAGTAATTGATGCAACAACCATAGAGAGCCTTCGATGTTTAGGGAGAGGCAGTAATTGATGCAACGACAATAGAGATCCTTCTCTGTTTAGAAAGTGACAGTAATTGATGCAACAACAATAGAGAGCCTTCGCTGTTTAGAGAGGCAGTAATTGATGCAACAACAATAGAGAGCCTTCGCTTTTTAGAGAGAGACAGTAATTGATGCAACAACAATAGAGAGCCTTCGCTGTTTAGAGAGAGACAGTAATTGATGCAACAACAATAGAGAGCCTTCGCTTTTTAGAGAGAGAGGCAGTAATTGATGCAACGACAATAGAGAGCCTTCGCTGTTTAAAGAGAGACAGTAATTGATGCAACAACAATAGAGAGCCTTCGCTTTTTAGAGAGAGAGAGACAGTCATTGATGCAACAACAATAGAGAGCCTTCGCTGTTTAGAGAGAGACAGTAATTGATGCAACAACAATAGAGAGCCTTCGCATTTTAGAGAGAGACAGTAATTGATGCAACAACAATATAGAGCCATCGCTGTTTAAAGAGAGACAGTAATTGATGCAACAACAATAGAGAGCCTTCGCTTTTTAGAGAGAGGCAGTAATTGATGCAACAACAATAGAGAGCCTTCGCTGTTTAAAGAGAGACAGTAATTGATGCAACAACAATAGAGAGCCTTCGCTGTTTAAAGAGAGGCAGTAATTGATGCAACAACAATAGAGAGCCTTCGTTGCTTAGGGAGTGACAATGAATGGTGTTTTGCAACAACGTAAACAACACACTGGACACAAAGTATATCTATTCTCATATCGTGCTATTATTGCCAAATATGGTCATGTATAACTAAACATACAAAAAAAACCGTGTCAGCACAGAGATAAGATGTCTGAGTAAAGTGCTTGGAGTAACCAGAAGAGACACAATTTGAAATTATGATGAACAGAAAGAGTGGGCATTGAACCAGTTTTAAATATGTACAAAAAGAACAAATTAAATGGTTTGCCCATCTATAAATAATGGCATGCGATTCCTTACCGTACAATGCATATATTATAAGAAGAGAAGGGGGAGAGCAGGAAGCAGACCCGGTATAAGATGATGAGACAACATCAAACAAATGCAACAACAACATAAAAAAAACGCCACAACAACATAAAAAAAAAACGCCACAACAACATAAAAAAAAAACGCCACAACAACAACATAAAAAAACGCCACAACAACATAAAAAAAAAACACGCCACAACAACATCAAAAAAACGCCACAACATTAAAAAAAACGCCACAACATAAAAAGAAACGCCACAGCAACATCAATTGACCACGGTTGAAGCAGCAAGAAGGAAGAGAAACAATTGTGCATCTCTCTTGACACCCGAATTGTTTATAGAAGAGGAAGAGGTGGAAGAGGAAGTGGAAGAAGAAGAGGAAGAAAAGAATAAGAAGAGGGAAAGAAGAGGAAGAAGAGGGAAAAAAAAGATGACGATGAAGAATAAAAAAGAGGAAGGAGAAAAGAAGAAGAAAAAAAGAACAGAGGAAGATGAAGATGATTAGGAAAAGAAAAAGAAGCAGAAGCAAAAGATTAAGAAGGTATTGATGAACATGTACGTTTGATACTCCAAGAGTTGCAATGTGCGAGTAGGATGAAGTAAATAACAAGTCGCATTAGACGAGTGTCGCCCGTGCGCTGCCGGGGCCCGAAAGGGGAGTAAAGAATAGTGGCGCTGTACCCTACCAGGCATGTCCGTAAGAGGCGAGAAAGGAGGGTTAGGCCTGGGACTGGCTATCCCATACTGTAAAATAAATAAGCCGAAAAAACTTCACAAACATGGACAAGTCAAAGAAAGATAAAGTTAATCCGTCAACCAGGAAAGAGAAAGGCTCTCTGTCTAAGAGAATCCGGAGAAAGCCGTAAGGAGTCCGGGTTGCCGACTCACCCTTTGTCTACCAGGAAATCCTCCAGAATTGGCACCTGGAATGTTCGTACCCTTAACGAACAGGGAAAAGCTGCAGAAGTGGCAGCAGAAATGAGTAACTACAAAATGGATATTCTGGGAATGTGTGAAACAAGATGGCTGGGAGCGGTGAGAATAAAACTGAATACAGGGGAGATGATTTTATCATCAGGACACCGGGAACCAGGAGCACAACATAGCGAAGGCGTAGCTATAATGCTATCAAAGAATGCACAGAAGACACTAATAGAATGGGAGGCAGTGGGACCAAGACTGGTGAGAGCAACATTTAAAACAACCAAAAACAAAATAAAATTACACATTATACAATGCTATGCACCAACCAACGATAACGGATGATTCAGTTAAAGATGATTTCTATAAACAGCTACAATGTCAGATGGATGCAAGACGAGCCAAGGATATTATAATCTTGATGGGAGACCTAAATGCTAAGGTAGGATCAGACAACAGAGGCTTCGAAGAGATTATGGGAAAACATGGACTTGGAGATATAAACGAGAATGGAGAGATATTTGTGAATTTCTGCGCCCTTAATCAAATGAGTCTAGGAACAATATTCCAACATAAAAGAATACACAAAGCTACATGGGTGTCACCAGATCATAGAACGGAAAATCAAATTGATCACATATGTACAGGGTGTTTTTAAAGTTGCAGTGCAGTGAATTTCTACTCTCGGAAGAAAAACGTCACCAGAAATGCGGTTAACTAATGCGTCACACAAATTGTAAAATAAATGGTATTATTCAAATATACTTGACTGCTATCGGCGAGCTTATAATGGGTAATGTTGGTATTAACACAATAAAGTTGTGCCTAAAGCATATGTTGAAAATGTCCACCACGGGCCTCAAGACATGTCGTGATTCGTTTTTCCATATTTGCGAAAACCTTCAGAATAATGTCTGGTGATATTTGTTTAATCTTGTCTACTATTTCAGTCTTTAGGTCATTAATTATCTGCGGATTATTTTCATAAACTTTCCCCTTCAATGCCCCCCACAGATAATAATCTGGGGGTGTTAGATCTGGTGAACGAGCAGGCCAGATTCCACGTGAAATAATGCGATTTGCAAATATGCTTTCTAAATAATTGAGTATTGTTGTGGCTGTGTGTGCTGTTGCCCCATCCTGCTGAAACCAGGATTCCATAATTTCCCGTTCTGTAAGGTGTGCTATGAACGGTTCCAGAATTAAAGTACGGTAACGTTCTGCATTTATTGTTTCATTAAAAAATATAGGTCCTATTATCCGCATACGACTTATAGCGCACCACACTCCGACTTTTTGATCGTAAAGCGGCACTTGATGAAATTCATGGGGGTTTTCACTGCTCCACAGCCGATTGTTCTGACTGTTCACATAACCGGATAAATGAAACCAGGCCTCATCAGTGAAAAAAGTGACGTCAAGGATGGCAGCGCCATGTTCATAAATAAAATTCTGAAACCACATGCAGTAGTTTAAACGGGATTCATAATCTCTTTCTTGGAGTTGAGACACTTCAGTTAATTTGTATGGACGATAGTGTAGTTCACTTCTTAAAACCTTGTGAACAGAACTCTTAGATATTTGCACCTGTTGAGACAAGTGGTTTAAAGATGCATTTGGACTCATTGTAATTCTGTCTTGGAGTTCCATAATTTGGTCTTGTGAAATTGAAGGTCTTCCAGATCGGTGGGTGTTTCTTTAATGACTGTGCATTATTTGAAAATCTAGTTGTTCCAATTTATTTATGTAAATCACGCATTGTTCCTTTTTCGGTAAAGTTAAACATATAACATCACTATTCAGAAAAGGTATTCGAAATATCCACCACGTTTTAGTTGGCAAATGTTGATACGTTTTTTCATATTGTCAAAAACCTTACGCAGTATGGGCTGTGTAACATTATTAATGTTGTTGGCGATTGAAACCTGCAGCTCATCGAGTGTGTGGGGATTGTTTTCGTACACTTTTCCTTTCAGTTCACCCCAGAGATAGTAGTCCATGGGAGTAAGATCAGGAGACCGTGCAGGCCAAATTCCGCGAGAGATTATACGATTAGCAAAAATTTCATATAAAAATTCCAGTGATTTTACAGCAGTGTGAGCAGTTGTGCCATCTTGTTGAAACCAAGCTTTTTCAATTTCTGGCTCAGAAAGTTGGGTTACGAATCGCTCCAGTATGTTAATCCTGTATCTTTCTGAATTTATTGTGTCATAGAAGAAAATTGGGCCGATTATCCGCTGACGACTCATTGCACACCACACTCCTACTTTCTGATCGTGGAGAGGCACTGGGTGCAATGCATGTGGATTTTCATCACTCCAAAGACGATCATTCTGCCTATTCAGGTACCCAGACAAATGGAACCATGCTTCATCTGTGAAGAAAGTGAAATCAAGGATTTCCTCACCTTCTTGGGCTAGAAAATTCTCAAACCACATACAATAATTAATTCTGGATTGGTGATCTAATTCTTTTAATTGACGAACGACGGAAAATTTGTACGGATGTAACTTTAATTTTTTCAGAACTCTATGAACAGTACTGCTTGATTTGTGTACTTGTTGAGCCAGCTTTCTTATTGATTTGCCAGGACTCATTAGAATGCTGTCCTGGATGTTGAGAGATGTTACTTCAAGAACAGATGGTCTACCAGGGCGGCTAACATCATGTACAATACCGGTGTTTTGAAATTTGATTATTAAATTACTCACAGTATTTCGATGAGGCACTGGTGTAACAGGAAATCTATTCACACATTGTTCAACAACCCCATTCGAATACTTGCCGCCGTTACGGAACACATGCTCCACTATAAATACTCTTTCTTCAATCGTTAACACCATTGTAAGCCAGATCTATCAAGTAGCAGTGATGTTTAAATGAACACGTAAATGGTGCTTGAACTATTACGTCATACATAGATAAAATTTAGGTGCGTAATTATTTCAACAACAAAAAATGCACAGTCATTAAAGAGACACCCTATATTAATAATGGAGGCGAAGGCGCGCCCCCCCAGCACCAGAGCTGGAAGTCGTCAGTGACTCATAACTGATGGCTTGCGCCAGGATCGGTGAACCAGAACCATCCAGACCCTGCTACACCTCTTCGTGGTGCCTCTAGAAACAGACTAACCTGTCTAGTCTGGCCAAGCGAGCAGGGATCGAAGTGGGAAGACGAACCCGGTACACAAAAAAGCGTCGGCTGAAATCGGATGTGTTGGGCCGAAAGGCGCAGATATCACAGTGTTACACTGCAAACTGCAACACAACGTAACTACGTCCACTTAACGTCCTTTTAAGGGCGGATGACGAGGAGGAAGTCTACGGTTCGTATCCGTTAGAATACCTCAAATCATCGGACGAACGCATCATCATCATCATCATCATATTAATAATAAGTTTAAGTCATCCTTACAGGATGTAAAAGTATATAGAGGGGCAGATGTAGCTTCTGATCATCATCTTCTGTTAGCCAAACTTAAAATTAAATTAAAAGGTATACTACAACGAATAAGGGTAGAAATTATTTCAATGTAGGGTTTCTTAAAGAACAAGGAATTAAAGATAAATGCGCAGTCACAATATCAAACAAATACCAAGTCCTCCAACAACTAGAAAATACAATAAATATAAAAGATCATTGGAAACAGGTAAAAGATATATGGAAAGAGACATGCGAACACTGGGGAAAAGAGAACGCCAGAATAAGGCATGGATGACAGCAGAGACCCTGGACAAAATTAAAGAAAGAAAGAACAAGAAAGCAGACATAAATAAAAGCAAAACAAGAAGTAATAAAGCCAAGACACAGGAAGCTTACACAGAGGTGAACAAAGAAGTGAGAAGATGCATTAAAAGGGATAAGAGGAAATATATAGATGAACTAGCTAAAGAGGCAGAAGAAGCAGCAAATAAAGGGAATATGAAAGAACTGTACAACAGCACAAAGAAATTAGGTAGAAAATACAAACAGATCAACGCCTTTATCAAAGATAAGAAAGGAAATCTGCTTAGTAATATAAGGGAACAAATGGAGAGATGGAAAGAGCACTTTGAAGAACTTTTGAACAGACCCGGCTCAAATAATCCTCCAGATATACTACCAGCAGAAGAAGAGTTACACGTCAACTGCGGAAAACCAAGCAAAGAAGAAATAATGAAAGCCACCAAACTATTAAAAAATGGTAAAGCCACAGGACCAGATGAAATTCCTTCGGAAGCCATCAAAGCAGATATTAAAACCTCTACCAAGATGTTACATGATCTATTGGGTAAAATTTGGGAGAGGGAAGAAATACCTAAAGACTGGAGAGAAGGTTATATGATCAAACTACCAAAGAAAGGAAGTTTACAGGAGTGTACAAATTATAGGGGAATTATGCTACTATCAGTGCCAGGAAAAATATTAGGCAGAATCATTCTGGAGAGACTAAAGGAGGCTATAGAGAAACACTTGAGAGATGAACAAGCAGGAAGAACAGATCATGTGCTGATCAAATAACTACTCTACGTATAATAGTTGAACAAAGTTTAGAACTAAAATCCCCACTTTATATTGGATTCATAGATTACGAAAAGGCATTTGATAGTTTAGACAGAAGAATGCTTTGGAAGTTGCTGAGTCATTACGGAATCCCCATAAAGTTTATTAACCTGATAAAAACAATGTATGAAGGAACAAAATGTAGAGTGGTGCATGAAGGACAGCTTACAGAAGCATTTGAAATAAGAACAGGAGTAAGGCAAGGATGCCTCCTGTCCCCATTTCTCTTTCTACTGGCCATAGATTGGATTATGAAAATAACTCAAAACAACAGAAATGGGATCCAGTGGTCACTGACCAAACAACTTGATGATTTAGACTTTGCTGATGACATAGCTCTCTTATCACACAGCCATCAACAGATGCAGGATAAAATGAGTATATTAGATGAGAGGTCACAACAGTTAGGACTAAAGATTAATAGAGATAAGACCAACATTATGAGAATTAATGCAATTGGCAATAACCAAATAAAACTAGGAGAAACACCTCTACTAAATGTACAATCTTGCATATATCTGGGCAGTAATATAGATAAAGAGGGAGGAACAGAACATGATACCAAAATAAGGATATCAAAAGCAAGAGGAGCTTTCATTGCACTGGGAAACATATGGAAATCCAAAGAAATTAGGTTAAATACAAAAATAAAAATTTTCAACTCAAATGTTAAGTCGGTCCTATTATATGGCTGTGAAACATGGAGAATAACAAAATTGACAATCACGAAGGTACAGACTTTCATTAATGGATGCTTACGCAGAATAAAGGGATGGAAACAGCAGGACAAAGTCACTAACGTGGAATTATGGAAATGTACCGGTCAAATACCAGTGGATAAAGAGATACAGCGTAGACGATGGCGATGGATAGGACACACACTACGGAAACCAACTGAGAGTATTACACAACAGGCCTTTTGTGGAATCCCCAGGGGAAAAGACAAAGAGGAAGACCAAGGAATTCTTGGAGAAGACAAATCGAAGCAGAGATGAAGATGATGGGGAAGACATGGATTGATCTTAAAAGAATTGCAAAAAACAGAACGACTTGGAAAGTGTTTGTTGAAGACCTATGCTCCACTGGGAGCTAAAAAGTAGAAGAAGAAGATTAGACGAGTGTATAACCAGCGAGGAACAGAAACTATCCACACGCAAACCTTGCGTCACAGGTTGGGAAAACTTGAACACTTTAAAGGTATGCCCCGGGTTCAGAGAAATCGATTCCATTAACCATAATAATTGATCACTGGATGTGCTGTTAGTAGACATCCCACCCTTTGTTTATACTTGCCAATGGCATGTCTGGTTATGTTGGCAATATTCGCATTGCTGGCTTCAAATTTACTTCTGGCAATTTACAACGATGTATGTACAGAAACAACTGTCAGGAAAGGTCTCTTTTCTGGTTGTGATATTCTTCATATGTCATATCCCCAAGCTAGAGGCTGATTTGCTATTTCAAAATTGTGTTGAGCGGCCAAATCATATTTTCCTGAGATAACACAGCCAAGTTTATGTTTGACAAGAAAAGCTGAAAGTTGATTTTGGTTTTTTTTTTACAATCAGGCAATACAATATTATGGGAACAGTTAATTTAAAATAGGATTATTTTAGAACTTAGAATGTGAGAACACTCATGCAGAAGGGAAAACTAGAAAGCATCAAACGGAAATTACAACATTGAATTTACATCTATTGGGACTGTGTGAAATGAGATACACTGGATCAGGGGAGATGTATTCTGACAAATATAAAATTATCTATTCTGGAGATACTGAACACCAAAGAGGTGTAGGTATCATCTTGGATACAAGAGAAAGAACAGTGAAAGGTTTTTGGGTAATATCTGAAGAGTTCTTTTAGTAAAATTGAAAGGTAGGCCAGTAGATATTAATTTCATACAAGTCAATGCACCAATAGCAGACTGTCTAGAGGAAACAGTTGATACATTTTACCACGAGCTTAATATGGCACTTCGTCAATGAAAGCACATGAACACACTATATTTATTATGGCTAAGGAGAGAAAAATGAAAGAGGTGACAAACTTATTGACTGGGCAAGAACACACAACATGATGATAGTAAACACCTGGTTTAAGCAACATCCAAAATGTCTATGGGCATGGAAAAGCCCAGGAGACAACGCACGTAATCAAATCGACTACATAATGATAAACAACAGATTTAGAAACAGTCTGGTGTGTGTGAAAACTATACCAGGGGCAGATTTTAATAGTGATCATGTACCAGTTGTGGGAAAGCTTAGAGTGAAATTCAGCAAAACGAGCCTCAGTTAACATCAAGTTAAATTAGATTTACTCATATCAGACAAGAGGTTACAAGACAAATATAACATAACAATTCAGAACCGGTACAATGCAATAGAGAAGATGCAAAGCATTGATGAACAGTGGGAAATGCTAAAAGAATCAATGTAAAAAACATCAAAAGATTTCATACCATCAGTGAGGACAAACTCAAGAAAGGAATTGGTGACAGATTATATTTTACAGCTAATGGACAGAAGGAGAAGAAATAAGGATGACAATAATGAGTATAAGAGAATAACTTTAAAAACTTGTTATAATATGCAATGAAGAAAAAAAGAAGCAGGGCTAAAGCATAGAGATGTAAAGAGATTGAGATGCAACAAAAAAGCGATGTCAAAGCTATATACAAACAAATTAAAGAATTAACAGGAAGAAAAACGCAATAAAACAAACTAGATGTTTAAGATCAAAGGAAGGAGAAATGTTGATTGAACGAACAAGAAAGCATGAAGGAAAGATGGAAAGGATACATTAAAGATCTTTATGATGATGAACGAACACAAGTAAATATTAAGGATAATGGAGAAGGACTAGAGATACTCAAAGAAGAAGTGGAAGACGCTTAGCGCAAAATGTAAACAGGAAAAGCTCTTGGACAAGATAATAAAATTAAGGAAGAGATTGAAGCGAGTGATTTTGGGTTGTTTTGGAATATAAATAATAACAAACATATTTAATGATATTTACAATCATCACCATCATCATGTACCCTGCCGGTTGGCGTAGGCGATCATGTCCCTCCACAATCTTCTATCTACAGTGCATCGTATCAGTTCAGTTGTTGACTGTTTTCCATGCCATGACACCAAGCTATCCAGTATTTTCTCTCTTTGTCGTCCGCGATCTCTCTTTCCTTTTATTTTGCCAGTTGTAACCAAGTATTCCAACTTTCCTCTTCTCATGATGTGCCCGAAAAATGTTGATTACTTCTTTCTGATGTTTTTTAAGAGCTCCCTTTTTGTGTTGGCCTCTTTGAGAACTTCCTCATTGGTCTTTTTATCTGTCCAGGGAACTTTCAACATTCTTCTGAGAAATCCCATTCTGTGGCCTCTAACCGTCTTTTCATTTGTTTGTCTACTGTCCATGATTCGCTTCCATAGGTCAGGATTGGTTCTATATAGCACCGGTGAACTCTCTTTCTCATTTTTATTGACATAGATTTGTTGCATAAGATATTTTTCATTTTCTGAAATGCAATTTTGGCCTGAGCTATTCTGCTTTTTATTTCTGTGGTGCATCTCCCATCTGATGTAATTATTGTGCCCAAGTATTTGAAACGTTGCACGTGTTTTAGATTAGTCTCGTTTATTTTTATGTTGCATGGTGGTGATGATTGTTTCTTCGATATAACCATTACTTCTGTTTTCTTACTATTCAGACTGAGACCTTTTTTGTTGCTTTCTTCTACTATTATGTCTATCATTTCTTGTAGTTCGTTCTCTGTTTCTGCTATTAAGACTGTGTCATCCGCATATCGCAAATTATTTATGTTGTGACCGTTGACTTCAATTCCTTTTTTTGTCTTACTATTGATCTCATAATATATTCGCTGTAAAGTGAAAACAAGTCCGGCGACAGAACACAGCCTTGTCTGACTCCTTGTTTTATATATTGGAATTGTCCTGTTTGGTTGTTAATTCGTATAGCTGCTGTTTGTTGCCAGTACATGTTTTTTTTATAATTCGCAGATCCTTGCCATCAATGTTTAATTTCTCCAGCATATTGATTATTTCCACATGCTTTACTTTGTCAAATGCTTTCGTGTAGTCTATAAAGCACATATATAGATCTTTCTTTACCTCTATAGATCTTTCTATCAATGTCCTTAAGATGTATATTGCGTTATTGGTGCCCTTTCCTTCCACAAATCCACATTGTTGATATTTACAATAGCGGAGAAATACCAAACGACCTGCACTAATCAATATTCAGATTTCCCTACCAAGGAAATCTAGTGCGATTGAAAATCATGATCATCGCACAATTAAGCCTTATGAGTCACATGACTAAAATATTACTAACAATCATGTAAATAGTGCGAAACTAAATAAGTCCAGAAATTGGTGATGAAAAGATGGTTTTCTTGGAGGTAAAGATACGAACAATGCATATACATTATAAAATCGTTAGTAGAAAAAGTCATAGAAATGACAACAGATTGAAATCTATGTTTCATAGATTATACCAAAGAATTTGACAAAGTAAGGCACAAAGAAATAATCAAAATTTTAGAAGACATAAACGTAGACAGCAAAGAGCGTAGAATAAATAACACGTACTGGCAACAAACACTGGCCATATGGACAGGAAATCAATTGGGAATGTATCAACAAATAAAACAGGGTGTTATACAATGGTGTGAGCTGTCACCAGATTTATTTAATATGTATAGTGAGAATATTTTAAGACCCATAAGGGACATGCCTGGATTTATAATTGGAGGTCATAAATATAAATATTCTAAGGTATGCTGATGATACAGTTTTAATCGCTAAGAGTGAAAATGAGTTACAAGAAATGTTAGACAATATAGTGAAAGAAAGCAAAAATAAAGGACTCAGCCTTAATAGCAAACAGACAGAAGTAATGGTAGCAACAAAGAAAAAAGTCATCACCGCAATGCACAACAAAGACATGTGGAACAATATTAAAACAGGTAAATGATTGTAAATATCTGGGAACAATATTAACCTCAAATTGTAGATGTACAATAGAGGTAGATGTAGAATGGCTCAGGCAAAATCAAATTTCCAAAAAAATTAGAAAGATGCTGTGCAATCCATTTTTGACAATAGGAACAAGACAACGAGTTCTTAAATGTTATGTAGAACCAGTCTTAACATATCGATGTAAATCATGGACAACAGACAAGAAAATCACCGGAGGCTGTAGAAATGTGGTTTTACAGATGTACGTTGATAATAGCATGGACAGCTAAGAAGAGTAATGAAAACGTTCTCACAGAAGCCAAAGCAAAAGGAGAGCTAATTTCCAATATTACAAAGAAACAATTATCATATTTTGGCCATGTAATGAAAAGGTAACAGCTGGAATATATTGTAACAACTGGGAAAATTGAGGGACCATGAGATAGCTGGTAGCAAAGAGAAAAGACATCAGACAACTTAAGATAATGTAAAAAAAGTAAGTAAGTAAAGTACCCCCCGTCACGCCAAGTGGCGGCGTATAGGGAAATATGGTGTTAGTGACCCTATATTTTACAGACCTTCAGCACATGATTTTTGGGGTAATGTGGTCGGTATTACGCCCGTGCTGCTTTACTTTCCCAGAAAAAATCCGGTACCCATTTAAGGCTGGGTGAACCCGGAGCCGTCGGTTGGGATCGAACCCTACCTCTTGTCCGTAGTAGTCCAGTTCACTAACCACTGAGCTATCGCGGCTCCCACTAATTTTTAGGGAATTAGTAAAACCCAGGTGTCCTCGCCAGGGTACGAACCCCGGCTGTTGCCGTTGTAAGCCAACCGCCTATCGATTGCGCTAACCGGACACCCTTAAGATAATGGCTTGGCAGAATTTATGCAGAAATTATAAATAACTTTCGAGATCGAAAGTTGTGGAGAGACATGATCACCTACGCCTGCAAGCATGGTACTTGATGATGATGATGATGATGAATATGAGTGAATTGGTAACGAGGTGAGTTTACAACTGTAAGTATGTCTAGCCTTTGATCTAGCAAGTGAATTGAAACTAAAATCTTGCGAACAGAAAATAAAATTAGAAAGAGTATGGGCAATCGTTTGGAATGAGAAAATCATTGCGAAAGAAGCTATCTTCAAAGTGCGGATAGCAATAAATAAAGATTACACAAACACATAATCGGATTTAGTATTTCTTCACAGACTGGTTTTAAGCTGGTTGCAACACTAAAGGCGTACTGAATATTGGAAAGAAATATATCTGACGATAAAGACATAAGATCAAAAGATGATTGATACAAGCAACAATAGCGATTTGGTGTAATAGAGACAACTGTTGAAGTATCAAATTAAACAGTACTTTATGATAAATCCGATTGAATTGCACTTTTTTGCGGCTTGTGAAATCTATACATGTACATCAATTTTTTGTTTCTAAACAAAGAAGCACAATATATAAACATCATTTCGAAGATATTTAACAGCCTAAGATGCGTCGATGGATCTGTATTTCTGGAAGAAAGCCAAGTAAATTAGCAGCTATTTGTAGAAATTGGAAACAAATGCAAACATTATAAACATGAAATAAATACCAAGACGGCTACATATAAGACAATGAGCAGAGATAACATCATCATCAAGTACCGGGCCTACTGGCGTAGGTGATCATGTCTCTCCACAACTTTCGATCTCGACAGTTCTCTATCATTTCTGTTGTTGACCTTCTGCCAAGCCATTCTCTTAAGCTGTCTGGCATTTTCTCTCTTTGCTTCCCTCTATCACTTTGTCCCTCAATTTTTCCAGATGTTACAATATATTCCAGTTGTTCTCTTCTCATTACATGGCCAAAAATGATGATTGTTTCTTCCTAATATTGGAAATTAGCTCTCTTTTTGCTTTGACCTCTTTGAGAACATTTTCATTACTCTGCTAAGCTGTCCATGGTATTCTCAACATTCTTCTGTAAAACCACATTTCTACAGACCCCGGTGATTTTCTTTTCCATTTTCCTATTGTCCATGATTCACATCCATATGTCAAGACTGGATCTACATAACATTTAATAACTCTTTTTCTTGTTTCTATTGTCAAAAATGGATTGCATAGTATCTTCCTCGTTTGCTTTTGCTTGAGTCATTCTGCATCTCACCTCTTTTGTACAGCTTCCGTCTGAGGTTAACAAAGTTTCCAAATATTTAAATCCATTTACCTGTTTTAACATTGTTCCACTTGTCTTTATTTTGCACTGAGGTGATGTCTTTTTCTTTGTTGTTACCATTACCTCTGTCTTTTTGCTATTAAGGCTGAGTCCTTTATTTTTGCTTTCTTTCACTATAATGTCCAACATTTCTTGTAACTCATTCTCACTCTTATCGATTAATGCTGTATCATCAGCATACCTTAGATTATTTATATTGTGACCTCCAATTGTTATTCCAGGCATGCCCCTTATGGATCTTAAAATAATCTCACTATAAATATTAAACAAATCTGGTGACTGCACACAACTTTGTCTAACACCCTGTTTTATTTGTTGAAACATTCCCAATTGGTTAGAGATAACATATAAAACGTTTTACCATAGTCATATATTTGGGTAATGTGGTCAGCATTACATGGGTGCGGCCCTTACATACCAGAGCAAAAAAAAACCACGTACCCATTTACAGATGGGTGAAACTGAATGATTTATCTTCTATAGCATCAAGAAGTTGATTACGAGTCAGTCAGAGAGTCATCAACTAATACCGTGTCTGCTGAGTTAGGCGATCATGTTTCTCCACAGCTTTCTATATGTACGGCTATCCCTATCAATTCTGTTGTTGAATTATTTCTAATAAAACCAATAACGTAAGTTATCCTGTATTTTCCCCACCGTTTCAATCTATCTTTTTCTCCTTAGATTGTTCCTATTGCAACAATATATTTCTTTTTTTTTTTTAAAAGTGCCCGAAAAAATGCATTTTCCCCGTAAAACGGCCTAAACGGTTGCAATTAAAACTGAAGTTAACTATATTTTACAAAAAAAAAAAAACACTGATAACTCTTACACTTTTATGACGGTGACTAGCTGAATCATGACATCTCTCATGTTCTGTCGAGAAAACAACGATTCTAAGCAACGCGACTAATTTCAGGATAAAGAAACAAAAAACACCACGAGCAGGAATGGAAATGCAATAAAAGTCCCTAAACTAGCTCTCACAAACAGCTCATCGCTGTAGTGATTCTACAGTATTATTTTTTAGAACAAGAGAATTAACCAAAAGCGAAATAAGTGCAGGACATTTAAATAAATGCAGGTAGCAATCGTAAGGAGGAAAGATTATCTCGATCGTACAAAGATGACAGTAGCATACCAGTTTAAACTAATTGGCACTTTCAGGGAACTGAGATAGCTTTCAACAGACTTAAGAGGAGTAGCTAATTAGAGTTGAAGGAGATGCATAGACCTTATTCTAGAAACAGTCGAGAGAATTAACTAATGTTAGAAACAAGGTGTGATGAAGATAATATAGAAACACACGGTCGCTGTGTTGGCTTCAAAAGGGGGGGGGGGGTTACGATGTGATTTAGTCATTTGATGAGAGAAATGGAACGACCGAAGAGAGAGAGGAAAATAGAGCCAGAGGTGAGTGACAGAATGATATTTAAAGTGACCTTGAAGAAGGGTCGTAAACAAAGACAGCTAACGTGAATAGGGGTACCACGATAATTTTAAAGCAGACACTCATAACGATATATAGATGCTGAAGTGCCAAAATGCTACATATTAAAATATAAGCTATGGAAATTACATTTTTATCGTACGATTTTCAGTATACCTTACTTATATCAGATCACAAATTTAAAAAGTTAATTTGTATTTGGAAGTACCACAGAGCTACCGAATAAAATATACGCTATGGAAATGACATTTTATCGTTAGATTTTGTGTATATCTTACTTACATCATGTCCCATATGAAAATATTCGCAGTATGATACAACAAGCACTCGGAGTATATGATAATTTGATAACTGTGAGAAAAAGCGGGACACGTGTCTTGATAATCTGGCCTGACAAAGACCATCTGCAAGGGAATGTGAAAGGAGGAATAAGGAGGAGCATGAAGATGAAAATGAGATGTGATGATAACATCAAAGAATGGACATGCTTCAACTTCGCAGTTTCCAAAATAAAATGGTTGAAGATAGAGAAAAAAATAAAGAGGATGATGAAGTATGTCACTGCTGATGCAACAACCCGCAGGTTCATAATAGGAAGAGAGAGAGAGAGATTACAATAATGCGGAGAGAAGAATAGTTGAGTGCAAACTGAAGACAGAAAGGTAACCTTAATTGGAACAAATAGAAAGGAGTTAAGAAATAAGGGAGCCCAAAGAAAGAGGGGTAAGTGTCATGGGAGCAAATAGAGAGAAGCTAAAAGAGCACAAAGAGAAGGGTAAAACCCAAGAGAAAATACTGTGTGAATATCAGAGTATAATTAGGTCTTTGGTAGAAAGTTGAGATGTAGACAAACAAACATTATTAAAGATGAGAGATTTATGTTTGATTCAAGCGAGTAATGGAGAGACGACATTAAACTCACCTACACTGACTACAAAGTGCAGTGTGGCCAGATACTACAGTAGTAAGTAAGCGAGCCAGCGATTTAGTATATTATTGGACGCTGTTCAATACAATTAATTAACTAATCAACCAGTTAACCTACTAAATAACTAACTAAATGACTGACTAAATGACTATCTAACCGACTAACAAAATAACTAACTAATAAAATCAGAAACGAATGAACTAACTAATTAATAACTAAATAACTTAATTAAGGTATAAAGCAAGTGAAATCTTCGGACATTTTGATTGTAATAGGTGACATGAACGCTAAAGTAGGAAAAGGTAGATATAAGACCATTATATGAAATCATGGTTTAGGTAAAAGAAATGACAGAGGAGAAAGATTAATACAATTTTGTGAAGAAAATAGACTGATAATATGTAAAACCTACTTTGAGCAAGAGAAAAGGGAACTATACACATGGAAAAGCCCTGGAGATAAGAGGAGGAATCAAATAGATTACATAATAATTAAAGATAGGTTCCGTTACAGAGTCAAGAAAGCCAAAAACTTAACCAGGAGCAGTTATTAACTCAGATCACAATCTTGTAATGATTAAAATGAAAATCAAACTAAAGAGAAACAAACAAATGACTAATTCATCAATACCAATAAAAATAACAGCTTTGAGTCAAAAATATGTTAAAGATACTTATACGTGGCGCTCCATGGTAGCCAACTTTCGATGCGGAGACGGCACCCAATTATGAAATAACTTGGTATACAATTAATTCTAACTATTTCACAGACTAGCTCACTATCTAACTCTCTAGATAATTTGCTAACTAGATAGTAAACTAAAACCAGCAAATAAGTAAGTTACCAAACTAAATTACTAAATAACTAACCAACTTTAAACTTGTCAGGTCTATCTCCTTATATCAAAATTAAACTGCTCTAATATTTATTTTTATAACGTTGATATAACAAACACTACCTTATCTCTTAGACTGACTATTTGTTATAAGGCAGTTGTTGAAGTCAACATACGATGAAAGATTTCAAAAAAATCGAATAGGCGCACACCCGTGATAATGATATTGCTCGTTTGTTTATTTTGTATCATAATCATCTTCACCGCACACTTGACAAATCCATGGATGCTCCGATATCTCTCTCTCTCTAGAGAATCCAGTGAGAACCCTAACTGGTGTACACGACCTCCGTAGCACGGCCTGGGACCCGCGGGGGGATAATGTTATTATGTGTTGCTGATGTTTAAAATGGTGATAGATTTCTTCTTCTTATCCTGCGATCATGGCTCGTTTTGAGTATGGTTCCGGGCTCTCTTATGACGGCAGCTGTCTGTTTCATTGATTCTGGTGAACTGTAGAGTTTCCTTTCCAGGAAGGTGAGGGTGGGTCACATCGACCTCCTTAGATCTCTGTACGGAGGGTGGGGGAGGATTGAGGAGGGGGGCAGCAATCCTGTAGGATGTGATTAAAAAAATATATAATCTTGGTCAGAGAGGCATAGGCTGGTTGTTCCTACTTTGAGTTTCGTGAACTAAATCCATCATCAAAGGTCAGTATCATTTGAAATGGAAACACGAATACCAAAGTATAACGAGAGGGACGAATACCTTCAACTATCAATGAGAGATCTAGTCACACTATTTCGCCTACAATCTGGCCATAACAAAATGAGAAACTGCAAGGTATTCGCCCTCTCGTTATACTTTGGTATTCGTGTTTTCATTTCAAATGATACTGACCTTTGATGATGGATTTAGTTTCTTTATGACTGACCAGATTGTTCTCTCGTGGTAATCTCCCTCCCTCTTTGGATAGCGTGTCTGCATATTCTATTCCTTGTATATTACAGTGTGATGGTATCCACTGGATGACCACTCTCTGGAAGTCATTGTTCACCTGCCCTAGCATTGTTGGCAGGTCATCTAGCTCGTTGTTCCGGAAGGGTTTTAAGTTATGTTGGGGCTAACAGTGCCATCGATCAGTATCACCAGTTTCTTGTACACGTCATTTTTGTCCTGCATGGCAAGATCTGCAGCATCTTTGAGAGCCTCAGTTTCAACTGTACAGTTGTTTGAGAGGTGATAGGTTTGAAGATGACGGAAAGTGAACTCTTCTAAATGTGAAGATCACTATTCTCGTGGTACGCATTCTCCAGAGAAAATGTTGGCTATCTTGAATCACCAACTCCACTCTGACCCTTGCAATTATGGTAAACTCTACCAACGATTTCCTGTACATCCTTTGAGGCATGTGAATCCATTTATAACGAGACCGGTTATAACGATAATCCCGATATAAATGTATTTTAAAAATAATCCACGATCTGTTTCTTCTTTATCCTACATTTAAAAAAAAACTTTTATAACGCTATTACCAGCCTGCAAATCGGTCTTAACGTGCTTTGTTAAATTTGACTACCTTAAAAAGAACTGTAAACGGTGTGGCTACGTGGAATTAGCATGTCTAGTAAGCCTACTTTACACTCGGCAACATGACTATTTTTAGACATAAATTGGATATAACAAAATACGGTTATAGCCACAATATTTCAAAGACCCAGAGGATTTCGTTATAACCGGATTCTACTGTATTATCAGTTTACTTCAATATTTATCTGTCTGATTTCCTATTGTCTTGTACCTGTCTTTCTAACATAATATTACAGTATGGTGCCTTAAATTTTAATTTTTTTTTTAATTCAGTTATCTTTATAGAATGTATCTATTAATAGTATTCTTAATTATTTTTTAAGTTTCATAACTTTGCATCAATTGTTATCATCTGCCCCCCTCCCACACCCCCCCCCACCCACAAACAAAATTAAATTAACAAAGAATAGCCACATTAACTCTTCAACATGTAGAAGAGTCCAATTCTTCATATTAACATGTAGATTAATATTTAAAAACTGTAAAATCCATTTTTTTTTTTGTCTCTGAAATCTCTACCGCTAAATTGATAACAACCTTCCCTACTGAATGAGTTAATAATGCTTCAATAACGGAGATCTATTCTTATAACCTCTAATTTATTGTGTTTGTTAAACTATATTTTAATTCCTCTCACACGATTGTGTGTGTGTGTATATATATATATATATATATATATATATATATATATATATATATACGGCCTTTAACAGACGGTTAGTAGCAAGCAATAATGATAAGTCAGTAGTTTGATAAAATATTAGTATCTTATGCTGGTCTGCTATTTTCCGGAACAGCTTCTCACGTGGCTGAATCTACCAATATCGGATAGACAGATTGTAATAGTAGTTAGTAACACAATTGTATTCGTGGTATCTGGTCTCGCCTCCTTTCTCCTAGGCCTTTTGTTTTCTGTATTTGATATCAATTTTTTATTTTTCAGGTCGGGTAATTTTACCTGCTACTGTATGCAGTAAACAGTACAACCTGTGGCTGCCCTGCTGCCTTGCAGGTAAGTTCGGGAGAGTAAAAGGCTGAGGGAGGGTACCCCGAAGTAAAACAACCCCACTGCCTTGTGGGTGAGACTTTTTAGTCAAAGGCTAGCGGAGCCAACCGTAAACAAACCGACGGAAGGCAACAGAAAACCACCGTCGTAATCTATTTGTATAATCATGAATCGCCACAACATTAGACATAACGACAACAACGTTAAGGGGGATTCCCATGGATAATCCTCGTTCGGTAGGGGATATCATGTGCTACAGGTGATAGCCGATCGTCATCAAGCTACTGTAAGCAAAATAAAGATTAAACAAACTCTAAAGATAGGTACTTGGAATGTGAGAACACTCATGCAGAAGGGTAAACTAGAAAATATCATACAAGAAATGAAAAGAATGGGTTTACAATTACTGGGACTTTGCGAAATGAGATACACCGGATCAGGGGATATATATTCTGATAAACATAAAATAATCTATTCTGGAGGTACTGAACACCAAAGACGAGTAGGTATCATCTTGGATGCAGAAAGAGCAAGAACAGTGAAAGGCTTTTACCCAATATCTGACAGAGTCCTTTTAGTGAAATTGAATGGAAAGCCAATAGACATAAATCTTATACAAGTTTATGCACCAACAGCAGACAGTCTAGAGGAAACAAATGATAAATTTTACAACGAGTTAAATGAGGCACTTCATAAATGCAAACCACATGAAAACACCATAGTTCTAGGGGATTTTAACGCAAAAGTTGTAAAGGAAAGAGTTGAGGAAGTAGTTGACCATTATGGCTTAGGCGAGAGGAATGAAAGAGGTGAGAAACTTATTGAATGGGCAAGAACACACAACATGATGATAGGAAACACCTGGTTTAAGCAACATCCAAGACGTCTGTGGACATGGAAAAGCCCAGGGGACAACGCACGTAATCAAATTGATTATATAATGATAAGCAATAGATTTAGAAACAGTCTGGTGTGTGTGAAAACTAGACCAGGGGCAGATTGCAATAGTGATCATGTACCAGTTGTGGGAAAGCTTAGAGTAAAATTAAAAAGAACAAAACGAGCCTCAGTTAACATCAAGTTAAATTTAGATTTACTAAAATCAGACAAAAAGCTGCAAGACAAATATAAAATCACAATTCAGAACCGGTACAATGCAATAGAGAAGATACAAAGCATTGATGGACAGTGGGAAATGCTAAAAGAATCAATGCAACAAACATCAAAAGAGTTCATACCACCAGTGAGGACAAATTCAAGAAAGAAATGGATGACAGGTGATATTTTGCAGCTAATGGATACAAGAAGAAGAAATAAAGATGCTACAGCTATATATAAACAAATTGAGGAATTAACAGGAAGAAAATCGCAATCAAAAACTGGATGTTTAAGATCAAAGAAAGGAGAACTGTTGATTGATCACGAAAACATAAGGGAACGATGGACAGAATACATTAAGGATCTTTATAATGATGAACGAACGGAAGTAAATATTAAGGATGATGGAGAAGGACCAGAAATACTCAGAGAAGAAGTGGAAGACGCCTTGCGCAATATGAAAGCAGGCAAAGCACCTGGACCAGATAATATTACTAAAGAAGAGATTGAAGCCATGGGTGATTTTGGAATATAAATAATAACAAAAATATTGAACGATATCTACAACAGGGGATATATACCAGACGACATTCTCAAATCAATATTCATAGCCCTAGCAAAGAAATCGGGTGCGATTGAATGCGATGATCATCGCACAATAAGCCTTATGAGTCATATGACTAAGATATTACTGAGAATCATCATGCGAAGAGTGCGAAACAAAATCAGTTCAGAAATTAGCCATGAACAGTGTGGTTTTGTTAGAGATAAAGGAACAAGCGATGCCATTTATATCATAAGATCTTTAGTAGAAAGAGCCATAGAGGTGAAAACAGATCAATACCTATGTTTAATAGATTACACCAAGGCATTTGACAAATTAAAGCACCAAGAAATAATCAACATTTTATAAAGCATAAACATAGGCAGCAAAGATCTAAGAATAATAAAGAACATGTACTGGCAACAAACAGCGGCCATAAGAACTGGAAACCAATTGGGAATGTTTGAAGAAATATAACAGGGTGTTAGACAAGGTTGTGTGCTGTCACCAGATTTGTTTAATATTTATAGTTAGATTATTTTAAGATCCATAAGGGGCATGCCTGGAATAACAATTGGAGGTCGTAATATAAATAATCTAAGGCATGCTGATGATACAGTATTAATTGCTAAGAGTGAAAATGAGTTAGAAGAAATGTTGGACATTATAGTGAAAGAAAGCAAAAATAAAGGAATCAGCCTTAATAGCAAAAAGACAGAGGTAATAGTAACAACAAAGAAAAAGACATCACCTCAGTGCAAAATAAAGACAAGTGGAACAATATTAAAACAGGAAAATGAATTTAAATATTTGGGAACTTTGTTAACCTCAGACGGAAGATGTACAAAAGAGGTGAGATGCAGAATGGTTCAGGTAAAAGCAGCTTTCCAAAAAATGAGGAAAATACTATGCAATCCATTTTTGGCAATAGAAACAAGAAAAAGAGTTCTTAAATGTTACGCAGAGCCAGTCTTAACATATGGATGCGAGTCATGGACAATATGACAACAGATAAAAAAATCACTGGAGTCTGTAGAAATGTGATTTTACAGAAGAATGTTGAGAATACCATGGACAGCTAACAAGAGTAATGAAGAGGTTCTGAGAGAGTTCAAAGCAAAAAGAGAGCTAATTTCCAATATTAGGAAGAGACAAACATCATTATTTTGGCCATGTAATGAGAAGAGAACAGCTGGAATATATTGTAACAACTGGAAAAAGTGAGAGACGAAGAGATAGAGGGAAGCAAAGAGAAAAAATAACAGACAGCTTAAGAGAATGGCTTGGCAGAAGGTCAACAACAGAAATTATAAATAGCTGCCGAGATCGAAAGTTGTGGAGAGACATGATCACCTACGCCACTAGGCCCGGTACTTGATGATTATTTGATATCAACGCTGCCTCCAATGTTGCTGTGCCATTTTTTTTTATTTTTATTTACAGGATTAAAAATTTGAATACGACCTTTTTCATTCTAGTTTTTCATGTATCATTTATGAAAGACATTTATCAATTGTGTAAGACATGTTTAATTTTTCATTTGAGTCATTCATTTATCATATGAGTCACACATTTATCATTTGTGTAAGACATTTGTTATTTCTCATTTTTTAAGTCACGGATTTACCTTTTAACTCAAACATTTATCTTTTGTGTAAGACATCATATGAGTAGGACATTTGTGATCTATCATTTCAGTCAAAGATTTATTATTTGCGTCATACATATATTATTTGCGTCATACATTTATATATGAGTCATACATTTATCAAACAAATAGCTTGTCTCACAGACGTATCTATAATGGCCACGCTTTTATTCTGCCAATTTCATGAAGATGACAGTTTTATAAAACACATTCCAAAATTTATTTCGTCTCCTCACTGTCAGGGTTCAGTTTTACAAAATCTTTCATGCATGAGATAATTCATTTAGCGGTCTGAATATTTTTCCTTTATGTTTTATTAATTATTAATTATATTTCCTCTTGGATGTATTTGATCCTAGTATTTAACATATTATTATTATCTTTTTCACAATTTTTGTTATAACTTTGTTCTTATCATGTTTTATTTGGTCATCGACTTGAACTTCACTAACTACCTCTTTTGCATGTTTATATGCTTTTTTGTGCGTGTCAATTGATTAGACAGGAATCCATTGCAGTTTCACACACTAGAATCTATGGCTGGTTTCCATTAATGCCTCTGCCAGCCAACCAATTACCAATTTTTTTATGTTGCTTTAGTGTTATTATAGTTGATGCAGATTCTGCGAGGTAAATTATATTATTTTTAGCATTTCCTCTGTGCTTTATTTTTACAATGGCTGTAGCAGCTGTTTTTAGTAATTCTAGCTCCGTATAGAAACTGTTCTTGAGTATTCTGTTGCCTCAGATGTTTTAATCTTCAAGTTATTGAGGATTATTTCAGCGATGATTTTTTTTTTTTAGCTGATTAATTTCAGAATATTGACGTCAATAACTGCAATAGGTATCTTGATAATGACGATTTACAAAGAAAGTAAGAGATAGCGTCGTTATTTTACTCGCTACTTAACTGATTTAACGATTCACTGAGAATGGGTTCTATTCATCTCTTAAATCCTACAGTGGATTAAAATAAATAAAAAGAATGTTTATCTTTATCACAAGTTGAGGATTGTATTTTAACATTGAGGTAGAGCACTAACCCTTGTTCTCTCCAAATGATGTAATTGACCATTAAGGCGAAGTGTAACTGATCACTTTTGTAAGCAAAGTGTAACTACTATATCTTGTAGGAAAAGTGTAACTACTTACTTTTGTAGGCGAAGTGTAACTACTCACTTTTGTAGGCGAAGTGTAACTACTCACTTTTGTAGGTGAAGTGTAACTACTTACTTTTGTAGGTGAAGTGTAACTACTCACTTTTGTAGGCGAAGCGTAACTACTCACTTTTGTAGGTGAAGTGTAACTACTCACTTTTGTAGGTGAAGTGTAACTACTCACTTTTGTAGGCGAAATGTAATTACTCACTTTTGTAGGCGAAATGTAACTACTCACTTTTGTAGGTGAAATGTAACTACTCACTTTTGTAGGTGAAGTGTAACTACTCACTTTTGTAGGCGAAATGTAACTACTCACTTTTGTAGGCGAAATGTAACTACTCACTTTTGTAGGTGAAGTGTAACTACTCACTTTTGTAGGCGAAATGTAACTACTCACTTTTGTAGGCGAAATGTAACTACTCACTTTTGTAGGTGAAGTGTAACTACTCACTTTTGTAGGCGAAATGTAACTACTTACTTTTGTAGGTGAAGTGTAACTACTCACTTTTGTAGGCGAAATGTAACTACTCACTTTTGTAGGTGAAGTGTAACTACTTACTTTTGTAGGTGAAGTGTAACTACTTACTTTTGTAGGTGAAGTGTAACTACTTACTCTTGTAGGTGAAGTGTAACTACTCACTTTTGTAGGTGAAGTATAACTACTCACTTTTGTAGGCGAAATGTAACTACTCACTTTTGTAGGTGAAGTGTAACCACTTACTTTTGTAGGCGAAATGTAACTACTCACTTTTGTAGGTGAAGTGTAACTACTCACTTTTGTAGGTGAAGTGTAACTACTTACTTTTGTAGGTGAAGTGTAACTACTTACTTTTGTAGGTGAAGTGTAACTACTCACTTTTGTAGGTGAAGTGTAACTACTTACTTTTGTAGGTGAAGTGTAACTACTTACTTTTGTAGGTGAAGTGTAACTACTCACTTTTGTAGGTGAAGTGTAACTACTCACTATTGTAGGCGAAATGTAACTACTCACTTTTGTAGGTGAAGTGTAACTACTTACTTTTGTAGGCGAAATGTAACTACTCACTTTTGTAGGTGAAGTGTAACTACTCACTTTTGTAGGTGAAGTGTAACTACTTACTTTTGTAGGTGAAGTGTAACTACTTACTTTTGTAGGTGAAGTGTAACTACTCACTTTTGTAGGTGAAGTGTAACTACTTACTTTTGTAGGTGAAGTGTAACTACTTACTTTTGTAGGTGAAGTGTAACTACTCACTTTTGTAGGTGAAGTGTAACTACTCACTATTGTAGGCGAAATGTAACTACTCACTTTTGTAGGTGAAGTGTAACTACTTACTTTTGTAGGCGAAATGTAACTACTCACTTTTGTAGGCGAAATGTAACTACTCACTTTTGTAGGCGAAATGTAACTACTCACTTTTGTAGGCGAAATGTAACTACTCACTTTTGTATGTGAAGTGTAACTACTTACTTTTGTAGGCGAAATGTAACTACTCACTTTTGTAGGTGAAGTGTAACTACTCACTTTTGTAGGTGAAGTGTAACTACTCACTTTTGTAGGCGAAATGTAACTACTCACTTTTGTAGGCGAAGTGTAACTACTCACTTTTCTGCGAAATAATATTTTACGTCACGTCCGGTAAAAAAAAAAAAAAAAGTAAAGTACCCCCCGACACGCCAAGTGACGTATAGGGAATATGGTCTTAGTGACCATAAATTTCACAGACCTTCGGCACATGATTTTTGGGGCAATGTGGTCGGTATTACGCCCGTGCCGGTTTACTTTCACAGAAAAAATCCTGTACACATTAAAGGCTTGGTGAACCGGAAACCGTCGATTGGGATCGAACCCTACCTCTTGTCCTTTGTAGTCCAGTTCACTAACCACTGAGCTATCGTGGCTCCTGTGACGTCCTATAATTATTGTTATTTAATGACAATATTTATTTCTGATTTTTTTTCTATCTTTGCAGTCACCCGGTGACTTCTAAAGGAATAGATTGTCATCTTTGTCATCGCCATTAAAAGGACATTAAGTGGTCATAAAAGAGTTACATTGTAGTTTGCAGTAAAACTGTGATATTTGCGCCTTTCTGCCCAAGCACATCCGACCTCAGCGCGACATTTTTCAGTACCGGTTTGCCTTCCCTCTTCTATCCCTACTCGCTTGGCAGACTAGAGTGGTAAGTTTGTTTCTAGAGGCACCACAAAGAGTGTGGTCTGAATAGTTCTGTTTCACCGATCCTGTTACAAGCCATCAGCTATGAGTGGCTGTCAGTTTCCATTTCTGTTACTGTCAGGCGCCTTGCCTCCATTAATGAAATGAAGTTAATAGTTAATAAGATGATTAAAAGAGTGATTAGATAGTTAATAAGATGATTAAAAGAGTGATTAGATAGTTAATACGATGATTAAAAGAGTGATTAGATAGTTAATAAGATGATTAAAAGAGTGATTAGATAGTTAATAAGATGATTAAAAGAGTGATTAGATAGTTAATAAGATGATTAAAAGAGTGATTAGATAGTTAATAAGATGATTAAAAGAGTGATTAGATAGTTAATAAGATGATTAAAAGAGTGATTAGATAGTTAATTCCTCTCGGGTCGGACGACGTACCAACGGGCGGAAGTCATAACTCTCCTTAACTGACGATTTCCTGCAAGTTCTTTAAGGTTGTAGGTCATCATCATCACCATCGAGTGCCTTCTATGCATCGAAGGTTGGCTACCATGGAGCGCCATTCTGCTCTGTCTCTTGCTTTGATGGTGCAGGTTGTCATAGGCTGATGTCCATCTTTTGATGTTACTCGTCCATGTTAGTCTTGGTCTGCCTCTTTAATCTTGTATTTTCCCCAACCAGGATTACTTTTAGTAAGCTGTTGTGTCTTTTAACATCGCATTTGTCTTGTTTGAATTGTGCTTAGTAGTTCTCTTTTCATTTTTAGTTGTTTTAAGACTTCATCGGTTGTTTTTTTTTCCTGCCATCCAATTCTACCTATTATTCTACATAGCCACATTTCAAAGGCTTCAATTCTCTGTTATGTTTTCTTGTCTAATGTCCATGTTTCTGCACCATATAGGAATATTGAGAAGACGTAACATTTTGCTATTCTTAGTTTTAGCCCTGGTGTTATTTGTTTTGATGTTAGTATCTTCTTCATGACTAGCTCAGGCCAAAATAGCATTTCAGAAAATGAAAAATATCTTATGCAAAACATCTATATCAATAAAAATGAGAAAGAGAGTTCATCGGTGCTATATAGAACCAATTCTGACCTATGGAAGCGAATCATGGACAGTAGACCAACAAATGAAAAGGCGATTAGAGGCCACAGAGATGGGATTTCTCAGAAGAATGTTGAAAGTTCCATAGACAGCTAAAAAGACCAATGAGGAAGTTCTCAAAGAGGCCAACACAAAAAGGGAGTTCTTAAAAAACATCAGAAAGAAGCAATCAACATTTTTCGGGCACATCATGAGAAGAGGAAAGTAGGAATACTTGGATACAACTGGCAAAATAAAAGGAAAGAGAGATCGCGGACGACAAAGAGAGAAAATACTGGATAGCTTGGTGTCATGGCATGGAAAACAGTCAACAACAGAACTGATACGAAGCACTATAGATAGAAGATTGTGCAGGGACATGATCACCTACGCCAAACGGTATGGCACATGATGATGATGATGTACCCACATTCTTTCCATCTTGTCTCTGATATGCCTAAAATATCTATATTTATTCGTTCTGCTTCTTGAATAAGATTTTCCAATTTCCCTTCTTGATATAGAGTCCTAACATTCCAAGTACTTATTTTAAGATCTTTCCTCCGACATAAGTTCGAATTCCTCTCCATGGCTTCCTCTGGACTAATACGTGATGAGGCTCCAATCTCTTTCACGGTGGTCTGCCATATTCGCCTTTCGTGATCTGAATATGCCTCATGTGTACCACACACTTTGCTGTTTTCGCTTTCTGGTTGATCATTTATGATTCATCCGCCCCATCCACCGTCACAGACTTTAGGTCTTAGTTGTTTCTTAACCCCCTAACTGAACCTACCTAGTAATTGTTCTGTGTAATTATTTTTTTCTTTTGGTTTACCTTATCTTCTTTTACCAGATGAAATGGTGATTACGCTAATATTAACAATAATGTTAACGGATACGAAGCTGATTAAAACGGTGTTTATGCCAATGTTAACAATGATGC
The DNA here is from genome assembly GCA_032433765.1 of Megaustenia siamemsis. Lineage (NCBI taxonomy): Eukaryota > Metazoa > Mollusca > Gastropoda > Stylommatophora > Ariophantidae > Megaustenia > Megaustenia siamemsis. Next base: position 170,156,141 of record JAVIAB010000092.1, on the reverse strand, counting down.
TAAATGCTACGAGGCTCAATAAAACTATGATTACGCTAATGTTAATCAGGATGTTTTGAGTACAGAAATCGGCAAAGAAAGTGATGATGTTAATGAATATTCCTGCAAGTTATCTGATTTATGACAGTCCTACCTTCTTATTTTCCAGGTTCTCTATGGCACACTCCAGCACGGCTACCTGGCCAACCTTAAAGGTAAAGTTGGTGTTTGTGTGCAGGAACTTAGGTAAGTTGTGGAGATCCATGGGTTGTTGACCTCGGCACAACAAACCTGAAACATGTCACCAATACATCTCATTGAATATTGATTTATATAACATGAATAACAAGATGTTATCGTGCATTGATTTATATAACATGAATAACAAGATGTTATCGTACATTGATTTATATAACATGAATAACAAGATGTTATCGTGCATTGATTTATATAACATGAATAACAAGATGTTATCGTACATTGATTTATATAACATGAATAACAAAATGTTATCTTACATTGATTTATATAACATGAATAACAAGATGTTATCGTACATTGATTTATATAATATAAATAACAAGATGTTATCGTACATTGATTTATATAACATGAATAACAAGATGTTATCGTACATTGATTTATATAATATAAATAACAAGATGTTATCGAACATTGATTTATACATCATCATCAGGTCGCATGTCCTTTGCAGAACGTTGCATTCAGCACAGCTCGTTTGAAAGAATATCTGACACTAGTCAGATCTCCCACTTCTTCTGTTATAATGCTCAAGGTCTCCCTGATATCTTGAAACCACGTTCTTTTTGGTCTGTACCTGATGCGTCACTCAGTAACAATGCCCTCCATTATTGTTCTTTCCAGCCCGCTGTGTCTTTTGACGTGGCCGCAGTATTTAAATTTCCTTTGTAGAACGGTGTTTTCTAGCCAGTTCTGTTTTTTTTATGCTTAAGTCTTTTAATATTTCTTTATTGCGCTTATTCATTATCCAGGGTATCTTAATGATGTTTCTGTAGCATTTTGTTTCGAATGGATCGATTTTCTTCCTTTCTGTTTGTGAGATTGTCCATGATTTACTACCATATGTTCCTATCTGGAAGATAAATGTCCTCAGTCATTTAGATTGTATTGTTGCTGATATTGTGCCATATGTTCTTCATGGCATTTAATTTATTGATTTATATAGCATGAAAAAGAACATGTCACTGAACATTGATTTGTACAATATAAATAAATGACGATGCTCGTAGACAGATAACAACTAATATCCAGATTAATTAAGCAGTGCTGTAGCTACGGCTGAGCATGGGCTTAAAATAAGAAAAAACGTGTGCTGCTAATCAACTTCACTTTGTTGTCCTGATCTTTAAAAACACGACAAAATCGTGTCGCCAGGAAATAATGTTGAATACATTGGACTGCTAGAATTTGGTTGAGTGTGTTGCCGTGCTTTATGTGATTCCATACTCCTATGGCAGGTTTGGTCACATTACTGTCCGTTAATCCAGCTGTGTAGTCAGTCTGCTAAAAGAAATATCTTTACATATTTGTAGACTAAATTTTTTATGCTGTTTGTGATTCCACGGCTTCTCTAGTCCTCTCCTTTTGGTATGGTTACATCCATGGTTTCCCTTTAACACTCTGAATTCTTTATGGTTGCCATGACTTTTCTAATCTTCTCATTTCTGTATGGTTCTATTCGTGACTTCCCTAGCCATCTCATTTCGGTATGGTTGCCATGACTTCTCTAATCCTCTCATTTCTATATGGTTTCACGGCTCCCCTCTCATTCCTATATGGTTTCACGACTCCCCTCTCATTTCTATATGGTTTCACGGCTCCCCTCTCATTTCTATATGGTTTCACGGCTCCCCTCTCATATCTATATGGTTTCACGACTCCCCTCTCATTTCTATATGGTTTCACGACTCCCCTCTCATTTCTATATGGTTTCACGGCTCCCCTCTCATTTCTATATGGTTTCTCGACTCCCCTCTCATTTCTATATGGCTTCACGACTCCCCTCTTACTTCTATATGGTTTCACGGCTCACCTCTTATTTCTATATGGTTTCACGGCTCCCCTCTCATTTCTATACGGTTTCATGGCATTGTTGTGTGCTACTTCTTCGTAATGGCTCATAGTACATCCCTAGACCGGCCGTACGCTAATCTTACGGTCTGTTTTTTTATGTGCGACGGGGATAATCTGACGACTAACTGTGTGTCTATATGTTCGGAATTGGAGTCAACAACGATGGTCTAACATCATCAAGCCCTATACATTTTTAAGAAAATATGACGATCATCATTTTCAAGAGGACGTGAACTTCCGGTATATGGTGGATAGGCGGCGGGAACAATTGAAGGCTATGCATGAAAAGTGTTCCTTGTTGCAGTTTCCTCATATTCCAAGTCCGGCTTGTTGCAGGGGCTACTGAGTTAAGTGTTCTGTGCACACCGTGAGCTGTGTGTCTAATCCGTTTTGATCATGTTTAGATATTCCAAATGTTTACCATGAATAATGATATCGTATGACAGGGAACAGTTGGCTGTGTTCACTTTCTGCGCGGTTTCGCCTTATGTCTTTTTACGTGTGCTGAGACTGCTACGATGTAGACTACAGTTACCTTTCTTTATTTGGGAGATGAGATATTCCGATGATTACGCTGGCACGGGCGGTTGAGCAATTATGGATTTTAATTCATTTGCAGTGACATCGAGGTCTCCCATAACCAAAAAACCAAAATAATCTAAAACAAGTGCTTAGATAAAATGGTTTGGCCACGTGAAAAGGCAGAAAAATCAAAACATAACACAACGAGCCTTCGGCAAACGTTTTGAGAATACCAGACCCAATGGTGGATTAGGGATGGATGGATGGAATATTAGAAACACTAGGAAACATGAAAGTAGCAGAGGCGAATAGAAGAGCAAAAGACCGCAAATTATATCTCCCCGCGACGCTGAAAGGCAAATGAGAAGGACAGAAGAAGAAGCAAGTGCTGTATGTCAGATTGAGCTGTGAACCTAAATGTTTCCCCAAATGTCAGGATTGATGCTTCATTGTATCACTGGCATCTTTAAGGTGTCATCCAATCATTTGTTTCCTACCTCGCACGTGGTATTCTGTTTTCTTTATGCACGTCACGATAAAATAGTTTCTTTTGATGACGCTGATACAACATGCGAACCTTATCTTCCGTCTCATTTGTGATCCACGCAGTCAAGATGCACTGTTCTTTGTATCTGTATTTGGTATCATGCCCTTCTATATTATCTTCAACGTTTTTATGCCGGCATTGCAAATAGACGTCCTTCAGATTTATCACATGGCGATGTGAACATTTCAGTTATCGCAGGCTTATAATAGAGAAGACAAAACAACTGCAACATCAATAAGCCCACTACAAATGTTTGGAGTCATACTGATAGCAGGTGATAGCTCATTACAATACCAAGACCGGAAAATAATGATTGGTATCTTTCAATGTGATAAAAATAAAAGATTCTGCACAAAAATACCAATGCACTGAGATAAATAGGATACACGTGAGATGGGTTTTTTCTTCTTATCTTTGGCAACTTGTCCACAAAAAATTGTTCGTACCCCTTGATTTGTGTGTACAGCAAACATCTTTCAATTTACAACTTTTTTTTCTTTTTTTTTCAAAATTGTCCACTTACTGTAAAGAATGCTTCATGTAATATATGGAAAAAAAATAAAAAAAACAATAGTTCATTTGACAAATGTGAAGAGTTTAGTGGAAAATGTGAAGAGTTTAGTGGAAAAATGTGAAGAGTTTAGTGGAAAATGTGAAGAGTTTAGTGGGAAAATGTGAAGAGTTTTGTGGAAAAATGTGAAGAGTTTAGTGGGAAAATGTGAAGAGTTTTGTGGAAAAATATGAAGAGTTTAGTGGAAAAATGTGAAAAGTTTTATGACGATTTATAAATTTTTAATCTTTTTCAACTATTGTATGTGGATACATACAAAAGAGGTGAGATGCAGAATGGCTCAGGCAAAAGCAGCTTTCTAAAAAATGAGGAAAATACTATGCAATCCATTTTTGACAATAGAAACAAGAAAAAGAGTTCTTAAATGTTACGTAGAGCCAGTCTTAACATATGGATGCGAGTCATGGACAATAGGACAACAGACAAGAAAATCACTGAAGTCTGTAGAAATGTGGTTTTACAGAAGAATGTTGAGAATACCATGGACAGCTAAGAAGAGTAATGAAGAGGTTCTGAGAGAGGTCAAAGCAAAAAGAGAGCTAATTTCCAATGTTAGGAAGAGACAATCATCATTTTTTGGCCATGTAATGAGAAGAGAACAACTGGAATATATTGTAACAACTGTAAAAATTGAGGGACGAAGAGATAGAGAGAAGCAAAGAGAAAAAATAACAGACAGCTTAAGAGAATGGCTTGGCAGAAGGTCAACAACAGAAATGATAAATAGCTGCCGAGATAGAAAGCTATGGAGAGACATGATCACCTACGCCACTAGGCCCGGTACTTGATGATGATGATGTGGATATCTGTGTATGTGCATGGTGTAAGTGTGCTTTTTTCTTGTTTAAGGATATACAAGGTAATAGGCAGATTTCCAAAATGCTGTTGAGGTCGTTCTGACACGAAAGATAAAAACCCGCACACAGATTAACATTCATTATGATAGTACGGAAAGCCAATTTGTCAAGTTAGGTTTTCAAACTTAACAATTTTCTTTTAAAATTCGATCTGCAGTGTCATTATATAAGCGCATCATCCGTACTCCAATACTAGTAAGAGTTCAATGGGAAGGCATAAATAAGGAAAAATTCAAATGTACATCATATGTAGCAATTTTACTAATATGTTACAAGAATATATATATATATATATATAAAACAGAGGTTCCAAAATTGTGCGGGGCGGGTCCCAGGGCCGTCACTAACCTTTGGCAAGGGCGTCGCGCCGACAATATTGCGGGATTATGTCAGTGGTTACAAATTATAAATGACAACATTCACATAGACACAATTTTTGATAAGTTTATATATGAGTTTTTAGAGGAGAGCGTTAATTCTGTCGCCATTTCTCATTTTTTTAATATTTTAAAAAACATTTCGACATTTCTAATTATTAAGTTTTGATTACGCGACAAAGACATGAACAGCAACGACATTTCATACGGTAAGATCGATGATAGACGAGAGAGTAATTATACATAAAGTGACACACATTACAGGTGCCTACATCATGGGATATGTCATCTGTTGTCACCAGATCTGTTTAATATGTATTGTGAGATTATTTAAGATGCATAGGGGGCATGCCTGGAGTAACAATCGGAGATCATAATATAAATAATCTCTGGTATGCTCAAGATACAGCCTTAATCGCTAGGGTGAAAATGAGTTACGAGAAATGTTTGACGTTATAGTTGATGTAAAGCAAAAATAAAGGACTCGGCCTTAAAAACAAAAAGACAGAAGTAATGGTAACAACAAAGAAAAATACATCACTGCAATGCACAATAAAGACAAGTGCAACAATATTAGAACAGGTAAATGAATTCAAATATCTGGGAACATTATTAACATCAGATGATAGATGTATAACAGAGGTGAGATGCAGAATGGGTCAGGAAATAGCAGCTTTCCAAAAAATGAGGAAGATACCGTGTAATCCATTTTTGACAAAAGACAGAAAAAAAAGAGTTCTTAAATTTTATGTAGAGTCAGTTTTAACATATGGATGCGAATCATGAACAATAGGACAATAAACAAGAAAATCACTGGAGCCTGTAAAAATATGGTTTACAGATTAAAGTTGAGAATGCCATGCGCAGCTAAGAAAAGTAATGAAAACATGCTGAAAGAGGCCAAAGCAAGAAGAGAACTAATATCCCATACTAGGAAGAAACAATCATCATTTTTTGGCCATGTAATGAGAAGGGAACAGCTGGAGTATATTGTAACAATTGGGAAAATTGAGGGAAGCAAAGAGAAAAGATATCAGACAGCTTAAGAGAATAGCTTGGCAGAAGGTCAACAAAAGAAATGACAAATAACTGTCGAGATCAAAATTTCTGGAGAGATATAATCACCTACACTACTAAGCACGGTATTTGATGGTGATGATGATGATGATGATGACGACGCCATGGAAAGAATATTCTACCCGAATTTTATGGTTGTTGTTTTGAAAAGGCATTGATGATTAAGTAAATCAGGGCATTTGTTTGTATCTACATTGGATTACGTTTCACAGATTATATATTGTATATGTTAGTAGATGTGATGAACAAATGTAAAACCTTTGTTCAGTATCGCCACTGAGGCTAGAATGTAAAATCCTAAGTAAAAGAATAACACATTTTTGACCGTAATTTTTTTTTTTTTTTTTTTAAAACAAGGATCGTATCACACTCCAACGCTGTTGAGTTGTTTATCTGTGCTTGCAAACTAGGTTAACCTACTTATTTTGTCGACACTTCTATATTTTAACCGATAAACGTGTAAAGTGTATGCCCCACTTGGTCTCTAGTACAGGGATACGTAGCTCTCCTCAATAGAGGTTGTGGCCTCTAATCATACTCGCGTGTTCATTTTCGTTGGTAAAAATATAGAATTATTCATTAAACTATTTCTTTGTTTAAACATTACATTATTTCTTTGTTGAAACATTACATTATTTCTTTGTTTAAACATTACATTATTTCATTGTTGAAACATTACATTATTTCTTTGTTTAAACATTACATTATTCCTTTGTTGAAACATTACATTACTTCTTTGTTCAAACATTACATGATTTCTTTGTTTAAACATTACATTATTTCTTTGTTCAAACATTACATTATTTCTTTGTTGAAGCATTACATTATTTCATCTTAAACATTACATTAATTCTTTGTTCAAACATTACATAATTTCTTTGTTGAAACAATACATTATTTCTTTGTTTAAACATTACATTATTTCTTTGTTTAAACATTACATAATTTCTTTGTTGAAACAATACATTATTTCTTTCTTAAACGTTACATCATTTCTTCCTTAAAGTAAAGAGCCCAGTCACGCCAAAAGGCAAATAGAGAATATGATGTTAGTGACCATAATTTTTACAGACCTTCGCCACATGATTGTGGTGTAATGTGGCCGGTATTACGCCCGTGCCGCTTTTCTTTCCAAAAGAAAAAAAAATCCGGTACCCATTTAAGGCTGGGTGAACCTGGAAGTTGTCGGTCAGGACCGAACCCGACCTTTTGTCCTATGTAGTCCAGATCACTAACAACTGAGCTATCGCGCCTCCTATTTCTTCCGTAAACATTATATTATTTCTTTCTTAAACATTACATTATATCTTTCTTAAACATTACATTATATCTTTCTTAAACATTACATTATATCTTTCTTAAACATTACATCTTTCTTAAACATTACATTATATCTTTCTTAAACATTACATTATATCTTTCGTAAACATTGTACTGTTTCTACGCATTTCTGAATTATATCTGCTGTTTCTACGTGTTTTTGCGCACATGTCTTATCACAGGCTGCTATTAAGAAAGTTGCCACTTAAAATGCTAATGTATGAAGTAATAGAGCGCCAAGTCTATATTTAGTGCTATTGTTTATGTGACCTTCATACAGCGCATTAACTTGTATGTCCCTTATTTTTATTAGCTATTGCATACCATTGTCATAACATAGTTAACTCTATTAATAGGATACGTGTATTTTCTGTAAAAACAGAATAAATGGTTCACAGATCCGCAGAGTAATCAAAACGCAATACAACGAGCCCTGAATAAAGGTTGCGCGAATATAGGACCCAAGGGTCGACCACGAAAAAGACGGATCGATGGAATATTAGAAGCACTAGGAAACATCACAGCATCAGATGCTAACAGATGAGCAAAAGACAGCAAATTATATCTCCCCTCGACACTGAAAGGCAAATGAGGAAGGAAAGAAGAAGATGAAGAGGAAATCCGCAAGTAAAAATATAATTATTTGTTCTGTCTTATTTCTCTTCTGTTAGATTTATCTCTCACTATCTATTATATTTACATTGTTCTCCCTTTCTTTTCATCTTTCTCACGCACCGTCCCTCTATTATTTTTTCTCAAATATTTTTTCTATACACCTAATTTTATTCCTGGTTCTATTTCGTTCCTAGTTTCTTTCTTTTACGAAAGCTAAATGGCTCTCTAATTTGAATATATTTCATTTTAATAAAAGAGTGAAAATGATTTTGGTTAAATAATGAAATTATGTGAAAGAAAGAAGAAACGAAAATAATGTGAAATGTTGTGCTAACACAGCCATTCGGACTCTTTGATGAGACACGAAACGTTGTTAGTGATCGAGCTCGAATACTGGGGATATAGGGGAGTCAGGATAAAGGGACAGGGGGAAAGAGACCTTCAGATCAATATAAGAAGTGGCTAAAGATGAAAGATTAAACAAAGTTTATCAACGAGAAAAAATCTCACACAATGTGGTGTAAGCGAAATACAAGAGATTTGTAGACATCTTGTGTAAGAACACGTCTTGCATTTCGTTTGTATCTTTTATCTCCGTTATATATCATTTGTGGACAGCTAAGAAGAGTAATGAAAACGTTCCGAAAGAGGCCAAGACAAAGAAAGAGCTAATATACAATACTAGGAAGAAACAATCATCATTTTTGGCCATGTAATTAGAATGGCACGGCTGGAATATATTATAACAATTGGGAAAATTGAGGGACGAAGAGATAGAGGGAAGCAAAGAGAAAAGATACCAGATAGCTTAAGAGAATGGCTTGGCAGAAGGTCAACAACAGAAATGATAAATAACTGTCGAGATTGAAAGTTGTGGAGAGACATGATTACCTACACCAGCAGGCACGGTACTTGATGATGATGATATATCATTTCTTTATTCTCTATTTTCACTATTTGTTTTCACTCAGTGTATTTGTCAGTCTGTATATTAATCTCTCACTTTACACCCTATTTATCATTTCTATTTCCTTCACCCTTTTCACATCTCTTTTCTTCACTTATCATCTCTCTTCTCTCGCTCTTTATGTCCCTATCTCATCGCTTCTCTAAGTCTCTTTTTTTATGTTCTCCTCCTTTTCTCCAACTGAACTATAAAGCAAAAATTCCACGCAGACTCCGTGCCGAGGAATGCTTATGTAAACTCCCCACCTCGTTGTGAAGCAACACATTTACCTAGATAAACAACACATCAGTCATGCACTCATTCAAGCGTGCACAGCTGCGTATGTCTATACACATTATCGTGTATCACGTGTTTCTTCATGCGTGTGTTGTGAGATCTCGCAGTGCATTGTTGTCTGCAAATAGTTCTTTATTTAGAAGAAACCTGTTCGAATTGATTTAATTCGAAGCTTGGGCCTACACAGGATCATGTGGTTGGAATTATTTCCTATAAGAGTTAACACTTGTTTTAGCCCTTGATTGAAAGAAAAAAATGTAACACGCTAAAGGATGCACGGTGTAATGTAATCTATATATATCTATATAGATATATCTTTATATATATACAGTGTCCGAAAAAGAAATGTACCTTTTTAAATAAATTATTATCCCCCACCCTCCATTTTTCAATGTGATATGATATTTTTATAACAAAGGTAAAGTAATATCTCATAACTTTTCTTTCTATCCTAATCACTCCTTCCTTTCTTTCTTTCTCTTCTACCTTCACTCCTTCCTTCCTTCTCTCCCTTTACAAAGATTCATGATGGGCATCCTTTGTGACAAGGCAGATATCTAGTCGAAGGCCTATTCTCCCCTCCCCCACTTCCCGCATCATCATCATCAAGTACCGTGCCTGCTGGCGTAGGTGATCATGTCTCTCCACAACTTTCGATCTCGACAGCTATTTATCATTTCTGTTGTTGACCTACTGCCAAGCCATTCTCTTAAGCTGTCTGATATCTTTTCTCTTTGCTTCCCTCTCTCTCTTAACATCACATCCTCCCTCCCCACCCCCACCATACTCGACACGTATTCTACATTTTCTGCTATTTTGTGATCGCCATCTTGTATTAATCTGTGTGTAGGCTGCGTAAGCTTCAGATACAATCGGTGCTTCTTACAAGTCTCTGCACACACGGGCCACTTGCGGGGAAAAAACTAAGAAAAGGGCACATTCTTTTTTGGACACCCGGTAGATATGTGTGTATTATATATGTATATATATACTTTCTGGTGATGGTGATCATGTGTATATATATATATATATATATATATATATATATACGCATATATAATACACACGTATCTATATACTTTTTGTGCGGTTTCGCCTTATGTATTTTGGCGTGTGCTGATACTGCTGTAATGGGGACTACAGCTACCTTTCTTTGTTTGAGAGATGAGATAGTAATTCGGATGATTCCACTGGCACGTGCAGTTGAGCAATTATGGATTTTATTTCGTTTGCAGTGATACCGGGGCCTTCCATAACCATTAGCTATACACACACACACACACACACACACACATATATATATATATATATATATATATATATGTAACTATCTTTACGCAATATCATACTACAGTGGTCTATCTTGGGGTAGGGGGACATGCACGAATGGAAAATAAAAGCCGCTTGACCCAAGCATTTGCCACGAAGTTTAAATTCATCGTGTTGTGTCAACTTTTGAAGAGATAGACGGGAATCATCTTTCTCCGTGTTATCACCCTCCCCAATTGTGTCAATCAGGGAGGTCTGCTTATTTTTCTTCTAAGCCTGGTCGACTGGAGAGTGTCACGTTGGGATTTAACCGATGTCCACCTGATCACAACGCCGGTTCGTTGACAACTAGAGCACAGTGCCATAATAGCACATCTCTGTAAGGTTTGTGTGTTCTATGATGTTCTAGTTTATAGTGTCATAATAGAACATCTCTGTAAAGTTTGTGTGTTCTATGTTGGTACATCTATGTTGCCTATAAGAGTGATTTCTGATTTTATCCTGACGCATCTGTGCGGTGTGAATCTGTGCGGCTGTAATATATTATCTGTGTGACGTATGCGCCTGTGGTTTTGATGATGCACCTGTGTCGTACACAAGTTGTGTGCGAAATTAGATAGCTTCCTAGTGTGTGGATGATGGTAGAAGTAATAACACATGTCGGTGGTGGATGATATGTGTGAGCGGTGATGGAAATGATGGTACGCCACTGCTTTGTGTCGAGTATAATAACACTGATAACGCTACCTTGTGATGTATATAAGCGATGATGAAGCTTCGTGGTTGTCGCGGGCGTGTTAGTGATAATGAAAGAGAGAGAGAGAGAGTTAGTAGTGAATACTTACAGCTTGATGATGTTGATGGTGCACGTTTAGTGTGCATTTTCGCGGTGCTGATATTCGGATGTTCCATCAACATTTGAGAAACATGTTCAATATTGAACGCATAAACGATAACATTTTTATTTTTACCGGCAGCGTGTTTTCTCATCGCTTCTGAGATCCCTTTGGTACATATTAAAAGCTTATATAACAACACAACAACGCACATTATTTGAGACTAAATAAACACATTACATAAATGAGATGCTTCCACCGCGATCCTCATATGTCTAGTGTTATGTTTTTATCATCTCCTTTCTAAGATAAATGATGATTGTTATTATCTGCCTTTTACTTCCAGAATATATTCTTCTCTCATTAACGTTGCGTCACGATCTAACTTCCACTACATGGATACAAGTGAAAGTGATACAACAAAATTGGGGGATGGGTAGTCTAGAGGTACGACTTTGGCCTTGTGACAGAAAGGACTTGAATTCAAAGCCCACCAGAAGTGGTGGTGATTTTTTTTTTTTATAATTATGGAATCTTAATCTGTGGTTTGCTTGTGATATCATTCTCCCCCTGATCTCAAGACCCCGTCTGCACTCCCGCACGTTAAAGAACCCTTGTCAGTTATATAGTAGGGCAATATAGTCAACAGAAACTTACTCATAACGTGGATCCTAGGCCGCACGAGGGTTATCCTAGGATTTTCTCGAGATTCTCGAGGCGGATATACGAGGGCCTCATAGTTTCATAAAAAATGTATGATGATGATCTTATCAACAAACAAACAGGTGAAATCTCAACATTCACAATTATGTTTTCTCATTTCTTAACACATGATAGACACCGTCATCTGTTGAAATACGTAAGGAAATAACAGAAGAAGACTTGTGTAAGATAAGGTATCTTTTATCAATTTTATTCAAATGTCCCTGGTTAACTTGCTATCTGAAGGTACTTCTATAATAACACATTCTTTATGGAAGTTTTCCTTATTACAATGAGGTGTCTTGAAGTAAACATGAAACATCTGAAGCTTCAAACTTAAAACAAACACAATAATGAACGTGCTATTTTCAATTTAATAATTTGCCGGATTAGCTGTAAATTGATCCGCTTAATTCTGGTCCTAAATGGTTAATAACTTTAACTTACACAAGCACGTGTATAATCAAAGTTGAAAGTAAAAGACGCCTCCCAATAGCTTCTTGTGTTCTCTTTATCACAAGTGAACTTTGATGTTGCCACACATGAAACAATAAATAAGAATTGGGAAACAAAAAAGAAAAAAGAAAAATCTTTAAAAAATCGAATTACTTAAGATTCAAACGCCATCAACATAACTTTGTGTAACAAACATCTTATCTCTGTTAAAGGTATTTTATTTTTCGTCGACTTGATAAGTAACAATAGAAATGAAAACAGAAACAGTTGTCATTTTAAAATTCTCGAACATATGTAGCTCCTAACAAACATCAGACAAAGTAAAATAGCACAGCTGTTTAGACTGGCAAAAACTGGATGCTTAAGGTCAAATGAAGAACTATTGATTTAACAAGAAAGCATAAGGGAACGATGGGCAGGATACATTAAAGATCTTCATGATAGTGAAGGAACAGAAGTAAATATTAAGGTTAATGGGGAAGGAAAATACTCAAAGAAGATGTGGATGACGCCTTGCGCAACATGAAAGCAGGAAAACCCCCTGGACCAGATAATATAACTAAAGAAGAAATTGAAGCCATAGGTGATTTTGTAATAGAAATAATACCAAAAATATTGAATGATATCTACAACAGCGGATATATACCAGACGATCTGTCAAAATTAATATTCATAGCCCTAGCAAATAAATATGGAATGCGATGATTATCGCAAAAAGCCTTATGAGTCATATGACTAAGATATTACTAAGAATCATCATGAGAAGAGTGTGAAACAAAATCAGTCCAGAAATTAGCGATGAACAGTGTGGTTTTGTTAGAGATAAAGGAACGAGCAATGCCATAAACATTACACGATCTTTAGTAGAATGACCATAGAGGTGAAAACAGATCTATACATGTGTTGAATAGATTATACCAAAGCATTTGACAAAGTAAAGCACAAAGAAATAATCACAATTTTAGAAAGCATAAACGTAGACAGCAAAGATCTAACAATAATAAACATGTACTGACAATAAACAGAGGTCATAAGAACTGGAAATCAATTGGGACAGTTTCAACAAATAAAGCAGGATGTTAGACAAGGTTGTATGCTGTCACCAGATTTATTTAATTTGTAAAGTGAGACTATTTTAAGATCCATAAGAGGCCATAATATAAATAAACAAAAGTAAGCTGATGATACAATCTTAATGGAGAGCATGTATAAGGAATGGTAGAACATCATTTGAAACTGTGCTAAAGCAAAACTTAGAAGAGAAAAGACTCACAAAAAAGAATGGGAAACTCTGTGGATCAGTATGCCTGACGTGTTCATACTGTGGCCGTGTGTGTTTGTCAAATATTGGTAGAATTAATTACGAGAGAAGCTGTTCGACATAAACAAACCCTCAAAAAAAAAATTACACAACAGCCTTCACTAGACCGTCTGACAAGACGAAAAGGCCATATATATATAGTATTAATCGATTATACTGAAATTGATTACAAGAAATGTTAGACGTAGTGAAAGACAGAAAAAATGAGGGACTCAGCCTTAATAGCAAAAAGACAGAAGTAATGGTAACAACAAAGTAAAAAAAAATCATCACTGCAGTGCACAGTTAAGAGAAGTGGAACAATATTAAAGCAGGTAAATGAATTTAGATATCTGGGAACATTGTTAACCTCAGATGGTAGATGTGCAACAGAGGAGAGATGTAGTATAGCTCAGGGAAAAGCAGTTTTCCAAAAAATGAAGCTGATCTGCGCAATGCATTTTTTACAATTGAAAAAAAAAATAGTTCTTCAATGTTTTGTACAGCCAGTCTTAACATATGGATGTGAATCATGTACAGTACGACAACAGATAAGAAAATCATTGGAGGCTGTAGAAATATGGTTTTACAGAAGAATGTTGAGAATACCATGGACGGCTAAAAAGAGAAATGAAAACGTTCTGAAAGAGGTCAAAGCAGGAAGAGAGCTAATTTTCAATATTAGGAAGAAACAATCATTATTTTGGTCATGTGATGAAAAGGGAAAAGATGGAATATATTGTAACAAATAGTAATTCGAGGGACGAAGAGATGACAAGAACAATTGAGAACAACAAAAATGACAAATAACTGTCGAGATCGAAAGTTGTGGAGAGACATGATCACCTATGCCAGCAGGCACGGTACTTGATGAGGATGATTTAGACTGGCTGTTGAAAAATAAACGTCTGTATAGAATTAGTTATTTTACATAGTGGATCAGACGAAAAGCACACAGCTTGACCGTGTTCGTCAGTATGTTCCTGTTTTGCTTGATTATTATTTTATCAATGCTCACGTTTATTGTTCAAGTTCAAAGGACTTTCTTAAAAATATTTATAAAAACATTTCACAAACCAAGCATTGTAATGTTTAACCACACACAAAGTCCATTTTGCCTCAAATTTTGCTAAAAATAAGTTTTCTTTTACCTGAACTCGTAGTCAACGAGTTCAACATGATCCCTCTTTTGTATTTTAACTCTTAGCATTTGGTGTTCAAAAACCGACATAAAGATATTTACAGTAGAGAATTCAATTTAACATTTTATTTCTGTTATAAATTTAACTTGAGTTTCTTTATTATAAATACACGACCTGTATCAAGTTTGTTCAGAAACTATGTTTATTTTACAGAGTTTAGTGCAAAAAATGTCCAGCTTTAGGTAATTAAAGAAACAATAAACAACAGCGATTGAGGGGAGCATTCAGGGGAAATTGTTACGCTCTCTCTAATTTGTTCCCTGTCGAAGAATTTCCTGTGGTCCTATCCAGGAGTTTAACACAAAAACATGAGCTGAACCACTCGGAGCACCATTAGTGTAACACAAAAACATGAGCTGAACCATTCGGAGCACCATTAGTGTAACATAAAAACATGAGCTGAACCACTCGGAGCACCATTAGAAAAACACAAAAACATGAGCTGAACCACTCGGAGCACCATTAGTGTAACACAAAAACATGAGCTGAACCACTCGGAGCACCATTAGTGTAACATAAAAACATGAGCTGAACCACTCGGAGAACAATTAGTGTAACATAAAAACATGAGCTGAACCATTCGGAGCACCATTAGTGTAACATAAAAACATGAGCTGAACCATTCGGAGCACCATTAGAAAAACACAAAAGCATGAGCTGAACCATTCGGAGCACCGTTAGTATAATACATAAATTTTGCCGTGGTCATTGAGAAATTTTGTCACTAATGTTACTATAATCCGTTCAGAAATTCATAATCACACCTGAATTAGTTTTGCCTGATAACCGCTTGCTACTTTGGATTCAAATTTTGCATGCAATCTTAGAATATTGATGACGCAAAGATTTTTGTATTTTTTATTCCACAAATACAACAGATTTTGCACATCAGCGAATTCCTTTGATGTTTTATGACGATATCACATAAGTTGATTCAAATTTTAGAGTTTACAGTAATCGTGTTACATTTTTCAGTTTACTGCAATTCTTGTCAGAGGCATATCTACATAGTGCTTAATTGTGGGTGTTGTTCGTTATGTGTATTTGCAAACATGAATTCAATTGGTTACAGCTAGTCTTGTCCTTCGGTCACCATTAGACTCCAGGACGTCCTAACTGCAGCTGGAATTGAATTCATCTTAATTTTAATCATTCCGAATCTGACGATTCCAAGAGGTTGATAATCATTACTGGCTGGACAAATAGTAATCCATCTCGTTTCCAGTCCTCATCTTCCACCCGCAGCACATGTTCAACACATTTCTTCCAGAACAGAATGTCTATTTTTGAGAGAGACTTGCGTGTCAGAACTTCAACATCACACATTTTAAACGTCCTGTTCTGTTCTGCAACTTGTCCTTTGACGTGAGCCCAGACAAGTTCGATTGGATTAAGGAGCGCATGATATGCAGGGAGTCGAAGAGAGGTGTGGCCGTATTTCTCAATGATTTTGTCAACATGGTACACCTTTTTCTTATTCGTATTCTTCACAAGTTGTAACAATTCAGGTTTTAAATATGTGTCGTCAAATTTAACATTTTCATTCGCAAGCCATGTCCTAATTTGCTCTTTTGTATTTGATGCAGTAGGCACTTTGTCTTCCTCTGATACGACATTGTGGTATGATGCATTATCCATGACTATGCATGAAGGTTCCAGGATTGGTAAAAGATCGTTCTCCAACCAGTGACTGAAAATGTTTCCATTCATTTCAGTATGGTAGCCCCTACCGTCGGTACTTTTTGATTGGAACATAAGTCCCGCATCATGGACAAGGCCGTTTTCAGTGCTTCCAACATGCGGTAATATAATGCGCTGGCCTTTGCTGCTCGAAATTGTTCTTTTGAGTTTGCCAATTACTGACTGCCATTTTTTAGCATAGGTGTGGTGTGCGTTGACCCATGATTCGTCCAAATATACAATATCATACCGTTCACTCCGCCGCTCACGGATCTGTCTCTGGTATTTGCTTCGAGCAATGACCAAGTGTGGTTTTTCACAAATCATATTCCTGCCTCCAACAGTTTTTCGGAAAGTGATGCCGGCTCCTCGCACAATATTCCATAGAGTACTTTTAGAAATGTCAATATTGTAGTCTGCATGCAATTTTAATTTCAAATTCTTGAGAGTAACAAGCACATTATTAGCAAACATTTTCAATATCTCACGCTTTATGACATCCATGTCAAAGCTGTAGACTTTCCTTTTCCTTTCTTGATTGACATGAGTGCACTCAGAGTCTTGTTTAATCCAACGAAAAAATGACGATCTATTAAGACCAAAAGCGCGTTGCGTTCGTCTCTCTGGGTCATGAATATCAAAATATAAATGCCACATCTTGGATTCCCTAAGGAAGTGCTGATATAGTAAAAAAAGTAACCTTTTGCATAGTTATAAATTTGCATTTCAAACTCATTGTAATTTAGATATAAATGTTGGTATTTAAAGTCAACAAATTGTCTACTGAGTATTCACAAAAATAATAAAGATACGCCTTCCCTTCGGTAATTAATGCCAAGGCCGTTGTGCGTCATGTCGTTCAATAACAATTCAGTTTTGTGCACGGGATTTTCCTGAAGTTAATGTTTCTGCAATAACCAAACTATTTTACGTGAACGACCGCACCAAATTAATGTATATATCCTAAAATGGTGTCAAATTCGAACAGGGTGAAATTAATATAGCCTAAAGAAGAAAACTTTTAGACTAGATCAAATTTCTCAGAGCAAAAAATATTTCTATACCGTCATCAATATTCTAAGATTGCATGCAAAATTTGAAAGCAAAATAACAAACGGTTATCACGCAAAACTAATTCAGGTGTGATCATGAATTTTTGAACGGACTATAATTCTCATTTCAAACAAACAGATAAGAGACGAAACTAAAGAAGCATGTGTGTTGAGCTTTATAAGATTAAAGTGATACATCGGTCATGTACTGAGAAAAATTGAGAAATGACTACCTTATCAGGCATTCCTATGGAAACCATCTGGTAAAAGAAAACAAGAAAGACCAAGAGAATCGCTTCTAACAACAATGACTAGGGAAGGCTCAACAATGGGACTAAGAAACAAGCAAGAACTAGCAGCAGCTCGTTAATCCTGGAAAACTGTGACTTCCGTCATAGATGTTGTCTTCGGCCCTAAAGAAAAATGAATGAACGCCATATTCCCAGTTAGGGCTTGGAGAGATCCTTTTTATTCTTTACATATGATGAATAACATTGAACTAAAAAGAATGTGTTAAAAAAAAAAAAAAATTCTGATAAACGTTGCTTATATCACTTTCTTTGTTGTATTTATATTGTGCTGTAATGCCTACATTTTCTGTATAGGCTGTGTATGGCCTATAGTTTAGTTTAGTCGAAAGATCGTCTTTACCGCACAACGAACAACTCCCACGTGCTCAGTCCCCTACCCTCACACACACACACATCAACGCCTAACAGCACGCTTCACAGTATAAAGCATGAAGCACACGCGCCACACACATAATGTAGTATGAAGCACACGCGCCACACACATAATGTAGTATGAAGCACACGCGCCACACACATAATGTAGTATGAAGCACACGCGCCACACACATAATGTAGTATGAAGCACACGCGCCACACACATAATGTAGTATGAAGCACACGCGCCACACATAATGTAGTATGAAGCACACGCGCCACACACAGTATAAAGTATGAAGCACACGCGCCACACACAGTATAAAGTATGAAGCACACGCGCCACACACAGTATAAAGTATGAAGCACACGCGCCACACACAGTATAAAGTATGAAGCACACGCGCCACACACATAATGTAGTATGAAGCACACGCGCCACAAACATTATAAAATATGAAGCACACGCGCCACACACACCATGAAGCACACGCGCCACACACAGTATGAAGCATGAAGCACACGCGCCACACACAGTATGAAGCATGAAGCACACGCGCCACACACAGTATGAAGCATGAATCACACCCGCCACACACAGTATGAAGCACACCCGCCACACATAGTATGAAGCCCGCCCGCCACACACAGTATGAAGCATGAAGCACACGCGCCACACACAGTATGAAGCATGAAGCACACGCGCCACACACAGTATGAAGCATGAAGCACGCCCGCCACACACAGTATGAATCATGAAGCACGCCCGCCACACACAGTATGAAGCATGAAGCACACGCGCCACACACAGTATGAAGCATGAAGCACACGCGCCACACACAGTATGAAGCATGAAGCACTCCCGCCACACACAGTATGAAGCATGAAGCACACGCGCCACACACAGTATGAAGCATGAAGCACACGCGCCACACACAGTATGAAGCACGCCCACCACACACAGTATGAAGCATGAAGCACACGCGCCACACACAGTATGAAGCACGCCCGCCACACACAGTATGAAGCATGAAGCACACGCGCCACACACAGTATGAAGCACGCCCGCCACACACAGTATGAAGCATGAAGCACACCCGTCACACACAATATGAAGCAAGCCCGCCACACACAGTATGAAGCATGAAGCACACGCGCCACACACAGTATGAAGCATGAAGCACACCCGCCACACACAGTATGAAGCATGAAGCACACGTGCCACACACAGTATGAAGCATGAAGCACACCCGCCACACACAGTATGAAGCACGCCCGCCACACACAGTATGAAGCACGCCCGCCACACACAGTATGAAGCATGAAGCACACCCGCCACACACAGTATGAAGCACGCCCGCCACACACAGTATGAAGCACGCCCGCCACACACAGTATGAAGCATGAAGCACACCCGCCACACACAGTATGAAGCACGCCCGCCACACACAGTATGAAGCATGAAGCACACGCGCCACACACAGTATGAAGCATGAAGCACACGCGCCACACACAGTATGAAGCATGAAGCACACCCGCCACACACAGTATGAAGCACGCCCGCCACACACAGTATGAAGCACACCCGCCACACACAGTATGAAGCATGAAGTACACCCGCCACACACAGTATGAAGCATGAAGCACACCCGCCACACACCGTATGAAGCATGAAGAACACCCGCCACACACCGTATGAAGCATGAAGCACACCCGCCACACACACAGTTGAAGCATGAAGCCCACCCGTCACACCCAGTTGAAGCATGAAGCACACCCGTCACACACAGTATGAAGCATGAAGCACACACCAGTATGAAGCATGATCAAACACCAGTATGAAGCATGAAGCACACACCAGTATGAAGCATGAAGCACACCCGCCACACACAGAATGAAGCATGAAGCACACACCAGTATGAAGCATGAAGCACACACAGTATGAAGCATGAAGCATACCCGCCACACATAGACGAAAGCATTGAGCATGTCTTCAGCTCAGATGCACGAACTCGTAACATCGACGAATACCTTATCCATAAAATCTCCTTAGTCGCCTCTTACGATTCCGTAACAACGTTATAAAACATTCCCCACTTGCATGTGGTTCAGATATTGTGTAGTAGTAGTAGTTTCCTTGAAATGCCATGTCCAGGCACAGAAAACGTTGAACATTCATTGAATTGACTGACTTGATCCAGCAGCTTGTGGATTAACCTCCATATTCACCATCATCAAGTTCCTTGTCTATCGGTGTAGGTGATCTCCCCAACATTTACATCAACGTCTACGTGGCGTCTCTCTCTCTCTCTCTCTCTCTCTCTCTCTCTCTCTCTCTCCTATTACATCAAATGTATTACATTTCCTCATTGGTCCAATGGAAAACTGCATATTTGCTCTGGAGAATGTGTATTTAACATCATGCCGATTCACGCCTACATGTGACCATTCCCAGCATGTTTGTGCTGGAGAATGTGTATTTAACAACATGCCGATTCAGGCCTATATGTGACCATTCCCAGCATGTTTGTTCTGGAGAATGTGTATTTAACATCATGCCGATTCAGGCCAGTATGTGACCATTCCCAGCATGTTTGTTCTGGAGAATGTGTATTTAACATCATGTCGATTCAGGCCTACATGTGACCATTCCCAGCATGTTTGTTCTGGAGAATGTGTATTTAACATCATGCCGATTCAGACCTATATGTGACCATTCCCAGCATGTTTGTTCTGGAGAATGTGTATTTAACATCATGCCGATTCAGGCCTGTGTGTGACCATTCCCAGCATGTTTGTTCTAGTAGCGCGTTAAAGCTTATTTGAGAACTTCGAGACCTGTACTATGAGATTTGTATTCTCGTTCGCATTGTCTACAAATAGAATAATGGTGATTTAAACCGTTGACTCTTCAATGGCAGTTTTCAAAAATCTTTGCTGTCCTTTGTTCTATTTACTCAAAGCTATAATTGTTCATTAAAAAAAAAAAAACATTATTAATGTTTACTATTTCATTAGTTTATCGTTGTCTTATACTCGTTATTCAAATTCATATGATCATCATTATGATGTAATGTAATATTCTCAATGTTGGGTTGTTCGCTGTTCTTCATTATTCCCTAATTTATATGGTTCAATTGTCAATTATTAACTTGTCTC
Source organism: Megaustenia siamemsis (assembly GCA_032433765.1). Taxonomy (NCBI): domain Eukaryota; kingdom Metazoa; phylum Mollusca; class Gastropoda; order Stylommatophora; family Ariophantidae; genus Megaustenia; species Megaustenia siamemsis. Next base: position 170,134,597 of record JAVIAB010000092.1, on the reverse strand, counting down.
CATTATTCAAATCTTTCTATTTTCCAATTATCATATATCTGCACTATTTAACAATTCATTAATTGCATTTTTATCATGTTCATTGTCTCTCATTCACTCTTCACTACTGATTTCTATTTCCATAAATTTATCTTCTCTTCGGTAAACAATTATCTTTTTCAACGATTTCATTTAGAATGTAAACAAACGGCCAACATGTTTCATTGCGAGAGACCTGGCGTTGCAGAACGCTATGTAGTGTGTTTATTAAAGCGCGTTATATTTTAATGACAAGATTGATGCAGAAAACAGATTAATCTCTCTCCTGTGTTTCCACGTCTCACTAGAGAAGCTAAGGACTGCAACAGTGTTGACCTACCAAGCATTTATTAGGTTAAATTAAGGAGATTTTTTATAGGGTCTGACGACTTCACTAGATTTTTTTTAAAAAGTAAAATATGTGCTAACAAATTGTGTAACAGAACAGAACTAAAATAACTTATTTTAACACAGAACATGAGTACAACCATAAAATATTCGCACGGTTAGCCACGAAGTGAACGTGAGCACATCTGAATAAAAACATTGGATGAGTGCCTGACTAGATGAACCAAGACTGTAAATTAAGTTCACCGACCACCCTTATGTCCAACTAGTGCGACCTAATTTGGTGAATTTTGACTACATTATATGATGAGACATTCTTAATGATGATGAAGAAGCTCAAAGTTTTCAATTATCATCCTTGGTCCGCATGTTCGTTACAGAACGTAGCATTCACCACATCCCGTTTGAATGAACCTCTCTAGCCAGGTCTTCCAATTCTTCTGTTGTCATGTTTAAGGTCTCTTTGATGTCCTGAAACTGCGTACTTCTTGGTCTGTCCCTGTTTCGTCTTCCGGAGAACTGCCCTCCATTATTGTTCTTTCCAGTCCAGACTGTCTTTTAAGATTCGAAAATATTTTAATTCCCTTTTTTGCAATGAAAAAAAGCACAACACACTCATTATCACAAAGCATAACATATATGTTATCACAAATCACAACACATCAAATCACAACACATATATTATCACAAATCGCAACACATATATTATCACAAATCACAAGATAATTTATTATCACAAATTACAAAACATTACATAACAAATTATAACAAATTTGTATCACAAATTAGAACATATTTATTATAAAAATTTTCAACACAATTTTTATCCCACATTACAACACATACATTATCACAAATAACAACACACTATCATCCAACACAGAACTGGAGTCGTCAGTCGCTGGACACTGCGGGACTTGCTGAGGAGGGGATCTGAGCACCTATGCACATGTTCGGAGTGCAATGATAATGACCCGCAAATAACTCAATAACATCACAAAGTACCATATATTTATTTCTGCAGCCCTGGTGCAACTCCCAGATCTTCTTCTTAGTCAAGAATGATGTTGTCTAAAATCAGATCAACCAGTTTATCGTTTCACATTGTGGAATTTGCTGGGGAGGAGATCTCAGCGCTTATGGACAGTTCGATGAGGATAATTCAACGACTAACGACTTAGGACTAACGACTAACTATATATTCATTTCCAAAATGTTGACTGAGAATAATCTGTAGCCAATACCCGCCAATCTATTTTTATTGTGGCACACTCACACACACTCACATACACACACACTCACATACACATACACACACTCACATACACACACTCACATATACACACTCACATACACACTCTCACATACATACACTCACATACACACATACATAAACATTAGTGGTTACTGATAAAGAATACACATTAACATCAATCATCTGGACATCTGGACATGTTCAGAGTGCAGTGATGATAACCTACAAATAACCCAATAACCGAAAGACGAGCGTCCTCTACGAATTTGGTCTTTAATAGCAGGTCATCATGTGTATTTTAAAGTTCGTCTTCAAATTGTCCGTCATGGAGAATAGTGAGGGGAGAAAGCAGAATTTAGTTCTTATTAATGCTCCGTACAGTGAACATGTTTAAAGGACATATTCTGGAGTCTGTAAACGGCCTTTACAAACACACTGTGGGAATGTAGTGATTTTCTCTCGTTATTGGTGGGCGTTCATTCTACGGTGCCCTGATGGATGTCCAAGAATTGAAGTCTTAGATTTTCTCTTCGGATTCAGGTGGGACCATGTGGGAATTTATCGTTTGTTCTAGTCTACCGTGTATTATCCTATTTTCCTTTGATTAATGTTTTTGATTCCGTCGTTGATAGTCTGTCACAGAATTAGTCGTTAGGAGTACCTGTCTTTCCTAGCTTGTCAACCACTTTATTTCCGGCCATACTACAAAGTAGGGAGCCGCGATAGCTCAGTGGTTAGTGAACTGGACTACCACGGACAAGGGGTAGGGTTCGATCCCAACCGACGGCTTCCGGGTTCACCCAGCCTTAAATGGGTACCGGATTTTTTCTGGGAAAGTAAACAGCACGGGCGTAATACTGACCACATTAGCCCAAAAATCATGTGCTGAAGGTCTGTAAAATATAGGGTCACTAACACCATATTTCCCTATACGCCACTTGGCGTGACGGGGGTACTTTACTTTACTTTTACATACTACAAAGTGCAGGGGGTAGGGGGTCTTTCACAATAATTGTGATGGTAGCTATTCTCAAAAGTACCAAGAATTACGTTACTAGTAGCAATGGTGGATGCGTTTCATAAGAGAAGCGTAGGTAATCAGTGAGCTACTTAAACAATTGATATTTTTATGATGGCTGGCTATTTTTATGTTTACCTGGACTTCCATGATATTGAGTTACGTGATTAAAAACAAGAGTGTGATGTTCCTTCATTAGTATCGATGAGAGCCACCTCAGCAGAGAAAGCTTGAAGGAAAGTGTATTTTGTCAAGGAGAGTTGCGCAACGTCATCGTTATTAAATCTTCTATGGCCCATTCATTCAGTGATATAGCAATGTCAAGACGATGAAGTGGGAAAAGAGATAAGTGAATGATCAGAGCTTGATTTACTAAACATAAAACCATCATAAATGCATAGCAACAGTGTTGTTACCACACATACCCATATTATTTTTCCTTAATTTCACATATGTTTCCCACAACCATCAATGCTATCCACTAACCACCTCATCAGTGTTAAAATGAAAACCACACTCATCAGTTCTTTAACTGCTGCCATCATAGAAACCTCAAACTCTCCCCTTCTAGCTACATCATTTTTCAAGAACCTCACATACCCATCACTGATTGTTGTTTGCCTCCTATATTATGTGTTTCACCTTGACCTAATGCTACACCCAAGTTGTGTATGCTGTAACATGGATAACTCATTCTACATCAGGGTTTGTCATTACAAAGACGAGGCTAGGTAAGGAAAAGAGGGGCATCAAGGAAACATAATCACTTATCAGTAGTGGTTAGAATATGATATGGCAAAGGTTTGTGAACGAAGACGGTATTTGCAAATTGAAAGAATAAGAAATGCCGATGAGAAAAAGATGGACAGATTAGCACACAAGAGGGTAAAATCTGATATTGGCAAGGTTATGGTTCTAAGACGTGTAAATATCATATGTCAGATACTGGGGAAATCATATATTATTTCTTAAGGAAAGAAAGAACAAGTCGCTGTCGGAGGAATGCGTAGAGAAATTGAAGATCGTAGTGTTTATGGACGCCTGAAAGTGAAGTTATAACTTTGCCCATTTCTGACTTTTGGTTTCCCTCTGTCTCGATATTATGGTGAAGCTGCGGTTGCAAACATGGTGCATCCAAATCATTGTCTCCAAAGTCAAATCGTTTCATGTCATCGCATTCTGTCCTAGTTTCTCAGAAGCGAAATATGTTTTTAATACTTTGCTTTAAATTGATTTTTAATGCAATCAGTAGTCAATGAGCTGGATGACTTACAGCTGATTTTTAACGATAAGAAAAGTGAATCAGAGCTGATCAAGATCCCACTCAACCTCTCAGTGGGAGCGTCGAATACAAGTTAATTAATTTGGTCAAAGAAATCTCCGTGGCATTGTGGCTAATGCGTTCGCATGTGGACTTGAAGTTTAAGAGTTCAAATCCTAACTGAGCAAACATCTTTCAACCTAAATAGACTCACGGGGTGTACCCAGCCTCTTGAAGTGAATACCAGAAATATAAATGAAAAAACATCTAGGAAAAGAAATGGCCACTACACTTAATGAAGCTTTGGTTTAGTATATAATGTACACCAACAATTCATATTTATTGCTTTAAATTCATATAAGACTACCTTTACACCACTTGATATGGCATATAAGAATGGAAATTGAAAGGGAAATCCTCCACCCATAAAATATAGTGAGATCTCATGTGTTTAAATCGAACTTCTAAATTGTTTCAACTCATTCAACACAGTGCAACATGATCATTTCACGTACATTACGTGGCAGAGGTCTGAACGCCAAGCAACTAGCAATGCTAAACCATACTTTGCTATTTAAAAATTTACATTCACAATTATCCATCATTAAAAAAAAACAAATACCATCTGAACAATAAACGAAAACAGTTATTGCAAGCATGCAGCTGGTCATTTGTAGAGCTGGAGTGTCCTTGCTGGTATTTCTGTTCAATCAATAAGCAAGAGTGTAAAACAGATGGGACACGTGCCAATCATCAATTAAATAGTTAAATCAGTCAAGCTAAAACATACACACACAAAATGGACAGGACAATTGATTCCATAGCAACTTGTAGATACGGCGATTTAATTGTGACGTTGAATCAATAGATTTAATTGGTTTGGTATAGCTGCTACTATTAACAGAACCAATCAAAGGCACTCCAAGATGGGCTTTGCTTCTGATGCCACAAGGAAATTGAAATTATTTTTATTTTTATCAGACCTTTATATAGTTTGTCGTTAAGGCTCATTTTTGTTACGAACAGCAGTCCATTTATGGGTGACCTTGTAATCATTACAGAAGGTCGCATCTGGTATCCATTTTGGGTACCATACGATGTCACGTTTACAGTTCAGTACTCAACAAACTCCTACTATTAAAACAGTTCTGAAGGATATGATCTTTGGTTCTTTAGAGGAACGGTGGCCACATTGTAGGACGTTGCTTGAATCGAAATCGATGTCTTAAATCATAGCGAGAGAGAGAGAGAAAGAGAGATAGATAAAGAGCGAGGAGAGAGAGCGAGCGAGGGAGAGATAGAGATAGAGCGAGGAGAGAGAGAGGGAACATGTTTTGTTTGTTGACATTCTAAATTCATGAAATTCCAACTCCTCAATATCCAGTACCGCGCCACAAATGATCTGTGCATTTGAGCAAAGTTATTGTAGAGGTTGTCCGTGACTGAGTACTTATCCCATAGCTCAAGTTCCCAAATTTTAGGCATAAAAGGCTATAAATTCCCAATGAGACCAATTAAAAAGGCGCCACCCAAACTCAAACTTAAAACCACAGCATCTAGTTCCAAGTCTCTACCAGACCAACGCCCAATTATGTAGAACTTCTTATGAAACATAATCTCTGTTGTCCTAGTTGATTCTCCTCAATTGCTTCTCAGTAACTCCGGCTCACCGCTCTATCTTCCTTAAGTTTCACCGTAGAGATGTCACTGATATTTACAGTCTGGCTCCCAGTTGTGATTAGACTAGCTGGGGTATTTAATCTGAAAGCTGGATTTCCTAACGTCAATACGAGGGCCATGTTTTTGTTTATAATATACAAGTTAATGGCCGTATCAAATATAATCACTGCATTAGCGGTTTCTCTTTTACTTCTTTTTTCCTATTTTAGTTCCTTTTGAACTATATGATTTTTTTTTTTTAATTATTTAATCGAGGTTCCAATTGGCTTTATTTTTCTTACCATCTAGTTTTTCTCAAATGATTAATAATTTTCTAGTATAGTTTTTTTTTTTTTGCTAAAATTTACCTCTCATGTTACATCTAGTGTGTTCATTAGAGACCGTATAAAGACATTGGTTTAATACATTAGTAACAGTTTATCACATATACTCGAACATAAATTACACACGAACACAAGTTATTTTTTTCGACCCTTTGAAAAATCCGGGAGCAGCGATAGCTCAGTGGTTAGTGAACTGGACTACAAAGGACAAGGGGTAGCGTTCGATCCCAAACGACGGCTTCCGGGTTCACCCAGCCTTAAATGGGTACCGGATTTTTTTCTGGGAAAGTAAAGCAGCACGGGCGTAATACCGACCACATTACCATAAAAATCATGTGCTGAAGGTCTGTAAAATATAGGGTCACTAACACCATATTTCCCTATACGCCACTTGGCGTGACGGGGGTACTTTACTTTTTTTTTTACTTTGAAAAATCCACAATTATGGTTTGTTTCTATCTTGCACTCCAACACATACAATTCTTGAAGTAGTTGGTAACAATACTAACGTGTTTTCCGTAGACTCACTCTCGTTAGGTCTTATGATCAAGTATCTGAATATCAATTTCCACGGAGTTTAATTTTCAGAAAAATGTTTAATGTTTTTTAAATTATTAATGTTTTTAATATTTTAGTTTTTCTAAGTGTATGTGTGTGTGTGTGTAAATGAGTGTTTGTGTTCATTTTATTTTGTTTTACGTCGAATGTTTTCTTTACGTCGAATGTTTTCTTTACGTCGAATGTTTTCTTTACGTCGAATGTTTTCTTTACGTCGAATGTTTGATTTATGTCGAATGTTTACTTTATGTCAAATGTTTTCTTTACGTCGAATGTTTGATTTATGTCGAATGTTTACTTTATGTCAAATGTTTTCTTTACGTCGAATGTTTGATTTATGTCGAATGTTTACTTTATGTCAAATGTTTTCTTTACGTCGAATGTTTGATTTATGTCGAATGTTTACTTTATGTCAAATGTTTTCTTTACGTCGAATGTTTGATTTATGTCGAATGTTTACTTTATGTCAAATGTTTTCTTTACGTCGAACGTTTACTTTACTGTACCATAACTATTGTTCTCCTCTAGAAACTCATTAGTAATAAACGGAAGGCAGGAATTCTTGCTTTTCTTAACTCTCCAGATAAATCTCTCTCTACCACTCTCCTTTTTCCTCTGGATTAAACGATCAAGTTCATCAACTCCACAACGTTCTCTTTCTGCAGTCATCTATCAATTCTTCTCTTCATTTCTTACCATACGATCTTCTTACGCTACCAGGCATCTTCTAACTGTTATATTTTGTCACTTGTTCCATCTACTTCTCCGGTTGTTCTCTATTCTTTTATTACATTAAAAATAACCTCCGTTATGTTAGATTACTGTTTAGATTACTGTTAGATTATTGTTTATGAAAAACAGGAGCAATAAGTAAATAAAAGAAGTCAAAAGACATCAATACCACTACTAGATGCACCGGTTACATACCATCATAAGAAACAGGTAATCAAATCAATAAACATATTGTTATATGCTAACATAATTCATGTGTTGTCTTCACTTACATATTTTCCGCATCAATATCATCGAGTGCTGTCTCCGCAACGAAGGTTGGCTACCATGGAGAACCATTCTGCTCTGCCTCTTGCTTTGATGATGCAGGTTGTCATAGGCTGATTTATCCATCTTTTGATGTTACTCGTCCATGTTAGTCTTGGTCTACCTCTGCCTCTTCTACCTTGTATTTTCCCCTCCAGGATTACTTTTAGTAGGCTGTTGTGTCTTTAACATGGCCCAAAAATCGCATTCATCTTGCTTGAATTGTGTTTAGTAGCTCTCTTTTCATTTTTAGTTGTTTTAAGACTTCATCGGTTGTTTTCTATTCCTTCTATCCAATTCAACCTAGTCTTCTATATATCCACATTTCAAAGGCTTCAATTCTCTGTTCTGTTTTCTTGTCTAATGTCCATGTTTCTGCACCATATAGGAATATTGAGAAGATGTAACAATTTGCTATTTTCAGTTTTAGCCCTGGTGTTATTTGTTTTGATGTTAGTATGTTCTTCATGGCATTAAAATTACTTTTTGCCTTTCCTATTCTTTTGTTTATTTCAGTTGTACATTTTCCATCACTGGTTATAGCATGTCCAAGGTAGTTGTAGTTCTGAACTGTCTCCAGGTCTATTCCTTTAATTTTGATATCCACTTGTGGGTTTTGAGTATTTCCTTTGTTTATGATCATAGTTTTAGTCTTTTTGATATTCATATATAGTCAATATTTTTTGCTTATCATGTTTATTTCATTAAGTAATTGTTGTAGATCTTCTGACTTTCTGCTAGTAATACAGTATCATCAACATATCTTAGGTTATTGATTATCTTTCCATTAATTTGTAGGCCTGGCATCTCTCTATGATGTTTTTAAAGATTTGCTCAGTGTATAGATTGAACAAGCTTGGTGATAGGATGCATCACTCACTGTCTTACTCCTTTTTTTTTTATATCAGTGGGTGTAGAGTTCTCTTTCCTACACCTACACCTACTACCCATAATGTTCTATGCTGACATAATTCAAGTGTTGTCTTCACCTACACATTGTTCTATGCTGACATAATTCACGTGTTGTCTTCACCTACATAATGTTCTATGCTGACATAATTCACGTGTTGTCTTCACCTACACATTGTTCTATGCTGACATAATTCACGTGCTGTCTTCACCTGCATAATGTTCTATGCTGACATAATTCACGTGTTGTCTTCACCTACACATTGTTCTATGCTGACATAATTCACGTGTTGTCTTCACCTACACATTGTTCTATGCTGAAATAATTCACGTGTTGTTTTCACCTACACATTGTTCTATGCTGACATAATTCACGTGTTGTCTTCACCTATACATTGTCCTATGCTGACATAATTCACGTGTTGTCTTCACCTACATATTATTTTATGCTGACGTAATTCACGTGTTGTCTTCACCTACACTTTTTTCTATGCTGACATAATTCATGTGTTGTCTTCACCTACACATTGTTCTATGCTGACATAATTCACGTGTTGTCTTCACCTACATAATGTTCTATGCTGACATAATTCACGTGTTGTCTTCACCTACACATTGTTCTATGCTGACATAATTCAGGTGTTGTCTTCAAATACATATTTTTTTATGCTGACATACTTCCCGTTTTGTCTTCACCTACACATTGTTCTATGCTGACATAATTCCCGTGTTGTCTTCACCTACATAATGTTCTATGCTGACATGATTCACGTGTTATCTTCACTTACATATTGTTTTACGCTGACATGATTCACGTGTTATCTTCACTTACATATTGTTTTACGCTGACATGATTCACGTGTTATCTTCACTTACATATTGTTTTACGCTGACATAATTCATGTGTTGTCTTCACTTACATATTGTTTTACGCTGACATGATTCATGTGTTGTCTTCACTTACATATTGTTTTACGCTGACATGATTCACGTGTTATCTTCACTTACATATTGTTTTACGCTGACATAATTCATGTGTTATCTTCACTTACATATTGTTTTATGCTGACATAATTCATGTGTTGTCTTCACTTACATATTTTTTTACGCTGACATAATTCAAGTGTTATCTTCACCTACATATTGATTATGCTGACATGATTCACGTTTTGTCTTCACTTATATATTGTTTAATGCTGACATAATTCATGTGCTGTCTTCACCTACATGTTGTTTAATGCTGACATAATGCATGTGTTGTCTTCACTTACATATTGTTTTATGCTGACATAATTATGTGTTGTCTTCACCTACATGTTGTTTTATGCTGACATAATTCATGTGCTGTCTTCACCTACATGTTGTTTTATGCTGACATAATTCACGTGTTGTCTTCACCTACATATGCTGACATAATTCATGTGTTGAACCACTAAAGTTGCGTCTTATCGCCTCTTTTCACGCAACCTTATAAGCTTCTCCTGTCTGAAGCACTTGTTTTATCTTGAGTGGATTTGACACGTTTGTTGTGACAACAGGGCGTGGGTGTAGCTCAGACAATATACACAGAAACGAATATTTGTTTCTTTTTTTTTTGTCTGGACATATTATAATATAGCGCAGAGAATGTTTTGAGTAACGGGTAACGACCCTGAAAGATGGTGGGATATAGCGTTCGTTTAAAAAAAGGTTATGTAAAACAATAGCATGCACTGCCTAGTTGCTCGGGGTAAGAGTTCATAGGTTAGAACAGATACGACTACTGCTCTAATAACATTATCTGTGTGGTTGAGTTTAGGACGATAAGTATTGCAATGTTTAAAGCAACTGGCATTAACTTTCTTTTTGAACAACGAGTAAGATTAGACTTCAAAAAGAAGTTTGATAAGTTCGGCACGCAGCCCTGTCGACGACAACGCGGAAGTACCACTTATGTGCCAACATAGATTCCAGTATAAAAGCTCTCTATGAGAACTCTACAAGCGCAGAAAGTATCAACGAAAACAGAGGGGAAGTTGAGAACAACAGTTACAGTTCGACAAGACTGCCTACTCGTTCCTATCGTATTGCCCCAGCCATCTTAGTCTTTGACATATGAGCATCGACATGATTGTTGGGGTCTTAGCACGTTGCAGGACAGTTAAGTTAAGAAGGTTTCGGCGACGTAAAGCAGCGTTTAATTGCTCTTTCCCTTATTAAACGTTATGTAGCATGTCTTGTCTTCACTGACAAACAGAATGGGGCGTAACATTAATGTCTTTGGTCAGTTGTAAATTCGCTATATTAGACCTAATAATATTTATCCAAACTCAAATCGCAAACAAGAGAATACAGAGCAAGCCTTATGGCTAATCGTGGAATGTAGAGTTAGAACCAATAATTTTGTCAATGATGATTCAAATATATACGAGTAAATATGGCCGGAATCACTTCAGGCCGCCTAAATTTACTGGAACAAATTATCAGGGATCCATTTTCACAAGAAGGGTGTGAAAAAAAAAAAACATAATTCCAATATCTGGGTCACGTTTCGGGTTAGCAACGAGCGAATAACCCACTGCATCGCTATCTATCGCTATATCACATATCACCGTTGCAATAGCAAGCAGGTTTTGCAATTAAATAGCTAGAGGATAGTAACAATCACTTCGCAGACGTTGATGTAGTACTGAACTGCAATGAGCCCACGCAGTGTTGATAAAATAAGGTAAACATATGAACCCACATCAGGTTGCAAGATAGGCTCGAATAACTTTACGTTCATGAAAATGGTAACAGCGAAATACAATCGTCATCTACATTACAGGCAATACAAGACTAAACTTAACGTCTTGCCGTCACGTGATAGGAAAAATCTCATGTGTACTCTCTTCAGTTTTGTTGACACCTGGTTACTCAAGCACGAGCTAGTCGCGTGTGTGTGGTTGGGCTAAACAGGCACGCATGCTTCAGGAAATCCGAGGGCGAAAACTAAATATGTGAGCTTTAAACCTCTCTTTCTATTGTAAAAATACAACGTTTCTCTACGTAACATGGATGCTCCATTATGTCGGATCAAGTTCAAGGTATAAAGTTTAGCTACAAAGAAGTCGACGTAATGGCCTTTGATGTAAATTCATGAATGAATTATTCAAGGGTCAGAAGTGGTGAACTAATAGATTGGATACTCTATATACGATTATATCAGGAATGAGTCAGATAAATACCATATGATTACCAATGATATAAGGAATGTCCTACAGGTGGTAACACAATAGGGGCATGCAGCAAGCCGTCAAAGTATCAGTTAAAAATGGCGCTGTACTCGAAAGGTGCAAATGAGGAGCACATGTGTTCTGGTGAGCGTTCTATAGTTTTGATAAAAGTAGTGAAACATTGCTTCTGCTCGATGGATGATGCTGCGGTACATCGATGTTTGTCTGTCATTGCAACAGGTGTATAAATACATTGGAGTACGAGTTCGATCCTGTTTCAGACCATATATTGTTTTTTGTTTTTATTTCTGTTGTTGATTATTTGTCATTTTTTCCGAGTGCTGTAAACATACCTCTTCCTCTGAATTGATTCTCAGTATAAATGTATGCAGTTATAATATAGCATTGTTTGTTTGTCATTGCAACAAGTGAATGAATGAACGATTTAGGGAAAAAAGCCAACATGACTTCTGCGGTAATCTATTCTCAAGCAGATCAGACCACGCCGGTTTGCAAAGTAAGAGTCTGCTCATGCTGTTATTTAAAAAATATAATATTAACTAAATGTAACATTTATGTGTATACAGAGTAAAGTACCCCTTCACGCCATGTGGCGTATAGGGAATATGGTGTTAGTGACCATAAATTTTTACAGACCTTCGGCACATAATTTTTGAAGAAATGTGGTCGGTATTACGCCCGTGCCGCTTTACTTTCCCAGAAAAAAAATCTGGTACCCATTAACGGCTGGGTGAATTGGAAGCCGTCGGTTGGGATCGAACCCTACCTCTTGTCCTTTGTAGTCCAGTTCACTAACCACTGAGCTATCGCGGCTCCCTAATTATATGTATAATGTTATAATATATACATTCATTTTGCGCTTAATGTTGTATTTAACGATAAAGCAACTACTTCTGTCTGTGTTTGCTGCACACAAATCTCTTGATGGTGTTTAATAATATGCAGAGTAGTCTATCTTGACAGAAAGGAACTGTCTCTCCTTGAAATGAAGGTAATGAGATAATCGTCTTCCAGGCACATGCACACTAAACAAGGTAGCTTAGGCTTGTACATATTTCTGGAAGTCTTGTCCAGGTCTGCGATCACACGAGATGAATAACGTTTTAGAAAAACGACATGCTTGGTTTAGTTCTCTTTTTGTTTATCCTTTTTTGTTACCAAACTGTTCATTATTTCACCATAACACCATCGTCGACTGCCCTTATCATGTTCCTGTCAACGACACTGCATTCCAGTGCTGATCCATGACTTTCCTTGTCCTTTTCTATTGTTATGTTTACAATGTATTTATGTTACCGATACTTTTCTTCAGCTCCTTTTTAAATGGTCGAGTTATTGTACTTGTTATAGAATCACTCACAATCGACGGGAACCAGGTTCACCCAGCCTTAAATGGGTACCTGATGTTTTTTTCTGGGAAAGTAAAGCGGCATGGGCGTAATACTGACTACATTACCCCATAAATCATGTGCTCAAGGTCTGTAAAATTGATGGTCACTAACACCATATTCCCTATACGCCACTTGACGGGGGCTCTATTTTTTTATAATAACTGGAAATCATATTATTAGATGTACGATCAATAGATATTATGGTATTAGATGTTGAAATGATTAGAAGTTATAGTATTAAATGTTCATATCACTAGAAATTATAGTATTAAATGTGAAATGACTAGAAATTATGGTGTTAGATGTTGAAATTAGTAGGAATTATAGCAACAGATGCTTGTAAAAATCGCAAAATTCCCTGCGAGTAGCTCTGACAATTTGAAACGATCGCTCTCTCATCTCTACTTCTTGCACACAAATTTGTGGGTTTTTATTTTTAAGCCGCTATTTGTGACGTAACATTGCTGGCGTATCTTCTTGATCTTCCAGGTATCCTGGATAGACAAAGGAACAAAGTGTCTGAAGAGAGGAGAAAATAAAGGAAAACTGGTTAGTGGATTTAATGAAGAACATAAAAGCAAAATATTTTGGCTACGTTAGACTTGGAAAAGAGCATTTGTAACAGAACAGGTCACAGTAACCTCAGCATACCAACACAATATATGACTAAGTGACCTAGTAACATGCGGCTGTGGAGCATCCAGACATACTCCAAAGTATATGCTACAGGATTGTATCACTATCAACACCCTACCAACACAAATATGGCTCCCACAAACTACCCTGTATGATAAATTATATGAAACCGGCGAAGACCTCAACCTCACGGTTTTGTTCGTGGCCCAAAGTGGTCTAAATGTCTTAATGCGTAGAAGTAGCTAAACACAGAAAAACATTTATATAAGGGCAATATCCAGTAGCTAATCGCTGAAAAACATTTATATAAGGGCAATACCCAGTAGTTAATCGCTGGAGAACATTTATATGAGGGCAATATCCAGTAGCTAATCGCTGGAGAACATTTATATTAGGGCAATATCCAGTAGCTAATCGCTGAAAAACCTTTATATAAGGGCAATATCCAGTAGCTGAGTTTGCCGGGCAATGAGAGGCTATGGGATGTTAGTGAGAGGAGTGGATTAAACATTGTATGTCAAACACTGTCGGTGGAAAGTGCAAACGTTTTAGGTTTCTATTTCTTATTTGACAGAGCAAAAAATAAAGTCCTCGACCTTACTGTGAACAGATCCATGTCCTCTTGATTGACAAGCGACTGGGATTAATCTCCTCGGCCACGCATTCCCTGAGAGACTAACTTAAACATCTCCTATATGAAGACAATATCATATTTTTTTTTAGATAAAATAGATGAAACTGCGGTTGAGGACAGCAATGCCATCTGTGAAAGCATATTGGCAAGTACTGAAGAAATTATTTCTGATTGAGGACTTTTAACGGAAATTGTATCGATGTGATGTTGCCAAGATCGATGTAAAGACGGCAATTGACTTGACATTATAAGGTTCTTAATGTCAAAGATGAACGAGTTATGTCAATAAATGTTGAAAATGGGCGGGACTATTGGCGAGCATTAGGGCTGGAGAAAGAAAGGTTCAATGACAGAGAAAAAGCGTGGAGCAATACAAAGATAAGTGGTCGAATTTGGTGAAAGAGGCGGTGTTTGAGGAGATCTAAAGAGATGTACTACTAATGATTGACACCCAATTTCCCCGGGGAACAGGACACAAATTAATGAAATATGATCCGACCTTCAGGCAGAACTCCCAGCTGGTAAACATCGCATCACATGACATTAAGAGCATGTAAACACAGCTACGACGCTGTCCAGATTGTCCTTTAATGGATTGCTGAATTTGGGGGATAACGAAAAAACGAGAAAGGAATGGGGGGATAATCTGTGTTTGGGAACCTGGTGTCTGACAGTGGTTCATTGCAACGAGCACTAGGGTTAAGCCTGTGGCAAAATCCCTGTCAATAAATGTCGTTTTCGTAATGTGGTTCATAGCTTTGGTCTATATACGTAACAAGATAATATTCGTTCCTTGCAAAATGTCCACAGCTGGGGGGCACCACGATCTCATCTATTTGATTCTCGTTAATTCTCATTTTCTTTCCTTCTCGCCTCTTTCTCCCTCATTCCACTTAGCTGATATTTTAAAAGCATGCACCTTCGTTAACTCTGCACGAGGAAAGCTTTAAATCACAGTCTCAGCCTATACCGCTTTCAATGATTGTTTGTGCTATCAATCTACTATCTTGTAAATTGTTCTCGAAAATAGATAACGGAGCAGAGGAGGTATGAAATGTTTTAACTTCATAGGTCAAAGTCGCAGGGGTGAGACGGGCAGTTGTCTTCCTCGATGTTGTTAGCTTCATACCACTCTGTAACCAGGGCATTAATTTTCTTCAAAAATGTTAGTGTTCCACGGGAAACGAACCGACAATCATTGTGACGTAAATGAATAGAGCCAACCATATATTTGGTGACAGTCTCATGCCCACAAGAACTCTTTTATCTACAGCGGAACTAGCACTTTACTTTTTATCATCCACGTGGTAGATATTTCAAAAACACGTTCATTTTTCACTTTTTGTCGCCCTCTCTCTTTCTTATGTCTTCTTCTCCTACATTTTGTTTTCTGTCTATTACTCACCTTGGCCACTGGCTCACAAAGCGGCATCGCACGCCTTTTAGTGTCTTTCTAGCGCCTTCATTTCCTTCTATCTCATTTTCCCTATTTTTTTTTTCAATTTGCCATAAGACGTGCTTCGCTTTACATTAAATGAACTACACATGATAATTGGTATGCAGAAGATGGGCAAACTGGCAGGCATGATAACCATATTGATCTTAGTTTCACCTTTTTTTCTCCATTTTTTTTCGGCCACTATTTGAGCATCATAATTTCTTGTCAGCTGTCATTTGTATATTTAAAATATTACTACATTCCTGTGGCCTCCAAAGTTTTATTTGTGTGTATCCGAGAGTGCAGGATTTGTGTCTTTAATTTGATGGTAATGTGACAGCAGTGTTATTTCTGTACATTTGTTTTGTTATGTAGAACACAGCTCTTCTTCGTTCCTCGCACCTTCCTCAACTTTTAACATTGGATATACCTCTGATGATTTGTGATACGTTTTCACATCTGTTATCTATCCGGCCTATGTGTTGATTTTTGTGTGAAGCAATACGTTTTGTTATGACGGGACACAAAGTGAATGTTTATTCAGATGCTTACTTATCGTTCAATATTTCTAGCATAACAATTTGTCTGGTAGCAGACAAGATAGTCTCATTACCATTTTTATTATTTGACCTTTCAGGAAACAGCCTGCCAAAATAAGTTATTATTTAATTGGATGCACTTCGTTCTAGTACATCGTCCAGCTTCCTGTGTCAAGACGAGTTGTTGCCATATTGACGGATTATTTTAACTCAAGCAACGCGTTTCAAACCACCTGTCAAATCGATTAACTATATATATATATATACACATAATATCTGTACTAAGTGGAATGTTTTGGGTATTACCAAGCTTGCAGATCTCATTTATTTAAACCAAACTTTCATTTCTGTTTCGGATTACAGACAGCAAGCAACACGATACATAATAACATTTAAAGTCCCACTAATTAAGTAATTTATTTTTTTAACTATTACGTATGAATGATGATACATGAAAAGAATAACGTGAACAAAGCTATTTTAACAACGAAAAATTATGTTTAAAAGACATAAACCAACGGTAAAAGTGTTAAGTCACACACAGGATACTTGAAATTACTTGATCTCTAGCACCAGTTAGCATGGCGCCTGATTATTCTCTTCTTACTGCCCTTCATCCGATGACTGTTAAAGGACTGAACAGTTCTCTTCATCATCTCATCCACCGTCGTCGATCATGTCACATAAAGTCAGCTCTGTTGTCCACCGATCCTGCCACATAAAGTCAGCTCTCTTGTCCGCCGATCATGCCACATAAAGTCAGCTCTGTTGTCCACCGATCCTGCCACATAAAGTCAGCTCCGTTGTCCACCGATCATGCCACATAAAGTCATCTCTGTTATCCGTCGATAATGCCACATAAAGTCAGCTCTGTTGTCCACCGATCATGCCACATAAAGTCAGCTGTGTTGTCCGTCGATGCTGCCACATAAAGTCAGCTCTGTTGTTCGCCGATTATGCCACATAAAGCCAGCTCTGTTGTCCACTGATCATGCCACATAAAGTCAGCTCTCTTGTCCACCGATCCTGCCACATAAAGTCAGCTCTGTTGTTCACCAATCATGCCACATAAAGTCAGCTCTGCTGTCCACCGATCCTGCCACATAAAGTCAGCTCTGTTGTCCACCGATCATGCCACATAAAGCCACCTCTGTTGTCCATCGATCATGCCACATAAAGCCACCTCTGTTGTCCGTCGATGCTGCCACATAAAGTCAGCTCTGTTGTCCGCCTATCATGCCACATAAAGTCAGCTCTGTTGTCCGTCGATCCTGCCACATAATGTCAGCTCTGTTGTCCGTCGATCCTGCCACATAAAGTCAGCTCTCTTGTCCACCGATCCTGCCACATAAAGTCAGCTCTGTTGTTCACCAATCATGCCACATAAAGTCAGTTCTGCTGTCCACCGATCCTGCCACTTAAAGTCAGCTCTGTTGTCCACCGATCATGCCACATAAAGCCACCTCTTTTGTCCATCGATCATGCCACATAAAGCCACCTCTGTTGTCCGTCGATCCTGCCACATAAAGTCAGCTCTGTTGTCCGCCTATCATGCCACATAAAGTCAGCGCTGTTGTCCGTCGATCCTGCCACATAAAGTCAGCTCTGTTATCCACCGATCCTGCCACATAAAGTCAGCTCTGTTGTCCGTCGATCCTGCAACATAATGTCAGCTCTGTTGTCCGTCGATCATGCCACATAAAGTCAGCTCTGTTGTCCGTCGATCATGCCACATAAAGTCAGCTCTGTTGTCCGTCGATCATGCCACATAAAGTCAGCTCTGTTGCCCGACGATCCTGCCACATAAAGTCAGCTCTGTTGTCCGTCGATCATGCCACATAAAGTCAGCTCTGTTGTCCGTCGATCATGCCACATAAAGTCAGCTCTGTTGTCCGTCGATCATGCCACATAAAGTCAACTCTCTTGTCCACCGATCATGCCACGCAAAGTCAGCTCTGTTGTCCGCGGATCATGCCACATAAAGTCAGCTCTGATGTCCGCCGATCATGCCACATAATGTCAGCTCTATTGTTCGCCGATCATGCCACATAAAGTCAGCTCTGTTGTTCACCGATCTTGCCACATAAAGTCAGCTCTTTTGTTCGCCGATCATGCCACATAAAGTTAGCTCTGTTGTCCGTAGATCCTGCCACATAAAGTCAGCTCTGTTGTCCGTCGATCATGCCACATAAAGTCAGCTCTGTTGTCCGTCGATCATGCCACATAAAGTCAGCTCTCTTGTCCACCGATCATGCCACACAAAGTCAGCTCCGTTGTCCGCGGATCATGCCACATAAAGTCAGCTCTGTTGTCCGCCGATCAAGCTACATAAAGTCAGCTCTGTTGTTCGCCGATCATGCCACATAAAGTCAGCTCTGTTGTTCACCGATCATGCCACATCAAGTCAGCTCTTTTGTTCGCCGATCATGCACATAAAGTTAGCTCTGTTGTCCTTCGATCATGCCACATAAAGTCAGCTCTGTTTTCCGCAGATCGTGTTACATAAAGTCAGCTCTATTGTACGCCGATCATGCCACATAAAGTCAGCTCTGTTGTTCACCGATCATGCCACATAAAATCAGCTCTTTTGTCCACCGATCATGCCACATAAAGCCACCTCTGTTGTTCGTCGATCATGCCACATAAAGTCGGCTCTGTTGTTCGCCGATCATGCCACATAAAGTCAGCTCTATTGTTCGCCGATCATGCCACATAAAGTCAGCTCTTTTGTTTGCCGATCATGCCACATAAAGTCAGCTCTGTTGTTCACCGATCATGCCACATAAAGTCTGCTCTTTTGTTCGCCGATCATGCACATAAAGTCAGCTCTGTTGTCCTTCGATCATGCCACATAAAGTCAGCTCTGTTGTTCGCCGATCATGCCACATAAAGTTAGCTCTGTTGTCCACCGATCCTGCCACATAAAGTAAGCTCTATTGTTCGCCGATCCTGCCACATAAAGTCAGCTCTGTTGTTTGCCGATCATGCCACATAAAGTTAGCTCTGTTGTCCACCGATCCTGCCACATAAAGTAAGCTCTGTTGTCCACCGATCATGCCACATAAAGTCAGCTCTGTTGTTCGCCGATCCTGCCACATAAAGTCAGCTCTGTTGTTCGCCGATCATGCACATAAAGTCAGCTCTGTGTCCCTGACATCTGTCAACTCAGCTGCTGTATAGTGAGTTGGTCTCTAGTAGGGACAGATGTGATAATAAGTATAATTAAGTTGGGAAAAAAGTGTAATTCTTTGGCGCAGAAGTTCGTAATTCGAGAAAAAAATACAGTTAATTGCTGTAAAAATTGTTGGATACATTTTAAAGAATCAGTAAATGATAAAACTTCAATAAACATGAAAAATTCAGTACACTAAATAAAGCAAATCTCAGTAATTGTATAAAATTAATGGCAAATCAATGCGGAATAATAAACACATATTTCCTATGCTAAAAATAAAGACAATAAATCTAAGATTGGGACACTGAAAGCTTCAAGATGTAGTCAAGAGGCACTTCACCATCGTAGCTACTCAAATATTTATGGAGTCAATTCAGAGTGGTCAGTGCAAACACTTGCTACATCAAAACTGCAAACAATCATAACCATAGAATTGGTTGCACTGATAAGAGTTTAGATCGGGGACTTCTGTTGTTTCTCGAGCTAGAGTGTTTGACTATTCAAGGAATTTGGTTACAGAGTGCCCCACACACAGAAAATACTTTTTATTAGAACAAACTATTCATCAGAGCTAGCCTTACAATGTTCATCAATTTTACTTTTATTTCCCGGGTTGTCTGCTTTCTTTAAATTATGTGTTTGGGATTTTTGTAAAAAAAAATGTATTGTCCCATGATGCCTCATATCTTAGGAGAGTGAAGTGTTTCACCAACTTGTGTTCACCATTGGGAAGTGAGAGGCCTTATGTCTTCCTTCCCGTCTAAGTGTTTCATCAACTTGTGTTCAACATTGGGAAGTGAGAGGCCTTATGTCCTCCTTCCCGTCTAAGTGTTTCACCAACTTGTGTTCACCATTGGGAAGTGAGAGGCCTTATATCTTCCTTCTCGTCTAAGTGTTTCATCAACGTGTGTTCACCATTGGGAAGTGAGAGGCCTTATGTCTTCCTTCCCGTCTAAGTGTTTCACCAACTTGTGTTCAACATTGGGAAGTGAGAGGCCTTATGTCTTCCTTCCCGTCTAAGTGTTTCACCAACTTGTGTTCAACATTGTGAAGTGAGAGGCCTTATGTCTTCCTTCCCGTCTAAGTGTTTCACCAACTTGTGTTCAACATTGTGAAGTGAGAGGCCTTATGTCTTCCTTCCCGTCTAAGCAAAAAAAATATCCGCTAAAATGGTAATAAATCTAGCACACCATCACCAGATTGTTTATTTTTCTCTATTCCTTTGAGGACTGGCCATGTCTACAAAATGACAATATGTGTATCCTCCAAAAATGCAACAAGAGGAAGTTAACTAAAAGTTATGGTTCAGGTGAATATGTCTCTGCTCTTCTCCAGATCCCTTCGGTCATGTTAAAAAGCTAAAGAGCCGAAACACTCGATTAGGACAGCCACATTTAGGACAGCCACATCCCTTCTAAATGTATTGTAAGATGTATACTATTTTATGGTGAGAAATTAATGATCATGTCCACACCATATCGGCAAGGGACATGACTCCGTTTGCATTCAGAGGTTACTCTCGGAAAATCTACTAAAGACTAACGACAATAGCAGTATTTGTGACAATTATAGTTATTGTAGTAGTTGTAATAATAATATTATTAGTTAGTAGTTGTTGTAACATTAGTAACAATAGAAGCATTAGTAGGAGTTGTAGTAACAGTAGTTGAAGCGGATGTGTTGTACTAGTTGTAGCTACTGCATCAACATTAGTATTGGTATTGGTTGTAATAGAAGGTAAAGTAGAGGTTGCTTTGGTTCCAGATCGTACAAGAGGTATGTGTGTTATATTTGTGTGCAAGATAAAGAAGTTCAATAAATGAAGCTAAAGGTTATCTCACGTTCAAGCAAATTTTGTAATTTGGTGGTTAGTATTTTATCTATGACCATCGACTGGAGAATTTAGTCAGTGTTACGCCAGGCCGTCCTCTGTCCCAAAGAATATGTATGGTACTCATGTCCAGAGAGTACGAAGTGTGTTTGTAAAGATTGCCATTGTTTTATTTAGCCACATGCATTATGCTGACACTTGTATCTATGACTAGATCATTAATTGGTTCTTGCATTTTACTTCTTTTTTTTTTTAAGGCTTCCATAGTGCTTTACGTTAGTGTGGGATTTCGAAAAAAAAATATTTAACTTTTACCTGCATCTTATTTTTCATCTTCAGTTTTTATGCTCTTTTTTTATTTTTAGATACAATTTTTCTAATTCTTTCTTTGCTATATGTGCCATTATCACAGGAGTCTGTTTGAAATGTCTTTCCTTTTGTGTTGTTTTTTTCAGCTACTTTAATAATTTTTTAAAGCTTTTTTTTGGTGGAAATATTGATATAGAATTCATTCTGCTTTATTTTGGTAGTCTATTATTATTATAAGTATGTTTGTTTCTTTATCTCTCAAAAGAATAAAGAACGTGTGAATATAATAAGATTGTTTCCATAGCCATAATTATTCCTTGAACAGAATGATATTCTTAGTGTTAATGACAAAGGATTGTTTCTCTATGAAATGGATGAGCACAGCATAAAATGATACACAAATTAGTACAAAACAAATGATAACCAAGAATGAAAATCTAAAGCTAAAACTAATATTGATCGCCGACGTCGCTTACATTTCCGGAATAAAAATATTGAAAAGTGATCATGAACTTCTAACATTTCCTTTTTTATACAGACAATAAAAGTGTGTGTGTGTGTGTGTGAGAGAGAGAGAGAGAGAGAGAGAGAGAGATAGAGAGAGAGAGAGATGTTAAGAAATTTGATTTGCATGATTTCTCTAGAGGGAGCAAACCAATATATGTCATGGACTCCAGTGTAGAGTTTTGTTTTGTGTAGATCGTTGAAGAAGGACACGGACATTTTTAATGAAATAAATTATCAACACAGAGTATTGTAGGAGGGTAGAAGAAATCAACTGCAACTAAACCTTTCAACAGACAATGAGAGAAACAGAATCATATAGATCGACATTTTATAACACAAATCTACTTAACCACGCATCAATGTGTACCTAAGGTCTCCACATACATCCACCAATTCGTTAATTTGGAAACTACAAGGTAAAAGCGACAGAGGAAGACCAACATTAACATGGACGAATAACATCAAAAGATGAACAAGTCAGCCTATGACAACCTGCACCATCAAAGCAAAAGACAGTGCGGAATTGCGCTCCGTGGTAGCCAACCTTCGCTGCGGAGACGGCACTCAATGATGATGATGATGTACATTGTATTAAATTCGAAAACAAGGGAGATATCAATTTGTCCATTTTGGAACCTTCCTCGATCTAAACTGTAGGCTATTATATCGAGGTAAATGGGATGAAAGACTGTGCTCTGGTTTTTAAAGGGATGGAATCACTTTTGCTTCTCCCAGCAACGTCTGCTGTTTTTTCAAAGTGTTACGTGAGTAATTAGAAAGTGTATGCAATTCAAAACATTCATTCCCATTTGTTATCATTTAACTGTTGTATTATCATGATCAGTTTCAATGACGCATGTGTGAGTTATTCGCAATGATGGGAGGACTAGTGCACTGTTTCCAGTACTGAGATGTGCTCATTTAATTGCTAAACAACATATAAACAAAATAGGATCACTTGTGTATACACTTACACACTTACGAATAAATGTACAACAAATTCACATATTCATATCTATGTATAATAGTTCACCTTTTTTTAGTACGACAATAAGAGGGAAGAAACGACTGTCCAACAATATTAACATTTTCAATAGCTTAAAAATGGCTCAACACATACACACATTTTTCCCACCTTTTTGTCGAGGCTTTTTTTTTCCCGACAATTCATTCTATATGAAATCAGGAAAGCAACAAGATGAAAACTCGATAGAAGCCGATTACCAATCGAGCTCATTCGGCTACTTCCGAGCTGATTTTTTTTTGGTCAGCCACAAATAGGGTTTGGTTGTCGCAACTTCCTGAATTATCAAAAACTGTGGACGTTCGAGGTAACGCTAAGAGATATCTTCAAGTATCAGGATACTGGTAGCTATAGGACCAATTTACGCTTATCTTTCACGACTTATTACGTTATAATTGTCTGTTAAATTACGCATTAATTTATTTATTGATCATGCATGATGATCTTCAAAAAAAAAAACAAAAAACGAAAAGATAAACATCCTATGGATCAGTGGGCCTGACTTGTTAATTCTGTAGTCAAGTGTTTGATCAAAAAAATTGGTAAAATCAGCCACGACAGAAGTTGTTCGACACAAAAAAAAATACACAATAGCCTCCACTAAACTGACAAGACGAAAATGGCCATATATAAATTATAAGATAAATAGATAATACACGATAACATCGAAAAAAGTAAAATGTTTTAAGATGCATATGATAATATGTGAGAAGCTAAAATAAGATAAAATAAGATAAGAAAAAAGACAAGATAAGATAATTAGATAATACAGAATAACATGGAATAAAGTAAAATATTGTAAGATATATAAGATAATATGTGAGAAGATAATACTTGATACGTTTATTGTCACATCATCATTTTCCACACCGGCATATCCTCATGTTATCGTGCTTCCGGTTTTGTTTTAAATTATAGGAAAGACTGGAAACGGAAACAAATTACAAAAGCCCTCCGGAGAGTGTGATCAAGGCAGCCATTAACACAAATGGATGCGATCATACAATGGAGAGAGAAGTGGCCTATTTCTTTCTGCTTATAAACATCAAAATAACAAGAAGAATCCAGACCCATGTGTGAAAGTTTATGTAGAGGAAAAGTATGAGCACCAAATGACAACAAATAGATGAAAACAGAAGGGTTTGCTGAGAGAGAATTTGTTACCGTGAATTTAATTACGGGATTTCCCGGACTGTTGTGACGTCAAACCTAACAATAATGAACAATAAAAGCTGTTGTTGATACAGTCAAACAGATATATATATATTGTCACAGGTAGCTGTTGTTGATACAGTCAGACAGACATATATATTGTCACAGGTAGCTGTTGTTGATACAGTCAAACAGACATATATATTGTCACAGGTAGCTGTTGTTGATACAGTCAAACAGACATATATATTGTCACAGGTAGCAGTAGTTGATACAGTCAAACAGACATATATATTGTCACAGGTAGCTGTTGTTGATACAGTCAAAAAGACATATATATTGTCCCAGGTAGCTGTTGTTGATACAGTCAAACAGACATAGTTATTGTCACAGGTAGCTGTTGTTGATACAGTCAAACAGACATAGATATTGTCACAGGTAGCTGTTCTTGATACAGTCAAACAGACATTGATATTGTCACAAGTAGCTCTTGTTGATACAGTCAAACAGACATAGATATTGTCACAGGTAGCTGTTGTTGATACAGTCAATCAGACATATGCATTATCACTATAATCCGTTCACGAGTTCATGAGCACGTTTGCTTTCGATTTGAGTGAAAACTACCTCTTGATTGCAGTGATTATGTTCATGCAGCCTTAGAATATCCATGACGTTATATAAATATTTCTTTTGCTCATAGACATTTTATTTCGTTTGGAAAGATTTCTTCTTTAGGCTATATTAAAATCAACCTCACGCAATTGGACATCATTTTAGCAGATCTACGTTGCTCAGTCGTCTTTTTCTATATATAGTTTATTTTCACATTGAAATAGGCCGAAGAAATAAATATTCTTGAGCTTACTGTGCATCGTTCGATCCCAACCGACGGCTTCCGGGTTTACCCAGCCTTAAATGGGTACCGGATTTTTTTCTGGGAAAGTAAAGCTGCACGGGCGTAATACTGACCACATTACCCCAAAAATCATGTGCTGAAGGTCTGTAAAATATAGGGTCACTAACACCATATTTCCCTATACGCCACTTGGTGTGACGGGGGTACTTTACTTTTTTTTTACTTCCTGTGCACCAATTCGACTTTCAGTTGAATCCGGTAAATACGTAACATTATAATGCGACATGTTGGCGGCGTATCTAGTTATTATTGTGAAATTATTGTGGTATAGCGCTGCATTCTAAACACTGACATTTTTATCAACATCATAATGAGTTTGAATTGAAAATGTATAACTACGCAGAAGGTTTTACTATGTGGAAACTTCCGCGAAACCTGGGTCAAAACTCATCACATCTATGCTAAAGAATGACAACCAGTAGACGGTGAACAGAACAAATACAATTCCCAGCAGAAAAGTCCAGCACATGATACTAACTCATACTGGAAGCACTGACAACGGTCGTGTCCTTGACGCTGGACTTATTTTACAATCTAAAAGTACCGACGGTAGGGACTATCACACAGATATGAATGTACAAATTTTCAGCAACTGGTTGGAGAACGACCGTCTTCCAATCCTGGATAGACCGTCATGTCTAGTAATGGATAATGCATCTTATCACAATGTTTACACTTTTCACACTCTCCCCAAAACAAAAAGCAGAAGCCATCTACATAAACAATGAGCCTGTGAAAGAAGACATACAAGCTACATATCTCGGAGTTACATTTGATAACAAACTATCTTGGAAACAGCAGATAAATAAGGCAACCCAAAAAGCAAGGAGGAAATTGGCTATTCTAAGAAAGTTGTGTGGAACCACATGGGTGCGAGTGGGAAAATACTCAGTAAAGTTTACCAACAGTGTATACGCCCACATTTAGAATATGGATCATCCGCATGGTGCTCAGCATCAAACACCACATTGCAAGAACTGGATAAAGTACAAAACCAGGCACTTAGGGTCATCACAGGAGCAATGAAATCAACACCAATATTGGAGATGGAGAAATTGTGGAGGATACCAGCACTGAGAGAACGGAGAGACACAAAGGTGCTGATACAGGCAGAAAAATTTGTATGCATGCCGAGACATCCAATGAAGGACAGATTCCAAAATCTTGCATTGGGACGACTTAAGAGAAGCAGCTTTATCCACCAAGCCAAGCGTATTAGTAGACAAACACCAGACATGCCAAGAGTTGTTAAACCCCTTCTGCCCATACCAGAACTGACTCCCTGGACAGATGAATCAGGATTATCAGTTCAAATACAGACAGAAGTGAAAGGAATAGTTGACAAAGAGGAACAAAATAGTCTACAGCGAAAAACAATAGCTCTCAGTTTCCTGGATGAAGAATACCCACAAGACCTATGGATTCGTGTGTACACAGATGGATCAGCACAGAATGCAGTAAAGAATGGGGGAGCAGGTGCATATATAGAGTACCCAATAACACTAGGGATATGAATAAAATAGCAACAGGGAAATATTGTCACAATTATGATGCGGAAATACAAGCAATAAAGTTGGCAATAGAAAAACTGCTGAACAGTAATCTTAGCCCACAGCCCGTAGTGTTTTTGACAGATGCAAGATCAGTACTCCAGGCACTACAATCCAGAAAATTACCACATCTACAGACCTTATTGACTGAACTCTGCAAGCACCACAGGGTTGCCCTGCAGTGGATCCCGTCTCACTGTGGAATACCAGGAAATAAGAAAGCAGATCAGTTGGCAAAGGAAGGTTCAACAGGCACACAACTAGATACACCAGTTACATACCATCATAAGAAACAGATAATCAAATCAATCAGAGGACCACAAGCCACAAATCAGGATGCCTTTCATAATATGAATAGATATGAACAAGTTATCATTATACGCCTAAGAACAGGACACAATCGACTCCACAGTCACATGTATACAAAATTCAAGATCGGCACATCAACTACTTGTACATGTGGACAGGCACCCCAGACTGCTGAACACATACTTCAAGACTGCACTGAATATAGTAGACTGAGGAAAATCCATTGGCCCATAGATACAACACTACAGACAAAACTATATGGGCCACTGCAAGAATTACAAAAGACAGTAAAATGTATACAGGAAACGACATTGCAGATATAGACAATACTTCAGGCGAACGAAAGATAGATAGATCACAATGTTGTGTCAGCGGAAGGCAAAGTACCAACTGTATCAAATACAAACGATTAAATTAGGACATGGCTTGCATAGGAAAATGTCAAATTCAACTACGCATATTTAAAACCCGAGTTATTGGAGATAGTGTGGATAACACATAAGAAAAAAAGTGTATCAAATTGACATAATTATTAAGGAATACACCCATAATTCTCTGCGATTCCCTGCGTATATTAAAAATGTGTAAAGAGCCTCGTCACGCCAAGTGGCGTATCGAGAATATGGTGTTAGTGACCATAAATTTTACAGACCTTCGGCACATGATTCTTGGGGTAATGTGGTTGGTATTACGCCCTTGCCGCTTTACTTTTCTAGGAAAAAATCCGGTACCCATTAAAGGCTGGGTGAACCTGGAAGTAGTCGATCAGGATCGAACCCGACCTCTTGTCCTTTATGGTCCAGTTCACTAACCACTGAGCTATCGCGTCTTTCCCCCCCCCCCCCCCACCCACCCATTTTTGCGTAGCATGCGCATATCAATTAGATCGAGATTACGTGACTAACGTCGAAGGACAAGTTACATAGCAGGACAGGATATTGAAAGTGTATGATGTTGGAGTTCTGACACCTGAGTCCCTCTCAAGAACTGACATTCAGTCTTGGAAGAAGTGTGTTGCACATGTGCTCATGGTGGAAGATGAGTACTGGCAACGAGATGGATTACAATTAGTCCAGCCATCAACCATTATCAACCTCTTGTAATCGTTAGATTCGGACTGATGAAGACCGTATTTTGTTGACAGACTGAATAGTAGTATTTCATGATTAAGCGTACATCGAGCAAATGGTTAGGTGTAGGCACCATGGTGACAAAGATATTTCCATATCAAAATGCGTCTACCATAAGTCAATTTGGGATGCAGATAGAACATTCTGCGGTCTAATTCTAATAGTGACGGAATCATGTTTGCGATTTCACATGACGGGAAACACACACAATTGCTTGATCAATATTATGTAGATACGTCTCTGAATAGAATAGAATTAGAAATTAACATTTTTACTGTAAAATCTTAAATTTGAATCAACTTATTTGCAATGGCCCTAAAAGAGCTAAAGAATTCGCCAATGTGCATGATTTGTTGCACCAGTGGAGTAAAGAATATAATTTTTGCATCGTGGATATTCTAAGACTGCATGAAAAAAATCACTGCGATGTAAAAAATACTTGTCATGCAAATTGAAAGCAAACATGTTCATCAATTTATAAACGGACTATAGTAGGAGCTGCTGATATTGTGAAACAGATATAAACAATATCTTTACGGCATTTTGCTATTATCGGGGTCTGTCAGGGGTTGTTTTTAGAGCCGGAGAATAAATGTTGTTCGTCCAGTGCAGTCGCCGTTATGTGTTCGGGTCTGAATTTTTATTTCACACCCGATATAAAAAAAAAAAAAAACGATAGAAGAAAAAACGTGTCATCCGGGATTCGAACCCGGGTTCTCCTGGTTTGGAGCCCGATAAGCTATCGATTTAACCACCCGCTATTCAACAGATATAGATATAGATACGAGTCTAAACGCAGCTCTATTCGATTAAAAGTTAAGAAGACAGTTTCTAGCAAGACTTGTAAAATCTAAAAGCTAGTCTAGTTCTAAAATTATCACTAACTTTAAAAGATAAATTTACATTTCGTCTTATTTCTAATGTTCAATCTGTTTCACTTTATTTTAATCACAATTTCAGTTCTCACTCAAAAATCCTGTCACAATGCTTTTCGCTTGAAAATTCGAAAATTCTCCTGCTGATTAGAGCCCTCGTGATGTGTTTCACTAGTTCTTCATGTTGGACATAATGTTCACAAATAATTCATTGCGAAGTTGTCATTCAACGTCTCTGGTATGCCACTCGCTTTTAGATGATTGCTACTCTCCTCCTCATTGTCAGAGGCGTTCTCTTTCTTTTCTAATTCCAAGAATGGGCTTCCTTAATGCTCTGCCACGACTCACATACTCCAAATACGAATTCCCCCGATCTGCTCATCGACTCAACAACGCCTTAAACGAATCCTCAAACTTCACACCCAAAAACTCGTCTCTCTATAAATTATCATTTAGCTATGTGGTATGCCTCACTAACCAGTAGGTTTAAACGATTGACCATGTATTACTGTTCACAGAAAATACGCGAACCTAACTCGCATGTGACATTAACATTAAATTTGGTCCAAAGGAATAGGACCAACCAAAGGATCGAATAGACTGGAGTTTGATAGGTAACTCCGATATAATACAAACATTTTTGCGGACCAGCACAATTTCGAGGCAGACTCAGTTTTTAAAAATGTGTACCACCGATTTCTTTGTTTGCAAATGAACGCAGGTTGTGACACCGACCACGGCACCCATGTGATGTGACGCTCACCATCGACTGTTCTGACCTTTAACATAAATTTGCATACAGTCCACAATGTATGGAGGAAACCTTTAATTTACCTACTACTTCTGTACACATGGATACCAAAACTGTTCAAGTACTAGATATAAGCCCGTCTCAATAACTGATTCATTCAGTTAAATAATCAACGATGAAAATCACAAGTAACAATGATACTTATATTTATACACACTTGTGATAAAGGATGTGCATTTTATCTTATTATTTTATGAAATCATCGAAATAATTAATTTCCAATGTAATAGGAGCGTTTCCTTATCATCTCGTTCAATCACAAAATAATCGTTATGATGTATGCCGGTTAGTAAAACAGACTCATTAATCGAATACATCAAATATTGTTGACATATGATCATGGAATAATGAATTCAGTATTTTAATATGAGGCTAATATGAACCCACAGAACAAACACAAACACCTGGTCAACATTTCTAACTTCTCCTATTTAGCATTTTATGTGCTTGATGATCGAAACTTAGTTCATTTACTGTACTTAAATTCATATCATTTTCTCTTTTTCACTCCCTCTTTCTCTCTCTCTTATCTCTCTCAATCGCTTTCTCTATTTCTACTTTTCTTATTATTTTTCAAACTATCTCTCACCCTCCACTTCTCCATCTCTCTCTCTCTCTCTCTCTCTCTCTCTCTCTCTCTCTCTTCCACCTATATTAAACTCCCATGCCTTCTCTTTCTTCAGCCTGACCCACCTCCCTCCTTATCTCCATCACCCCCACCTCTATTTCTCAGAATACCTATCACATACGAATATGCAGTTCTAATAAAATTATATCCCCATCAACAAACATTAACTCATGCTTATCATAATCATAAACAATACATGAACGACATTATTAACGACCCATACATTCATTGCACAAATAACATAATAACATACATAACATATGTTCTGATACTTTAACTACATAATAATTGACGTAATCAAGATAAATAGTGAGCTTAAAAGCAAGCCAGACTGGAGATAATATGTGAACGCAAGCATTAATTTCGGCTTAGCATAGGTACATGACACCAGAGAGAACAAATAAACATATCAGTAGCCAAGTCTACTAGGGGTGTAACAAACAACTGAAATGTTGAATGTACATGTTTATTATAGAGGAGAGACACTATACATCACTGAAATAGTCAGGATGTGAGCAATGTTGAATAATGTCAAAGCAAAGCTACAGTTAACAAGAAAATATGTTTGGTGGCCTCGTTAGCCTAGTTGGGAAAACCACCGACTGGGCTACCGGCGTTCGGACAACCCGTGTTCGATTCCCGCTTGTAGCAGTGTGAATTGTACTTGTGGTTGAAAAAAAAAATACCACCGCGGTCGACCCAGCCGCTGACAGAAATGGGCACCAGGGTACAACTCTGGGAAGTTGAGGAATGCCGCATCGCAACGTAAGTTTCGATGCCTGAAGCGACACTCTGTGGAAGTCTCCGAACACTTCTGGATAGGCGGCCGAGCACATATGGGTGAAAACTCCCGTGCCAAGACGCTGATTCAAGTGTCGTACTGTAACTTATATGTTTAACAATAATGTAGCCGCTACTTATATGTTTAACAATAATGTAGCCGCTACTTATATGTTTATCAATAATGTAGCCGCTGTACCCCATTATCATCACGCGATATTGCATCTTCATACGATATTTGCTACCACGAACCACCATTTGTCGTGATGCTGCACCCCGTATTTATTTCCTTAGTTCGTGGACAACGTCACGCCAACAGTCCATGAATGAACGAAAATATTTTTCCATTAATGGAATACTTGTTTTATATGAATAATTATTGCAATATCCATCTCACAGTTTTACTAAAACCTCTTGAAGTTTTTATATCTTCTAAAGTTTGTATATATCTATCTAAAGTTTGTATATATATCTATCGAAAGTTTGTATATATATATACATATATCGAAAGTTTGTCTATATCTATCTAAAGTTTGTATATATATATATATATATCGAAAGTTTGTCTATATCTATCTAAAGTTTGTATATATATCTATCGAAAGTTTGTATATATCTATCTAAAGTTTGTATATATCTATCTAAAGTTTGTATATATCTATCTAAAGTTTGTATATATCTATCTAAAGTTTGTATATATATCTATCTAAAGTTTGTATATATCTATCTAAAGTTTGTATATATCTATCTAAAGTTTGTATATATCTATCTAAAGTTTGTATATATCTATCTAAAGTTTGTATATATCTATCTAAAGTTTGTATATATCTATCTAAAGTTTGTATATATATCTATCTAAAGTTTGTATATATCTATCTAAAGTTTGTATATATATGTATCTAAAGTTTGTATATATATCTATCTAAAGTTTGTATATATATCTATCTAAAGTTTGTATATATCTATCGAAAGTTTGTATATATATATATATATCGAAAGTTTGTCTATATCTATCTAAAGTTTGTGTATATATATATCGAATGTTTGTATATATCTATCTAAAGTTTGTATATATATATATCGAAAGTTTGTCTATATCTATCTAAAGTTTGTATATATCTATCGAAAGTTTGTCTATATCTATCTAAAGTTTGTATATATCTATCTAAAGTTTGTATATATCTATCGAAAGTTTGTATATATATCTATCGAAAGTTTGTATATATCTATCTAAAGTTTGTATATATCTATCGAAAGTTTGTATATATCTATCTAAAGTTTGTATATATATATATCTAAAGTTTGTATATATCTATCTAAAGTTTGTATATATCTATCTAAAGTTTGTATATATCTATCTAAAGTTTGTATATATCTATCGAAAGTTTGTATATATCTATCTAAAGTTTGTATATATCTATCTAAAGTTTGTATATATATATATATATATATATATATATATCTAAAGTTTGTCTATATCAATCTAAAGTTTGTATATATATATATCGAAAGTTTGTCTATATCTATCTAAAGTTTGTATATATATCTATCGAAAGTTTGTATATATCTATCTAAAGTTTGTATATATCTATCTAAAGTTTGTATATATCTATCGAAAGTTTGTATATATCTATCTAAAGTTTGTATATATCTATCTAAAGTTTGTATATATCTATCTAAAGTTTGTATATATCTATCTAAAGTTTGTATATATATGTATCTAAAGTTTGTATATATATCTATCTAAAGTTTGTATATATATATATCTAAAGTTTGTATATATAGCTATCGAAAGTTTGTATATATCTATCTAAAGTTTGTATATATCTATCGAAAGTTTGTATATATCTATCTAAAGTTTGTATATATCTATCGAAAGTTTGTATATATCTATCTAAAGTTTGTATATATCTATCTAAAGTTTGTATATATATCTATCTAAAGTTTGTATATATCTATCTAAAGTTTGTATATATATCTATCTAAAGTTTGTATATATATCTATCTAAAGTTTGTATATATATATATCTATTTAAAGTTTGTATATATATATATATATCGAAAGTTTGTCTATATCTATCTAAGTTTGTATATATATATATCGAAAGTTTGTATATATCTATCGAAAGTTTGTATATATATCTAAAATGTGTCTATTTATAATAGCACATCTATCTAAAGTTTGTATATAAAAAAGTTACATATCTATATAAAGTTTGCACATCTATATAAAGTTTATATATCAATCTAAAGTTTGTATATCTATCCAAAGTTGTACTCATATAAAGTTTGTATAACTATAAAAAAAACTGTGTATATTTATCTAAAGTTTCTAAACCTATCACATGTCAAAACCTATACGTCTGTCCTCATTGTTCAAGTAAAATAAAAAAAAAGAACTATTGTCATCAGTTCTCATCCCAAAACTAAAAGTGTCTCCCGTTGATCGGGGAAAAAAAAACAACTGCTTGTCTTCACTGATCACTGGGAAAAAATGCCTGTCCTTGTTCAGCCAAAAGCACCCCCCCCCCCAAAAAAAAAAATCAATAAATAAATAAAATAAAATAAAATAAACAACGACAACAACAACAACAAAAGCTGTTTATCTATCCCCATTATCCAAACTAACAACTATATCGTCATCCCCTTATCCAAGTTATTGAGTTATTGAGTTACTTACGGGTCATCATCATTGCACTCCGAACATGTCCATAGGTGCTCAGATCCCCTCCTCAGCAATTCCCTCAGTGTCCAGCGACTGACGACTCCAGTTCAATGTTGGTTGATAAGACTTCTTACACGCCCACTAAGTTTCTCATTTCTGGCCGTGCCCTTATCCAAGTAAACAACTAAACGTCTGTTTCCATTATGTAAACAATTCAAAACAAAACAGACCAGCTGTAACTTTCTCTTATCCTCGCGTTGACATTGTCTGGCCGACCCTCTATCCGTCAACAGTTTTGTATTATTGTCCTAAGTGAAGCTGCCGCCATACACTGTTCAGCTTGTATCATGACGTCTATCTTTGTCTATTATCGCCATGAAGACAGTGTTGATAATAAACCGTTGCAATCCCATTTCTCCATCCCGCGTGACACACTATCCCGGCACGGCCTACTTTTGTACTGTTTCAATGGAAACTTAAACTGTCCTTCACCCTATAGCCCCTTGTGGCTAGGGGTATACATTGCTTTGTGTTTTCTTTGCTGAATGGTTCTTGTTTTTATATTTTTTTTATAATAGCGTAAATGGCATCCTCACGTTATAGTATCTTCTTTCAGTGGGTAAGGTACAACACAGCGAGCATTCAATAAATGATAGGAGAACACTTAAACTCAAAGATGGATAACTGAAAGGATGGATTGGTGCAGTATTAGAAATATTAGAAAACATGACAGTAGCAGAGGCCAACAGAAGTGCAAAACATCACAAACTGTGTATATCTGCTCTCGGAGCTGAAAGTCAAATGAGGAAGAAGACAAGAAGCATTAGTAGTAGTAGAAGAAGAAGTAGTAGTAGTAGAAGAAGAAGTAGTAGTAGTAGTAGTAATTGTAGAAGAAGTAGTAGTAGTAGTAATTGTAGAAGAAGTAGTAGTAGTAGTAGTAATTGTAGAAGAAGTAGTAGTAGTAGAAGAAGAAGTAGTAGTAGTAGTAGTAATTGTAGAAGAAGAAGTAGTAGTGGTAGTAATTGTAGAAGAAGAAGTAGTAGTAGTAGTAGTAATTGTAGAAGAAGTAGTAGTAGTAGAAGAAGTAGTAGTAGTAGTAGTAATTGTAGAAGAAGAAGTAGTAGTAGTAGAAGAAGAAGTAGTAGTAGTAGAAGAAGAAGTAGTAGTAGTAGTAGTAATTGTAGAAGAAGAAGTAGTAGTAGTAGTAATTGTAGAAGAAGAAGTAGTAGTAGTAGAAGAAGAAGTAGTAGTAGTAGAAGAAGAAGTAGTAGTAGTAGAAGAAGAAGTAGTAGTAGTAGAAGAAGAAGTAGTAGTAGTAGAAGAAGAAGTAGTAGTAGTAGAAGAAGAAGTAGTAGTAGTAGAAGAAGAAGTAGTAGTAGTAGTAATTGTAGAAGAAGAAGTAGTAGTAGTAGTAGTAGTAGTAGCAGTAGTGAAAGAAGAAGTAGTAATTGTAGAAGAAGAAGTAGTAGTAGTAGAAGAAGAAGTAGTAGTAGTAGTAATTGTAGAAGAAGAAGTAGTAGTGGTAGTAGTAGTAGTAGCAGTAGTGAAAGAAGAAGTAGTAATTGTAGAAGAAGAAGTAGTAGTAGCAGTAGTGAAAGAAGAAGTAGTAATTGTAGAAGAAGTAGTAGTAGTAGTAGAAGAAGTAAAACTTGGCAAAATGGGACTATACAATCGTGTAGTTGGTTGTATATGAAAGTTACAATCCCTAACAGGGAAAAATTATTATCCTCTCAATTCCCGTGTGCCGGTAAGTCCAGCATTTCCATGAACGATCTACATTCTACATCAACACCGGTCAGTTCAACTCAAACACAGACCAAAGTCCTACATCAACACCGTTCAGTTCAACTCAAACACAGACCAAAGTCCTACATCAACACCGGCGAGTTCAACTCAAACACAGGAAAAAGACCTTCAACACCGATCAGTTCAACTCAAATACAGTCAAAGTCCTACATAAACACCGGTCAATTCAACTCAAACACAGACCAAAGTCCTACATAAACACCGGTCAGTTCAACTCAAACACAGTCAAAATCCTACATAAACACCTGTCAGTTCAACTCAAACACAGTCAAAGTCCTACATAAACACCTGTCAGTTCAACTCAAACACAGAACAAAGTCCTACATCAACACCGGTCAGTTCAACTCAAACACAGGGCAAAGTCTTACATCAACACCGGTCAGTTTGATTCAAACACAGCCAAAAGTATTATATCAACATCGGTCAGCTCAACTCAAACACAGGCCAAAGACCTATATCAACACCGGCCCCGTAGCTGTCAGCGAGTCAAAGCTGACTATTTCCGTCAGGATCAGTGAACTAAAACAGACAAAGATCCTATTACTTATTACGTCGTGGACTCGAATGCCACTATACTCCATCGTAACCACTCATTTATCGTTATTTGCCATTATATCCAGTCAAGTACAATTATTAATCAAACTACTAAAATACCTACGCTACTTCTGCCACTCAAATCATAATCATCATCAAGTACCAAGCCTGCTGGCGTAGGTGATCATGTCTCTCCACAACTTTCGATCTCGACAGTTATTTATCATTTCTGTTGTTGACCTGCCAAGCCATTATTTTAAGATGTGGTATCTTTTCTCTTTGCTTCCTTCTATCTCTTCGTCCCCCAAGTTTCCAAGTTGTTATAATATATTCCCGTTGCTCTCTTCTCATTACATTGCCAACAAATAATGATTGTTTCTTCCTAATATTGCCACTCAAATAGCACAAATAGTCCTCATTACTACTCATCATCAGACACCAATCGACACCATCAACGCAATGATGCTATCTAATTCAACCAACAGCCAACTTTAACTGTATAGCCCTTGATGGACAGGCATCAATAACTCTATCAGCCCCAGATTACATTTTTCCTTGCATCAGCTGCAGCGAATTATATATATATATAATGACTAGAAAAAAACTTTGGAAATACAAGCATATTCCCCAGTATGATGTATTGATCCCAAGAATCTTTCCTACAGAATTATATCTTATGATTTGTCTGCCAGGAGACGGAATGCGGTGGTAGGATATGTATACGTTTTTATTTTGCAAGTCGGGAGCATTCTTTTAAACCTGAGACACGAGCGAAGCAACTTTCTTTTCCGGGTATTCAGACAGGGAATTATTCCTCAAAGTAATTCTCTCGTCAGGAGGGTTTTAAGCCAGGGGTCCTCAAACCGCGTGTAGCTTCCACTCATTTGAGAGTGTCGGCCATGACTGGAGAATTTATTTTCTCAAAGGATATCAGGAATAGCCACCAGTCGCAAATTATGACACAAATAGCTTCAGTGTTGAGCTATTTAGTCTTAAGGGAGAGCTATAACTCGATATCAAAATATTTGAAATAAAATTCAGATCTGGACATATTCAATAATGGACAGAACGCGAAATACAAAACATATTTACAGCGTTTGTTCATTTTAAACAAAATCTGTCTGATGGTTTCTATGACAGCTGAAAAGTTAATAAAGCTAGCTCGAATGTAGCCTTGGAGGTATGACCCCTATAGACATTGAAATGTATATATCAGTAGCTGTGGGGACCTGGGTAGCCTAGTTGGAAAAAGCACCCGACTGCACTAACACTGCACTAACACTGCACTATAGTCCGTTCAGATTCGTTTGCCGAGATGTTATGATTTATAATTCAAAAAGTTCTTGATGATTTCACATGATTTTTGGCATACGGTGTTAAAATGTCCATGTCACGAGAACATATGTGTTACTCGATGTCTAGCTATAACGGTTTTCTTAAAGCGGCGAATTCCTTTGATCTTTGCCCATGTAACTATTATTTTGACCCTAATCAAAATGTTTTACAGTAATCTAGTGCAACGATGACCCATAGGCGTGTCCATAAAATTTTACTTGGTGGCAAGTATACAAATTTTAAATTATATATAGAACTTTTGTTCGTAGAGTCAATTTGATATAGTTCCATGCTCTTGGTGTGAGTTTCCCAAATGTTGTCGCTGCCTTTCAAATACGTACATTTAGTTCCTCATCTAAGGAAAGTGTGGCTGTAATAGTGGATCCAAGATAGCTGAACTTCTGTACTGACTCAAGCAGGCTTCCATTCAAAGTAATGGTTGTTGGTTTGCTTATAACATATTTTTGATTGCTTGGGTGGTCTTGA
The DNA here is from genome assembly GCA_032433765.1 of Megaustenia siamemsis. Lineage (NCBI taxonomy): Eukaryota > Metazoa > Mollusca > Gastropoda > Stylommatophora > Ariophantidae > Megaustenia > Megaustenia siamemsis. The sequence continues at coordinate 170,096,510 of JAVIAB010000092.1, read as the reverse complement.
ACAATAAACTGTTTAACAAATCAACTAGGAAATTTTGCAAATCAAACTATTTATCTGTAGACTTAATCAGAGTAATGATCATTCAGAATCAGACGAGTCAAATAGGTCGATTACTGCTTTCGGCTGAACAAACAACAAACCATCCTTTTTCCAATATTCCTCTTCTTGTCGTAACACATGATCCTCACATTTTACCCAGTAGTCTTTATTTATATTTGATAGAGCCTGATTTGTAAGTGTCTCAACATCGCATAATTTGAAAGTTTTATTTGTATATGCTACGTGTCCTTTAACTTTTGCCCAAACTAGTTCTATAGGATTTAAGTGTGCATGATATGGAGGTAGTCTCAAACATCTATGGCCATGTTCTTGAATTAACTTGTCTATTTTAAATATCTTTGTACGTTGTGTCTGTTTTACAAGGCTAAGCAATTCGGGTTTCAAGTAGCTGTCGTTAACTTGTATGTGTTCTTTTATGAGCCACGTTTTGATTGCATCTTTTGTACTTGATGATGTTGGGATTCTATCTTCTACGTTAACTACGTTATGGTATGAAGCATTGTCCATTATCAGACAAGAAGGTCGATCTAATATTGGAAGGATACTTTTCTCGATCCAGTCTTTAAATATGTGCCCATTCATTTCGGAGTGGTAGTCTCTATTGTCTATGGATTTTGAAATGAAAACGAGATGAGCATTCTGCAACAACCCATTATGTCTGCTACCTGCATGTGCAACTATCAAACGTTGCCTATTACTGCTTGGTACTGATCTTTTAATACTTCCATCTGCTAACTGCCATTCCTTTTCATTTGTATGATGAGCGTTGATCCAAGTTTCATCTAAATAAACAATATCATAATCATTTTCGCGCATTTCCTTCACTTCACGTAAATACTTGCTTCTAAGAGCTACTAGATGTGGCTTCTCACAAATAATGTTTTTTTCCACCAGCATACTTTCTAAAGGTGAAGCCTGCACTTCTTAATATTTTCCATAATGAAGTTTTTGATATTTCAATGTCGTTGTTAGTTTTCAGCCAAAGCTTCAACTTTCTAAGTGTCACTTCTTCGTTTATATCAAACATTCGACAGATTTCTCTTTTTACTAGGTCCTTATCAAAACTGTCTAACGTTTCTTTCCTTCCTTGCTTTCTTGCATTTGTTGGCAATAAATATCCGCTTCCTTTAACTATTCGATCAAATGAACGTTTACACAAACCTAAAATATGCATTGTTCTCTTCTCAGGGTTTGATAAAGAACAATAAAGATGTCCCTTTTTACGCTCTCTGCAGAAGTATTGATAAATCTTTACAGCAATGTTATGCTCAGTAAAATATTTTGCCTTTATATTCATTCTCACATAGACTTGCAGAAGATAATATGGATAGTGCCGCCTCCTTTCTGTAAATATTGAGATTTGCCTCTGAATTATGACTCGAACTCGAGTCTACGGCCGTGATTTTGACGTCACATAATTTCCGGTTTCGGCTAAAATGTCATTTTGTGCTAAACGGGAAATTTCATATGTAACATTTCTTTATAAAAATTTATAGTGGAAACATAACTATTTTAGGACGGTGCGCATTCAGCCGTGAAGGTCATGCCTATATGTTAAAGAATCAGCTGTGAGATGTAAGCATCTACATAATCCCGCCGGTGTTTATAATATCGATTAACTTTTTTTTAATATAGGTTAAATAAGGCATCTTTGAAACTGGATCACATTTCTTTGATAAAAAAATATTGTTATAGCGACATTAGTATTCTAAACCTAACTTCAAAAGATCAATGCAAATGAACAATAAGTTTTTGAAAAAAATAAATTAATGTCTAGGCAAACGAATCTGAACGGACTATAACACTGCACTAACGACTTTCAGACAACACGTCTTCGATTCCCACTGGAAGCAGTATGAGTTGTTCTCGTGGTTGGAAAAAAATAACCCCGCGGTCGACCCAGCCGCTGACAGAAATGGGTACCAGTGTAGTTTACTCTGAGAAGGTAAGGAATGTCGCCATGCATCAGCGAGTTTCGATGTTTGAAGTGATTCTATCCAGAAGTCTCCAAACATTTCTAGATAGGAGGCCGAGCACATATAGGTGAAAACTCGCGTGCCGATTCAAGTCTCGTACTTTTTTTTTATACTTTTTACTTTACTTTTACATTTACTTTTACTCTTACTTGACTTGACTTTACCAGTGCAGCCTTGACGCAGTGTACATAAAACACTGTTTACTTCACTTTCGTAGAAACAAAATTGCTTGCACACATAAAACAATTACTTTAAAAAACATATCATGAGTTTCTATGGAAAAGAATATGCAGAGATAATTACATTGATCATGGCTCTGTAGAAGTATGAAATATTTGTGTGATGCATGAGGGCACCGTAGCTATTTCTGACAATTCCTTCATCTTGTATTATCTTTGAGTTGCAGACTGTCACATAGAACTTGTAGCTCTCTCATGATCACGCAGAGAGGCACGGTGAACTAACTCTGTTAACTTATGTGAGGGTTACAAATGTAGCTCTCTCATGATCACGCAGAGAGGCACGGTGAACTAACTCTGTTAACTTATGTGAGGGTTACAAATAAAACTTCCATGAAACTCATGAATAATACGGTGGTACACCGCAAAAATGATGTGCTGAAGGTCTGTAAAATTTGCGGTCACTAACAACACCATATTCCCTATACACCACATTGCGTGACCCTTACACAGAGTACAGCTCTTTACTTTACTACACCGTACTTAGGATCATTCATTCCATAACGCCGTTCGAACTCTGAATCATTCCGAATCTGAATCAGATTTTGTCATTAGAAATAATGGAACATGAATTAATCTATTCAGATCCTAAACAATATCGACTTGATAAAATTAAACAACAAATACACATAATTTAAGGTAAAAATAAACATAGTTAAATGTTTTAATTATTACATTTATTTTCGGAAGACAGAAATTAATAAATTAACACACATACAAAATATATAAAAAAATATATAAAAGAATGAAAATTGCATTTATCCTAACAGAGTGGAAAGCTGATAATCCGTGTGACTAGTGAAATATCATCTTTCATCTTCCAAATCAACTGAGAATATGACGATCACATTTTCTTTGATCATAAAAAACTGACGCGACAGCAGATTCAAGATCAAGGGGAAAATTAATCCTTTTTCGTTTTCTTTGCGACGGATAAAGTTGACTGGAGAGAATTGATAGTTACTTTTCAAAACGTCGCATAAGCACATTCGATTATTTGGATTAGAAAAAGCGGCGTCTATAACAGTTGCTAAACAAAATGTTTGTTGGTTAACGATTCCAGCAATCCTAGTTTGTATTTGTTCTTACAGACAAATATTATATCGATAAGGCTTAGGTTCTAAACGTTTAAAAAAACGTTTTCCTGAACGTTTCGGCTGAAAAAAAGTGGTGGGTGACATCTTTCACTGCGCCTGACCACTTTCAACTCGAACGTTGAAGTACAGTTCCCGGTTCAGAATTCTCTCCAATTGAGCTTTCAAAAATCGGGAACTTTGGAAGACAGGGTTGTTCGAAGCCCGAGGCACCACTGCATTCCAATGGTGGTAGGAACGTCGCATGTTTGACTCTCAACCGGACAGCGGGATACAGTCTAATCATTTCGATTTTTTACCTCAAAGATATTATTTGTTTAGATCGAATACTGAGAGTTATCTTTCATCATCTGTTCCAAAAGATGTAGACACTATGGATCCAACATAGTCCGAGGTCATAGGTCAATTAATAAAATCAAAATACAACCACGTTGGAGTCGAACGAACAATTTTTTAATCGCCGACACGGCCTACTCTACGCCTCAGAAACAAATACCCACTCTTCTCGCATCGAATATCTAACTTAAAGTTTACATTTGGAGGATAACAGGCATAATGAGTAGTCAAGTAAGACTGAAGAAAAAAATGAAATTTAAACTGTCTTTCAGTACATGCTAAAAGTTTAAAAGGATGATGACAATGCCGACGGATACTATATAAGTATACAATGTTGAGTTAAAGATGACATAGTAATAAAAAAAAAGTAAAGTACCCCTGTCACGCCAAGTGGCGTATAGGGAAATATGGTGTTAGTGACCCTATATTTTACAGACCTTCAGAACATGATTTTTGGGGTAATAAGGTCGGTATTACGCCCGTGATGCTTTACTTTCCCAGAAAAAAATCCGGTACCCATTTAAGGCTGGGTGAACCCGGAAGCCGTCGATTGGGATCGAACCCTACCTCTTGTCCTTTGTAGTCCAGTTCACTAACCACTGAACTATCGCAGCTCCCAAAGATGACATAGGAGTAGCAAAAATGTTCCACCCACTAAGAGGCATACTGAAGACAAGATCTGAGCACTTATGGACATGTTCGGCGTGCAATGAGGATAATCCGTCAACTAAACTAAACCAAACCAAACCAAACCAAACCAAACCAAACCAAACCAAACCAAACCAAACCAAACCAAACCAAACCAAACCAAACTAAACTAAACTAAACTAAACTAAACCAAACCAAACCAAACCAACCAAACCAAACCAAACTAAACCAAACTAAACTAAACGCAACTGGTTGAAATGGGTGACATCAAACAAGGAGGAGGACCACATTACACATTTTGGAGTAAAATAATGAAATGGTTTAACAGAGATTTATCAGAATGCACCAACAGTTGAAAAAGATGAAAACAGCCGGTGAAGATGACAACAGAATTATAAATCGAATTTCAAAGTAGCAACGGCTACAGAAGAGGTACGCAGGTCTGGACTCCTCTAATATTTTATCAGAATACATAAAACAATCACACCTTCCAGTTCATTGAGTTAACTGTCAGTGTACAACCAGCCACCGTGGGCAGTTCGCCGTGATATCGCTCAAGTAATTCAAGCCGCTACTAACAAAGATAAAGTACAAGACTTGAATCAAGGTATTGGCATGTTAGTTTTCACCCATATGTGCTCGACCGCCTATCAAGAAGTGTTCGGAGACTTCTGGTCAGTGTCGCTTCAAGCATCGAAACTCACGATGCGAGGTGACATTCCTCACCTTCACAGAGAGCTACCCTGGTACCTATTTGTGCCAAAGGAAAGATCGACCGCGGGGGTATATATTTTTGTTTCAATCAGGAGTACAATTCCCACTGTTTCCAGCGGGAATCGAACACGAGTTTTCTGCACGTCGGTAGTCCAGTCGGGTGGTTGTCCCAACTAGGCTACCGAAGTCCCCACCGCTACTAATAGATACGTTTCAATATCTATGGAGATCAAACCTACAACAACAGTACCGCGATATATATCGACCTTGCAATGAGTATGAGAATTGGGAAGGCTATTCTAGAAACAGCACCCCATACCTATGACAACGGTTTTTAAGCCAGTCAGATAAAATTCTCTCTCTGTCGTTAGGTATGGCGGATCGGAGACAAAAAAATATAGTCTCCTCCCGCATGTATCACTTCGCCCTATCTGTATATAAAAGGGAAAAAAAACATGTGAACAAAACTGCAAGAGATGTTAATTAACAGCAAAACTATGTTCTTCTAACTTAAAATGAAAATAACTAAAATATTATTATATAATTATAATAATTTAGAGGTGTAAATGTAGAAACTATTTTACATATCGAAAATTGCCGTAGCTTTTATATGTAAATTATTAGATCAAAGGTCAACCAAAGGTTTGGATGCAAACAGTGAGAGATAATTCCAGATGATAAAATTGTTGTTTCATTTATTGGATATCCCCTTTTCACAAGGAAATGCCGTTGAAAGAATTATCTTGCAATAAAACAGAGCTACTTTTAATTGTTCCCTACCTCAAACGGAAAAAAATTAGTAGCATAATATATAATTAAATTTACGTGTTCGATGAACACAAATCCAAATCAAATGGCTATATAGTAGTAAAACAAAGTCACCGACAGTAACATCTTAGAATATCTATTAGATCGCCGTGTTTGCTTTTAGAGCATAAACAAAGGTGTGTGATCGTCTGAAGGGTATAGTGACAAGAATAACTTATCCAGAACTATTGTAAGGCGAGCTTCAAGTCGATACTATTTTTTCAAAGAAAAAGATCACCATTTGAATTTGCTGTATGAGTAGACCAATCAGTTCAGTATATGATGGAAGTATGAGAGCAGCCTGGCAACTGTTATATTTTATACATGTAAAGCGACCAACTCATCATATTCTAACCTCAAGTTTCGAACTCACTGTCCGCCACAACAAAGTAGGGTTATGGATAAATATCATTCAATCATTCAGTCATAGTCTTCAGTCACAGTGTATAGTCTTCAGTCACAGTGTATAGTCTTCAGTCACAGTATACAGTCTTCAGTCACAGTGTATAATCTTCAATCACAGTATACAGTCTTCAGTCACAGTGTACAGTCTTCAGTCACAGTGTATAGTCTTCAGTCACAGTATACACTCTTCAGTCAGAGTGTATAGTCTTCAGTCACAGTGTATAGTCTTCAGTCACAGTGTATAGTCTTCAGTCACAGTATACACTCTTCAGTCACAGTGTATAGTCTTCAGTCACAGTGTATAGTCTTCAGTCACAGTGTACAGTCTTCAGTCACAGTATACACTCTTCAGTCAGAGTGTATAGGTAGTTTTTGTAAGAGCGTATAGTCTTCGATAAGAGTGTATAGTCTTCAATAAGAGTGTATAGTCTTCAGTCAGAGTTATAGTAAAAACACAAGGCTTCGGAGATCACGAGCAGTCATCTTTCGCTGTGGTGACGGTAACTGGCCTAACGTTCGTAACTTTCGGTAGCGAGAAAATAGTTGTGGATGAGCCAACAGTAATTGAAGGACTGCATTATAATAATCGCTATAGAATTAAGAGATTATACAGTGGTCACCGTGATTAATTACTGTATTACTATCAGAAAATCCTAAATATCTACAACAATTACTTAATGAAATAAACATGACAAACAAAAAAAATGTATTAGATATGAATATCAAAAAGACTACAACTATGATCATAATCAAAAAAGATAATACTCAAAACCTACAAATATATATCAAAGTTGAAAGAATGGACCTGGAAACAGTTCAAAGCTAAAAAACTACCTTGAACATATTATATAACCAGTGATGGTAAATGTATAATTGAAATAAATAAAAGAATATGAATGACAAAAAGTCATTTTAATGTCATGAAAAATATACTAACATCAAAACAAATAACACCAGGGCTAAAACTAAGAATAGCAAAATGTTATATCTTCTCAACATTCCTGTATGGTGCAGACACATGGTGTTGATATATAGAAGAATAGGTACATTGGATGGAAAGGAAAGAAAACAATGAAGTTTTAAAACAACTAAAAATGAAAAAAGTACCACTAAACACGATTAGAACAATTAAAATGAAATATTTTTGGGGCATGTTAAAAGACACAACAGCCTAATAAAAGTAATACTGGAAGGACAAATACAGGGTAAAAGAGGCAGAGGCAGACCGAGACTAACATGGACGAGTAACATCAAAAGATGGACAAGTCAACCTATGACAATCTGCAGCATCAATGCAAGAGACAGAACAGAATAGCGCTCCTAGGTAGCCAATCTTTGAAGTGAAGACGGCACTCACTGATGATGACTATTATGAGAACCACTGGTGTAAGCCAGTCGGGTTAGCTGTGCAAAAGTTGTCGTTAAGTGGCAAAAGCTGGGCCAGGGAGTTGGGCACGTGCTACAGGAAACCATATCGAGGGCCCGGATAATATGAAGACGTGACGAGAAGGCCTCGTTTTTGTTAGAAGACAGGATCGAGGCACGCCGCTTCTTAAGGACAGACATATCAGGCTAGACTATTACTTTTTAAAAGGACAATTCATTATTTTTATCATCTTTTTAAAAAAAATGATTTTTGGCTATATTTTTCATTAATTTATAATGAGAGTTGAAGAAATTATATTAATACAAATTTAATGTCCATTGTGTTAGAGTTATCATCTAAGCACTACGGGCGCACCCAAAGGTGCTTAGTCCCTTTCAGCAAATGTTATATTGAAGGTTCCAGAAGTTCGCAGCTTGTACATACACCAAGTACTTCAGAAGTGTTCGACGATATAGATGTATAAGACATGGGATTTTCTGTATAATTAATCAACCTTTTTTTTTACAATTAATTTATATATTCTAATGTATTCAGCTTGCTTTTCATTTCACCATTGCCCGTGTTTTCAGATATATAGATCACTGTTACTGTGTGTGTGTGTGTGTGCGAGCGCGAAAATTCACAATAGCAGCAAATTTTGCTTCGCTGCAGGATTACAAGTGCTGAAAACAAGTAGGAGTGTTCGTTGGTTAGGGTGTTTTTGCCTTGTTATTTGAGTCCAGTATCTTAAATGTGGTCCTCTGTGTGCACTAGGCTAAGATGTGAAAGTGTACTAACTTCAAGCACGGACCTCTACACAGATACTCACGAGACAAAGAAATGAAATTGTATTTACATCAAATATAGCCCGTTAAACATACAAGTATCCACAAGGCAAAGAAAAAAAAGTGTACAAATTTCAAACACGATCTGCTACATACACAAGTACTCACAAACCAAAGAAATGAAAGTGTACAAATTTCAAACACGTCCTGCTACATACACAAGTACTCACAAACCAAAGAAATGAAAGTGTACAAATTTCAAACACGTCCTGCTACATACACAAGTACTCACAAACCAAAGAAATGAAAGTGTACAAATTTCAAACACGTCCTGCTACATACACAAGTACTCACAAACCAAAGAAATGAAAGTGTACTAACTTCAAACACGTCCTGCTACATACACAAGTACTCACAAACCAAAGAAATGAAAGTGTACTAACTTCAAACACGGCCTGCTACATACACAAGTACTCACAAACCAAAGAAATGAAAGTGTACTAACTTCAAACACGGCCTGCTACATACACAAGTACTCACAAACCAAAGAAATGAAAGTGTACAAATTTCAAACACGTCCTGCTACATACACAAGTACTCACAAACCAAAGAAATGAAAGTGTACAAATTTCAAACACGTCCTGCTACATACACAAGTACTCACAAACCAAAGAAATGAAAGTGTACTACTTCAAACACGTCCTGCTACATACACAAGTACTCACAAACCAAAGAAATGAAAGTGTACAAATTTCAAACACGTCCTGCTACATACACAAGTACTCACAAACCAAAGAAATGAAAGTGTACTACCTTCAAACACGTCCTGCTACACACACAAGTACTCACAAACCAAAGAAATGAAAGTGTACTAACTTCAAACACGTCATGCTACATACACAAGTACTCACAAACCAAAGAAATGAAAGTGTACTAACTTCAAACACGTCATGCTACATACACAAGTACTCACAAACCAAAGAAATGAAAGTGTAATAACTTCAAACACGTCCTGCTACATACACAAGTACTCACAAACCAAAGAAATGAAAGTGTACTAACTTCAAACAAGTCCTGCTATATACACAAGTATTCACGAACCAAAGAAATGAAAGTGTACAATCTTCAAACACCGTCTGCTACACACATGTATCTACGAATCAAACACGAACGTGTATTAATTTTAAGCACGGCCCTCTACATACTCTACTACCGAAGCAAAAAAAAAAATTAAAGTACACACACACACTTCTTCTAGCACGATCTGCTACACACTTCCAAATATTTCTAATAATAAACATGTCAAATTTCATGAATAAAAGTAAACACTGAAGGAGATTTTGAGCTTTCATTTCTTTCCCGCGAGAGTAGTAGTTTGCGGAGGGCCGATTTGAAGTTGCTCACAACGGGTAATGATGATACATGTGCCACAGAGGAAACATGCGTACCACAGAGATTGTAGTGTTTGTTGACGATTGCGATAAACATGTTGATGTTGACAGACACAAGATTTCTCCGTATTTTTTACTGAACAATATTACCTCTCCTGCGTCAGTCACGTGATCATTATATTTCGGCTCGCTGTCTATGTGTCATTCAGAATGCTGCAACAGATAACATCAAAGAGCTTCACCAGTTGAGCGATACCTACAGCTGACTCGTGTTATGTTTTATGACTCGCCCGAGGGATTATATGTTAGTTCTGTTGTTTACTTTACTCAATTCATTTTCTATTTCGAGAGATCACTGTTCATTCAGCAGATAGACGTCATATTATACGAATATTCAAAATAAAAATGAAGCAACATCAATTAGAAAGGGAGTAAGTGAATACCTGTAGTAGGAATCGTCATTGTTTATATTGTCTAAACATGACATCAATTTACAATTCTCAAAAACACGATCGGAAGAGAGGCGGACCGGTCTCCATATCGAAAATACAGAAGCCGTCCAACTCGTATTGTAGTAACAGGACCCGGCCACCTCGTATTGTAGTAACAGGAGTCGCCCACCTCGTATTGTAGTAACAGGAGCCGTCCACCTCGTCTTTTAATAACAGGAGCCGTCCAACTCGTATTGTAGTAACAGGAGCCGCCCACCTTGTATTTTAGGAACAGGAACCGCTCACCTTGTATTTTAGGAACAGGAACCGCTCACCTCGTATTGTAGTAACAGGAGCCGTCCAACTTGTATTGTAGTAACAGGAGCCGCCCACCTCGTCTTTTAGTAACAAGAGCCGCCCACCTCGTATTGTAGTAACAGGAGTCGCCCACCTCGTATTGTAGTAACAGGAGCCGCCCACCTCGTATTTTAGTAACAGGAACCTCCCAACTCGTATTTTAGTAACAGGAGCCGCCCACCTTGTATTTTAGGAACAGGAACCGCTCACCTCGTATTTTAATAACAGGAACCTCCCAACTCGTATTGTAGTAACAGGAGCCGTCCAACTTGTATTGTAGTAACAGGAGTCGCCCACCTCGTATTGTAGTAACAGGAGCCGCCCACCTCGTATTGTAGTAACAGGAACCTCCCAACTCGTATTTTAGTAACAGGACCCGGCCACCTCGTATTGTAGTAACAGGAGTCGCCCACATCGTATTGTAGTAACAGGAGCCGTCCACCTCGTCTTTTAATAACAGGAGCCGTCCAACTCGTATTGTAGTAACAGGAGCCGCCCACCTTGTATTTTAGGAACAGGAACCGCTCACCTTGTATTTTAGGAACAGGAACCGCTCACCTCGTATTGTAGTAACAGGAGCCGTCCAACTTGTATTGTAGTAACAGGAGCCGCCCACCTCGTCTTTTAGTAACAGAGCCACCCACCTCGTATTGTAGTAACAGGAGTCGCCCACCTCGTATTGTAGTAACAGGAGCCGCCCACCTCGTATTTTAGTAACAGGAACCTCCCAACTCGTATTTTAGTAACAGGAGCCGCCCACCTTGTATTTTAGGAACAGGAACCGCTCACCTCGTATTTTAATAACAGGAACCTCCCAACTCGTATTGTAGTAACAGGAGCCGTCCAACTTGTATTGTAGTAACAGGAGTCGCCCACCTCGTATTGTAGTAACAGGAGCCGCCCACCTCGTATTGTAGTAACAGGAACCTCCCAACTCGTATTTTAGTAACAGGAGCCGCCCAACTCGTATTTTAGTAACAGGAACCTCCCAACTCGTATTTTAGTAACAGGAGCCGCCAACTCGTATTTTAGTAACAGGAACGTCCAACTCGTATTTTAGTAACAGGAGCCGTCCAACTCGTACTTTAGTAACAATAGCCGTCCAACTCGTATTGTAGTAACAGGAGCCGCCCAACTCGTATTGTAGTAACAGGAGCCGTCCAACTTGTATTTTAGTAACAGAAGCCGTCCAACTCGTATTGTAGTAACAGGAGCCGTCCAACTCGTATTGTAGTAACAGGAGCCGTCCAACTCGTATTGTAGTAACAGGAGCCGTCCAATTTGTATTTTTGTAACAGAAGCCGCCCAACTCGTATCAACACTAACACTGTTTTAGCCCAATATGGATCATTGGCTGAACTTGAAACGTACAAGAACTTGAGATGTTGACAAGGGATCCGCTTGTTGGAAGGGAATTAAAAGCTCTTTTAATCACCGGAAGAGCTGCCACCGTTATAGTCAAGAATTTTTGTGGCTTGGCCTGACATGTACGGGTCCAGAAGACAGCTACCACAGTGTCTGTTGTGTGACGCTAACGGGAATTGAGAGATGAAAGAAGATCATTTCCAATTAGAGAAATAGTTTCACATCACCAACGGTGTAACAGATTGTTCCTGGCTAATCAGATTGTCTTATCCGTCAAATATGTTCACCCATTTACATTTGTTCAAATGGAATCTTCTAGAAGAAAATGTTACAGTTTTGAAAGTTGAAGACGAGATCGAGGCAATGATTTTAAAAATTGGGATTATGACATCATCGTTTATTGAACAGAAACTTGGAATAAAGACCAAATCTCCCACATTTTCTGGAATCCGTCGACAGGCAGTTGTCTACAGAGGACATGCCACTTATTGCACATTTGGAATATTTTCTTATTCCAGATGCAAACAAGGACTGTGTTAGAGATCCATTTTTAGTTAATGCATATGAACTAAAAGGGCTCACTACAGCACAGGAAGACAAGATCTTAGAAATATCCACGGATGGTGCTCTGATATCACAGTTAAAGGAACAATCACTTTCTAATTTGTGGGGCTCACTTACAATAAGATTTTCCGGAATTATCCAACACATCTATGAAAGTATCGATGCCTTTCCTAACAACATATCTGGGTGAAAAATAATTCTCTGCTCACGTTTATCTTAAAAATCAAAATACAGAAACCAATTAGAAAACGAAGTGTTAAATCCTAGAATACAAGTTTCAAACGTTAATCACAGTATAATAAAGCCTGCAGGTGAATTGCAACAACATTCTTCTTCTCACTTGCGTTGTATGGTAAGAAACCGCATGGCATTCTTTCTAGATGGGCAACCCAGTTTATTTGATGCTTCTGTATGGAGTTTTACCAATGAATCAATCAACTTGACAATCATGTTATCATAGAAAGATGAAAATGTGAGATATTGAACATCGACATGGTCCCAAACGTCTCAGAGTTCAAGGGTTAAACAAAAAAGAAACAAAAAAAGTAAAGTACCTCCGTCTCGCCAAGTGGCTTATAGGGAATATGGTGTTATCATGTCGGCACATGATATTTGAGGTAATGTGGCCGGTATTACGAAGGATTAAACAAGAAAGCATGTTATTCTTGAACTTACTCTCGGACGCTGCAGACATAAACGTGTTTACTGCATCTCTCAGACCTTCCAAAGTCTCTGTCTTGAAATCATAAAGAAAGACAAATGACGTTGACTTGTTCTGTACAAAACTAATCATCCTGGATAACTGCTTCATAAAGGTCGATATTATTTAAATAAAAGCCACGGTAATGATAAGTCACCAAATATATATATTTCTTATACATATAGACAATCGTCATGAATATATTTGTGTTTGTAATGAACTACATAATCTTATGGATATGTATGCGCATTCATTGTGTAGAAATACACTATACAGTTTTGAATAATTGTGAATTTGCCGCTTATGTTCGGTTAATCATTGCTCTAAATTCATTGAGAGAGTAAACCTCACGGAACAGACACAATTCATTATAACAATGCTCGCCTCTAAACAGTTGGATCAGAAACAACATTCCCGTTAATATTTTTTGAAATCAGAGCGGAGCTTTTAATCCTTTGAGCAAAAATATCCGTAGCTGTACATATCTTTCATAGAGCAAGAAATAGCATTCGACCGAGCAAAAGAGAACAACTATAGCAGATACTAACAACATAAGGAGTAAGCCAACATCTGAACCAACCAATGTAAAATTATCTACATCAACAGCAACTGCACAGTGAGAACGGCAGCAGGCTATACAGACTATTTCGATTTTAGAACAGGAGTAAGGCAGGGGTGCGTACTATTTCCCATATTGTTTATTACCTAAATTAATTTCATTTCTAAGTTAACCAACCCATTGATCACACGGGATATTAACGAGTTACTATTGGCAGAATAGTACACGGAAAATAGAAGACACACAAGAACACTTAAATAGGCAGCACATGCACACAATACAACATTAAAATCAACAATTGTTTTTTTTTTAATGCATTGAGCACCATCGTTTCATTATTATTATCTGTTTTGTTGTGGCTATATTTTTCATGTTGTTTAGATTGCTTTTTGCTATTCCTAGTCTCGTGTCTATCAACATCAACAAAACAGGAGTCATGACAATCGAAAAAGAGAAACAACAGCAAAATAACGATAGACGGCAGACAACTAAAACAAGTGGAGGAATTTTAATATATAGGAAGTCTAGTGACAAGCGACAATTCACAAACTGCAACAATAGACACACGATGCAACAAAGCTTATCAAATCATCGGACAACAATCATCACTATTGTCCAGCAAGGAGTAACACTAGAGCCATAATGGATACTCTACAATACAATCTTCATCCCAATGTTGTGCTACCAATGCTGGACCTTGACTCTAGACTCAAGAGCAATAAAGAAATAACCACCACCGAAATTAAATGTGTTATTCAAACGACAGGAGATAGCCTGAAATTGAAATTCAGAAATGAAGAGCTGAGAAAAGAGCTAGGAATAATTCCATCCATTGAATACACACACAAAAAACAGCAGATAAAAGAGTTGGCCACGTGATAAGACAGGGAGCCGCGATAGCTCAGTGGTTAGTGAACTGGACTACAAAGGACAAGGGGTAGGGTTCGATCCCAACCGACGGCTTCCCTGTTTACCCAGCCTTAAATGGACCCGGATTTTTTTCTGGGAAGCAGTACGGGCGTAATACCGACCACATTATCCCAAAAACCATGTGCTGAAATCTGTAAAATATAGGGTCACTAACACCATATTTCCCTATACGCCACTTGGCGTGACGGGGGTACTTTACTTTTTACTTACGTGATAAGACAGAAAGACCTAATCACAGCACAACGACCCCTAAATAAATGTTCTGAGAACACCAGTCTCAAGGACCGGCCAGGAAAAGATGGAATATTAGAAATATAGCAGCAGCAGAAACTAAAAATGTACAATAGATCGCAAATTATATCTCTAGACGTTGAAATGCTACTGAGGAAGGAAATAATAAAAGCAACAATAATTAACATTCAAAAGCTATGAATGACATTCAAACTTGCAGCTTATCCAGCAAACGTCTTCAATAAAATACACGATTAACATGTACAAAGCACAAGCTAAAGTCTGTGATGTTTCAACATACAGTTTGTTCTTTTTTTAGTGATTAAGTGGCCGAAGACGGTGGTAAAAATAATTGTTGTGTAAATTAAAATGCACGATAAAGTTGTCTGTACATGAAACCATTGGAACGATTTCACTACCGCATACCCGAAAGCTCAGTGCAGAAAGAATGCTGATCTGAAAATGTTTCCTGTAGCTCAAACTGATCCTTTCTTCTATTCATCGGGAATAAGTACCAGGCGTGAGTCCTTTAAAGAATCTATGAACAGACAAACTTCTAAACATTTCTTTCACGAAAAAGGCAAGTAACAATAATATAAATCAGTTAAAATAAAACTAGTATAAATAATATGTCCATGTCAGATTGGAAAAATTGTAAAAATAATAATTTTTGCAATTAATATAACAATGCAGATTTCTCGAAATCATGATATAGAAACACTAATGTTTCTAATAATAATAATGTTACAACAGCCTACTAAAAGTAATATTGGAAGGAAAAATACAAGGTAAAAGAGGCAGAGGCAGACCAAGACTAACATGGACGAGTAACATCAAAAGATGGTCAAATCAATCTATGACAGCCTGCACCATCAAAGCAAGAAACAGAGTAGAATGGCGATCCATGGTAGCCAACCTTCGTTGTGGAGAAGGCACACGATGATGATGAATGTTTCTAAAAAAATGAGGAAGATACTGTGCAATCCATTTTTAACAATAGAAACAATAAAAATAGTTATGAAATGCTATGTAGAGACAGTCTTAACATATGGATGTGGATCATGGACAATAGGATAACAGACATGAAGATCAATGTAGAAATGTGGTTTTACAGAAGAATGATGAGAGTACCAAGGACAGCTCAGAAGAGTAATAAAAACGTTCTGAAAGAGGCCAAAGCATAAAGAGAGCTAATATCAAATATTAGGAAAAAACAATCATCATTTTTTAGCCATGTAATGAGAAGGAAACAGCTGTAATATATTATAACAAC
The DNA here is from genome assembly GCA_032433765.1 of Megaustenia siamemsis. Taxonomy (NCBI): domain Eukaryota; kingdom Metazoa; phylum Mollusca; class Gastropoda; order Stylommatophora; family Ariophantidae; genus Megaustenia; species Megaustenia siamemsis. The sequence goes on along the minus strand of JAVIAB010000092.1, from coordinate 170,080,279 downwards.
TTGAAAAATCGAGGGACGAAGAGACAGAGGGAAGCAAAGAAAAAAATACCAGGCAGCTTAAGAGAATGGCTTGGCAGAAAGTCAATAACGGAAATAATAAAGAACTGCTGAGATCGAAAGTTGTGGAGAGATATGATCACCTATGCCAGCAGGCACGGTACTTGATGATGATGATGAATGTTTCTAACGATTTGATATAGAAACTATATTTAGGACTTTACTTAGCAGCTCGGTTTACAGAAGTAGTAAAGGATAGTAAGCATATGCAGCTTTTGTGAATTTTAATTTTCTTTAAAAGTAAATATGATGACGTGTTTATAATTAATTATTATAATCCCTGGAGTCAGTGACGTAAATGTCAAAAAAAATGTGAGAGCAGCAAATCGTGTCTTCACCCTTCAAACAGAGAAGAAGGTAATTTTTGTGCGTCCCAGAATATTCACATGTTAGTCAGCGAAAACATATTCAACTCCATACAGGTAACAAAGTATTTATGTCGATCTTCTTAGGCGCGAGCATCACTCATAGCACTCTAAAGTTAGCATAGCCCCGTGATCCGTGCTTTAGACAGTGGGTCTCAACGTCTGCTTTGCGACCCTCTGGGGTCCACCATGTTCTTGCTGGCATAATAAATAAGGAATTCATCATCACTTAAATATATAGAGTTTATTTTTAGTTATAAGAGAAACAAAAATTATTAATGAACGAATAATTTAATGCGAAAACACAGGCTACAAATGTATCGTCTACAAATAGTGAAATGAGAGCGTAATAGCTTCGTTACATATATATTTCTCCATATTTGTTGTTCATATGCTCTGTTGTTTACTCTCTAACCAAACCATTCTCTTAAATTCCTGTTATATCGCCTCTCTGTACTCCACTATCTCTGTTTTCTAACCTTTTCCTGTTGTTACAATATATTGCAGCTGTACTATTGTCAATACGTGGCGCCAAAACAATGTGACTGTTTCCTTCTGATGTTGGTATGAAGCTATTTTGTCTTTTCGCTTCGACCACTTTTAGAATGTCTTCCTGAATCTTTTTAGCCTGATATGGTGTACTGAATTTATTCATTGGGCTTTCGCCACATTGAAGGTAGGCTACCATGGAGCGCCAATTTGCTCTACTTCATGTCTTGATGGTGCTTGCTGTCGCAGGTTCACCTGTCCATCTTGTGATGTTATCAGTCCACTTTAGCCTTTTCTGCCTCTGCTTTATACCTTCCCTTCCAAGATGACTTTTAGTAGAGTAGTGTGTCTCTTCAAATGTCCAAAAATTTCAGTTGTTATTTTTTCGAATTGTGTTAGGTAGTTCTATTTCACTTTTTAGCTGATTCAGAAATTCCTTGTTTGTCTATTTTTCATCCCCCCCCCCCCCAATTCTCCCTATCTTTCTATATATCCACATTTCAAAGGCTTCAACTTTCTGCTCTGTTTTTTCATTTAATGTCCATGTTTATGTATCATACATGAATGGTGAGTAAATATCACATTTAACAATTCGCAGTTTTAGTTTTGATGTTATTTGCTTTGATATGAGATTTATTTTCCGTATACTGAATATTCTTCCGCAAAAATTGCAGTATTGTGACCTCCAGCTAGATGATGTGTCGTCTGTTTTTCGATTGTCCAGGATCGTAAGTTAAAATTGGCCCTGCATGACACAGAACTCGTTTCCTTACCTCCATTTTCAAAGATACGAAATATTTGTCTTCCATTCTTTATAATGCAGCCCTTGGTTGCGTTATTCTGCACTTTTTGTCTGTGCGTGCATCTATACATCCACCACTTTAAAATGAACCGTTATGTATTTCCTGCCACTGACTGAAACGATAACTGGGTCGCCCAAAAGATGATTTTTTTTTCTCTCCTCGTTTCTTGAGTAACCAATTATGAGTTAACAGCGCTAGACAAACACCTGCTATTGTTACTTGTTTACCTGTTAAGCCTTACTTTACCTCTAAATAACTTTAATTGTAATGTTCAATCTTACAGCCAACGCACCTTTCTCAACTTCTCAAAAATGAAGGCAACCTGGTAATAAAATCTGCAGTTTTATCTTCTAGACCACATGTGCAAAGTGTTTCACCAGGATGCTGGTGCATGTGATTAGTTTGTTATTTCTTGTTTTCAGTTTGAACATAATTGTTCCCCAAGACGGTCAAGTTTAGGGTATCTATTGTTGGGCTAACTCTGATCCCTTTTGTTTTACTAAATAGCTTTCTGTAATATAGTTCTGTTGTGTGGTTTTACTATGAATGTGTTCGCTCATACGTAAATAACATTTAAACCCTCTCCGCCTGCCAAGTCTTCAGGCGGATGGTGAAGAAAGTGTTATTCCAATATATGTTTTCAATGACCAACTATACATTTCATGGTTTTTGTGGTCGGCATCACGTCAGGTCGCCAAACTTTTCAGGGGAAAAAACCCATAGTTTCCTATTTCAGAGGCCAGTTTAACACAGCTGTGTTGGACCAAAAAATAATTCATAAAATCTGGGCACTGGACCCGGACCCTTTTGGTCTGTAGTGAAGGCTCTAATCGCTTATCCACTTGTAGTGCATACGCTCCTATTTGTTGGACTATGTATCTACTTATGTTTACTCCCCTGTAGCACAAAGTGCGATGGACGGACGAAAGTAATCACGATAAACATGTTGACGGTCGTGACAAATGTGAAAGAACAATGTGCGGCCAGTATTAATCCCGGCAGAGCGCTCATAATTGATAGATAAATATTTATGTCTGTTCCCTATCCTCCACTGAACCATGTGTTCACGGTCCAGATGTCTTGTTCAGACAGCATGTGATGAGCTCCCCTGTTGTGAATCAATGATTTTCTCAGATTGTTCGTTACACATCATTTGTGGTGTGATATCTGCCTCTTCTCGCTTCAGTGACTCAGGCACATACAATCCAATATCTAAAAGTCGCCTATTTTTTCGAATTAACTCATGATCAACGCTCATGATTGTTGAAACACGCTACTGTTCAAATGTTATTATGTCCCATTAACAGTTTTGTCATGTTTCAACATACGCGTTAGCAAACGTGAAGATTACTTCCACTGCTTAAGTGCCCGCTATTATTAATAACCAATTTTGTATTTTGTAGGTGAAGTTGATTTAACACCACATCGCTCTACTCACACTCACAAATATAAAAATAGCTGGTACTCATTTTCAAAACGCTTGGTGATCCTCGAAGAGTCTAACAAAATTAACCATATAACTGGGAATAGAACCCCTACTCTTAAGGTTGGTATCGAGCGCACTTACTTCTCAGCCATCGCGGTTACTTGTTTGCTTACGTTCAACCGATGACTAAAGGAGTACACCTCCTCGTCATCCGCTCGTAAAAGGACGTTAAGTGGGCGTGTCTGCGTTGTGTTGTGGTTTACAGTATGACTGGGATATTTGCGCCATTCGGCCCAACACATCCGACTTCAGCACGAGCTATCACGTTTGATATGAAACATTTTCTCATCACTTTGACTGATGCTTTGTCGAGTTTTAACTTTAAAGCACATCATGTACAGAGGCTTGGCACTGTTCACATTAAGGGTAAATCACATTTTGGAGTTCAGTAATTCGCTCAAAGTTGGAACATAAGTTGCAAAGTTAACATCGAAGTAGCTACGGCTGAAGTGAAGCTCAGTAAACCATACCTGACAAAGATCTGGCTCAGTCACTGCCTGATGGTCCTGGACACTAACTCATTTTGCAAAGTAAGGATTGATGGAAGGCAAAACAGGTCTGAAAGTTCCGTGTCGATGTTAGATATATCGAGCCTGAAGAGGCAAATTTCTGAGCTCAGTTTAGACTGCGACATAACCGAACTAACGCTACATTTATGACGAACGGTGATAAAATACATTGTTTGTAAAAAGCCGTGTCAGAAATAAGAAGAACACAATTAATTATGTAATCCTCAATTTGTGTTCAGACTGCAAGGCTACAGATATGGAAATATAATCAAGGTATGTTGAAAGGATATAACATTTTGCTTTTCTTAGTTTTAACCCTGGTGTTGTTTGTCTTGATGCTAATATATTTTTCATGACATTAAAATTACTTTTTGCCATTCCTATTCTTTTGTTTATTTCACTTTTACATTTTCCATCACTGGTTGTAGTATGTCCCAGGTAGTTGTAGCTCTGAACTGTCTCAAGGTCTATTCCTTCAATTTTGATATAAACTTGTAGGTTTTGAGTATTTTCTTTGTTTTCCAATCAGGTGACCCTTAAATTGTGTTCAGACTGCAAGGCTACAGATATGGAAATATAATGAACGAAAACGGAAAGTTACCACCAGGAAAATTAAAACATAATCAATTAATAATATTGTGAAGTAGAAGGAAAGTTGGAATACTTGGTTACAACTGGCAAAATAAAAGGAAAGAGAGATTGCGGACGACAAAGAGAGAAAATACTGGATAGCTTGGTGTCATGGCAAGGAAAACAGTCAACAACAGAACTCATACGATGCACTGTGGATAGAAGATTGTGGAAGGACATGATCACCAACGCCAACAGGTACGGCAAATGATGATGATGATGTAGAATTTGCTACCTGTAATACTTTTTAAAACTCTTTCCGTACGGAAGCTTTTTATCGACGCAACGGAAGTGATTTTAGAGACAAAATTGTTCATGGTTTAAAGAATCAATCTACATATTTATATTTATCTAACATATAACATATGAATGTTTAGATAATTGAACAAGGTATTAGATTTCACCAATATCAAGATGATACAAGACATGTAAAACTAATATGGTTTGATGGCGTTCACACTAATGAAATTTAGCGTGGCGCACTATGCGGCCAAACGTACGGAAAGAGGAGATTTTTCTTACGTTCATTGTGAGTACTGTTTCATTCCTTCTGAAAGCTGTGACATTTATTGTAAAAACGGTTATATTTCTTGTGAGTACTGTTTCATTCCTTCTGAAAGCTGTGACATTTATTGTAAAAACGGTTATATTTCTTGTGAGTACTGTTTCATTACTTGTGAGTACTGTTTCATTCCATCTGAAAGCTGTGACATTTATTGTAAAAACGGTTATATTTCTTGTGAGTACTGTTTCATTCCTTCTGAAAGCTGTGACATTTATTGTAAAAACGGTTATATTTCTTGTGAGTACTGTTTCATTCCTTCTGAAAGCTGTGACATTTATTGTAAAAACGGTTATATTTCTTGTGAGTACTATTTCATTACTTGTGAGTACTGTTTCATTCCATCTGAAAGCTGTGACATTTATTGTAAAAACGGTTATATTTCTTGTGAGTACTGTTTCATTCCTTCTGAAAGCTGTGAAATTTATTGTAAAAACGGTTATATTTCTTGTGAGTACTGTTTCATTCCTTCTGAAAGCTGTGACATTTATTGTAAAAACGGTTATATTTCTTGTGAGTACTGTTTCATTCCTTCTGAAAGCTGTGACATTTATTGTAAAAACGGTTATATTTCTTGTGAGTACTGTTTCATTACTTGTGAGTACTGTTTCATTCCTTCTGAAAGCTGTGACATTTATTGTAAAAACGGTTATATTTCTTGTGAGTACTGTTTCATTCCTTCTGAAAGCTGTGACATTTATTGTAAAAACGGTTATATTTCTTGTGAGTACTGTTTCATTCCTTCTGAAAGCTGTGACATTTATTGTAAAAACGGTTATATTTCTTGTGAGTACTGTTTCATTACTTGTGAGTACTGTTTCATTCCTTCTGAAAGCTGTGACATTTATTGTAAAAACGGTTATATTTCTTGTGAGTACTACTACATTCTTTGTGAGAGCTGTTGTATTACTTGTGAGAACTACTACATTCTTTGTGAGAGCTGTTGCATTACTTGTGAGTACTACTACATTCTTTGTGAGAGGTGGTGCATTACTTGTGAGTACTATACATTATTTGTGAGAGCTGTTGCATTACTTGTGAGTACTACTACATTCTTTGTGAGAGCTGTTGCATTACTTGTGAGAACTACTACATTCTTTGTGAGAGCTGTTGCATTACTTGTGAGTACTACTACATTCTTTGTGAGAGCTGTTGCATTACTTGTGAGTACTACTACATTCTTTGTGAGAGCAGTTGCATTACTTATGAGTACTACTACATTCTTTGTGAGAGCTGTTGCATTACTTGTGAGTACTACTACATTCTTTGTGAGAGCTGTTGCATTACTTGTGAGTACTACTACATTCTTTGTGAGAGCTATTGCATTACTTGTGAGTACTACTACATTCTTTGTGAGAGCTATTGCATTACTTGTGAGTACTACTACATTCTTTGTGAGAGCTGTTGCATTACTTGTGAGTACTACTACATTCTTTGTGAGAGCTGTTGCATTACTTGTGAGAATTACCACATTCTTTGTGAGAGCTGTTGCATTACTTGTAAGTACTACTACATGTACATTCTTTGTGAGAGCTGTTGCATTACTTGTGAGAACTACTACATTCTTTGTGAGAGCTGTTGCATTACTTGTGAGTACTACTACATTCTTTGTGAAATCTGTTGCATTACTTGTGAGTACTACTACATTCTTTGTGAGAGCTGTTGCATTACTTATGAGAACTACTACATTCTTTGTGAGAGCTGTTGCATTACTTGTGAGAACGCTACGTTCTTCGTGAGTGTTGCTACTTTCTATTGTGAGAAATATTTCATATCTTATGAAGGCTACTAAGCTCATTGTGGTAATTACGACATTATTTGTGAGAACTGCTACATTCATTAGGTAAAAAAAAAGTAAAGTACCCCCGTCACGCCAAGTGACGTATAGGGAATATGGTGTTAGTTACCATAAATTTTACAAACCCTTGGCACGTGATTTTTGGGGTAATGTGGTCGGTATTACGCCCGTGCCGTATTACTTTCCCATAAAAAAATCCCGTACCCATTAAAGCTGGGTGAACCGGAAGCGGTCGGTTGGGATCGTACTCTACCTCTTGTCCTTTGTAGTCCAGTTCACTAACCACTGAGCTATCGTGGCTCCCACATTCAGTAGGTAACTATTACAATTCTTGTGAGAATGAGAGCTACAGCTTTGTCGTGTTGACTGTTAACATGTCACATTTCATTGTGAGACTTCTACATTTTTGGAGAGAATTGTTACATTCCTCTGAGATATGCTACGTTCATGAGGCACACACTATTAATAAATGATTCTCCAACCATGGTCCACACTGTGATACTAATCTACACTTCAAAGTAGATCATACATTTTATTGAAATAAAAAACATATGATTATATAAATTATATATATTATACCACAATTATGTTGGCAAATTGTTTTTTTTTAAATGACTTAATCATTGAGACAATAACTAACAGCAGAGACAGTCTCAAACCTCATTGACCTAGTGTCAGCTGAATGGTTTTAATTAACACGAAAGTGTATATTTCACGAGCAACAGTTATTTCCTAAATCAGAGATTAAGTTCATGGCGAACTCGTGTTCCGATAATTCTCTACGTCAGACATTTTAAAGCAGGGATCAGTCTTATCAGATTCCTCTTATCCCTCACTAATTTAGAATTATGTCAACGTAGTCGTTTCTACCATCGATAACAAGCATCAATAACGACAATATCCTTATTTCCATTCTCATTTTCCTCTCAGCGTTTAGGGGACATATAATTTGTAGTCTTGTGCTTTTATGTTGGTATATTCTGCTGTGTTTCCTATTTTATCAATCTATCTATTGTTCATGGTCGACCTTTGGGTCTGGTGTTCTTTCAACGTTTATTGAAGGCTCGTTGTATTGTGTACTGATATTAATGTATCGATGGGTCTAAGTACAATAAAAATAAATATTCAAGTAGGTGTTCGCACATTCTGCACTAGAATACAATACGAGTGAATGTGTTCATAAATATTCATGGAACAAAAAGTATTGCTTTGTAAATATATTTGCTTTATCTTGGACTAAATGCATCCTTATAATTATATATATATTATATATATCCTTCCTTAAAAAAAAAACAAATGATGGTTTGGCCTCCTGACGAGGCAAAAAATATCAAAACACAAAACAACAAGCCTTCAATAAGAGTTGCGAGAACACCAGACCCAAGGGCCGACCACAAAAAAGATGGATTAATTAAATATTAGAAGTATTAGGAAACATAACAGCAGCAGATGCGAACAGAAGAGCAAATGACCGCAAATTATATCTCCTCTCGACCCTGAAAGGCAAATTAAGAAGAAAAGAAGATGAATAAGAATGTATCCTTCGTGGTGAACAAGCTGTTCTATTTAATAATTTTAGAAATGGCGCTTGTAAAAATAACTGAAGATTTATTATTGAACGAACAGAAATAGTTACACAGAAAGGGCAACACAAATCACAATAATTACTAGCTTCTGGAATCAGCTTACAAAACCAACAAAAATTACATTACTTTTGAATATTTGGATTTTCTTTCATTTGTACATGAGGCAGCGGCGCCTAAATTAAGAAAAGAACTTGTGACAGAATTTGCCATGGAAATGTACAAGACAGAGTCTTAATTTTTAATTGACTGGCTGGCCAACTAAATGTCAATACCAAGGCTGATTATACATTGCAGTTACTAAAAGTAAATGGTAATTTGTACAATATTGTACTGAACATTGAAAAAAGTAGCAATTACAAAGTTGGTGACAAGTTAAAGAAATAAATTATGAGAAGAAAGTCCGTTATTTTGTTCATGTGTGATATACTTTTAATGTAAAGATCTGCAAGTATATTTAACATTGTATCTGCATTAAAATGGCTTACAATTTTGTTACATTCTTATTCAATAGGAAGTCGCGTAGAGTGGTATTAAATATATCAGTTTCCTTGAGGTTGGATTTATTCCTTCTACCGACGGATTTTACGTTCATCCAGCATTAAATGGTTAGTGCTGGGAAGAAATCGACCTGGTCTAGTGCTGACCACATTAAGGAAACGTTCAGAAATTAATTTTAAAAATGAAGTGTTTCTATAAGTAGCTACCAGGAGGTCATCATAAGTACCTACCCCTAAATTTGTTAATTTCCTATCAAGGGACCAGAATTCGGTTCTTAGATTTCTGTAACGTAATACTTGAAGGATATGTTCTGGAGACTGTAGATCTGCTTGACATAATGTACTTCGGCTGTTTAATCATGTATATTCTATAAAAAGCGAGGGGGATGTTTTCACTTCCATATAGCATTTTGTGGGTAAATTACTGTTTGCTCTAGTTTGCCAAGCATTTATATCACAGCTGTTTGTCACTCATACTTTAGTTGATCTACTCATTTGTGCCTTCCCAAGAAGATCAAATACACGCGCCTCTTCTAGTGTGCCTTCCCAGGAAGATCATATACACGCGCCTCTTCTATTGTGCCTTCCCAGGAAGATCATATACACGCGCCTCTTCTATTGTGCCTTCCCAGGAAGATCATATACACGCGCCTCTTCTATTGTGCCTTCCCAGGAAGATCATATACACGCGCCTCTTCTATTGTGCCTTCCCAGGAAGATCATATACACGCGCCTCTTCTATTGTGCCTTCCCAGGAAGATCATATACACGCGCCTCTTCTAGTGTGCCTTCCCCAATATATTCCAGTTGTTCTCTTCTCATTACATGGCCAAACAATGATGATTGTTTCTTCCTAATATTGGAAATTAGCTCTCGCTTTCCTTTGACCTTTTTCAGAACACTTTCATTTCTCTTCTTAGCTGTCCATGGTATTCTTAACATTCTTCTGTAAAACCAGATTTCTACAGACTCCAGTGATTTTCTTGACTGTTGTCCTATTGTCCATGATTCTATCTATCTATCTATTGACCTTTCAAGCCGTAACCGGCCCATAGGGCGTAGACCAAGATACACCTTCTCCTATATGAATTTTTGTTCTAGCAGTTTCTTTTAAAGATATTTTATCAAATCTCGCCATCTGTCTCTGTTCTGTGCAAGCAGTTCTATCTCATTGAGGGAGCCGATTCCTGCTGCTCTTGCCTCTCTCATCAATGTTCTTCTCAGTGTCTCCCTGGGTCCTCTTTTTCTTTTACCTGTTGTTTCCCATATGAGGGCTTGCTTTGCTATTCGATTATTATCTCTTCTCATCACATGTCCAACGTATGACCATCGTCTTTTCTTTATTACTGAAGATATTAGTGGTTGATTGGCGATTTCTCTAATTTCCTCGTTTGTTTTGAATTCGTTCCATTCTATACCAAGTATTTTCCTTAGACATTTATTTTCGAATGCGTTCAACTTTGTTTCTATATCTCTTGTTGTTTTCCAGCTTTCACACGCATACGTAAGGGTTCTGCGTATCCATATTTTAAGACTGGCTCTATATAACATTTAAGAACTCTTTTTCCTTCATTGATACCCCGTGAAAGAAACTACCTTCAAGAGTACATGCTTTTGGAAGCTTGTCAGTCTTTTTCATGTCCGGCTCTCACACTGTGGACAGTGATCTATTGCAGAACCACTTTATTTGTGGGAGTTAGATAGTTCAACTCATCCACAACTGCCTCTATTAGAAGATATTCTGTTATATTTGGACAGCCTGTAGGACAGATTTGCAGTCACATACGAAAATTATTCTGTTTCCTGTCATTGCATGTTCTTTGAGTACCTCAGTTTGCTTGAAGTTCTGCTATATGATGATTTGACGGGGAACTATCTAATAAAATGTAGGTATGAAAGGATCCAACAGACTGACTGGCTTAGGCTTCTTGCTGTTGACTGTTTGTTGTTGACTGTTTGTTGTTGACTGGTTGTTGTTGACTGATTGTTGTTGATTTGTTATTTTTAACTGGTTATTTTAAGCTGGTTGTTGAGCTTGTTGTTGTAAGCTGACTGTTGTTGACTGGCTGTTGTTGACAATTGATGGTTGTTGACTGGTTGTTGTTGATTGGTTGTTGTTGACTGATTGTTGTTGACTTGTTATTTTTAACTGGTTTTTTTAAGCTGGTTGTTGAGCTTGTTGTTGTAAGCTGATTGTTGTTTACTGGTTGTTGTTGACAACTAATTGTTGTTGACTAATTCTTGTTGACAACTGATCGTTATTGACTTGTTATTTTAAGCTAATTATTTTAAGCTGTATTGCTGCTGACTGGTTGTTGTTGACTGGTTATTTTAAGCTGGTTTTTGTAAGCTGATTGTTGTTGGGCGCCCAAAACAACAATTTGTAGACGTGTGTAAACGCGACATGAAGACTCTGAACATAAATGTGCACCCAGGGAAGAAATAGCTGAAGACCGCTATTTCTGGAAACACACTCTAAAGCTCCATCTCAAACAAGAAACAGACAGATTCACAGGAAAAGAGAATACACGGCGAAATAAAAGATAAGAAAACATAACATTTCTAGGGGCGCTGACAAATCCATAGTCAGTTATGACTGACGGAGGCTACTATACTATACTACTATACTGTTGTTGTAGTCGGGTTGTTACAAGTTGGTCATCGTTGATTGATTGTAACAGGTTGGTTGCTAGCCTGGTTGCTGTAAGTTAGTTACTGTATGCTTGCTGTTTTAGGCGTGTCATAGATTAATTGTTTACACTGATCGTTGTAGTCTGCATGTTGTAGTAAACTGGTTGTTGCAGGATTCATGCTGCAGGCTTGTTCTTGCAAACTGGTTATTGTAGTTCTGTAGCTGTAGGCTGTTTATTGTTGACTTATAGATATAATGTGTTTCTTTTAAGTTGTTTATTGTAGGTTTTGTTTGAAGTCGGCCGCAATAGACTGTAAGTTTGTAGTTCTAGGCTTGTTAATGCTGGTTAGTTGTTGTTAACTGGTTATTGTAAGCCTCTAGTAAGCTCGTGTTATTAGATTATTGCTGTAGACTTGTAATTGTAAGCTGATTGTTGCGACTCTGTTATTATAGGCTGGTCACTGTAGACTGGTTATTGTAGCCTGGTTATTGTAGACTGGTTATTGTAGCCTGTTTATTGTAGACTGGTTATTGTAGGTTGGTCATTGTTGACATTATTGTAGACTAGTTTTTGTGGGTTGCTTATTATTGACTAGTTATTGTAGGATGGTTATTGTTGACTGGTTATTGTAGGATGGTTATTGTTGACTCTTTATTGTTGAATTATTGTACACAGACTGTTATAAATGTGTTGTAGGCTGATCGTAAATGTTGAAGTCTGTTACATTCGTGTTACTGAAGCTGACGGTTTGAAGATCACTTTCTTTGCAACATAAAAATAATTAACTTTGATTTATTAGAAAGACCACACATACATCTGAGCCTGTTGGAAAATAGGATTATTGTGACTACTGTTTTTTAACATGGTCCCCTACACTTTACATTCCCTTGAAAGGGACATCTGTTGAGCTAGTGCATCTCCCAGTATGCGATTCCTCATCAATCATGTATGTTTATACTTTTCTCCATCACCAATATACTTGGACAATATACATTAGATATCCGATCTCTTTCCTGCAAACACTGAAAAGATTATGCAATACACCAATATCGAAGTACTGTAGATGGTCAGGAACAGTTAATTTCAGTACAGCTTATTCATTTTTATGGTAACAATGAAAGATTTTGATTGTTTTTTTACTATTGTGTCAAGCAGTAATTATTGTGAGTCAGGATTGGCTTCAGACATTTCAGTAACTTATGATAGCACTTTATTTCTGTCCAATTCCCTCAGCGTTTCTCCCATACTTAATCTTTTCGACATTAAAATTTCAAATCCTTGAAAAATCACCGATAAATTAAAGAATGAAGCCCTTCAAGACTCCTTCAAGAGTTGTTTCCACTGAATTCTGCCAGGAATCTCTAATGACTTTCATCGCGCACAAAATCGTGAAACTTTTCTCAAATGCTTTTAATTTATTCATTTTGCTGTCAGTTCTACCGTTAGTGTCTAAGGTCGGGATAGCTTTTGCGAAAATGCTTCTAAATTAGAAGGATTGAAGTCTCAGAACCAAAAAGCGTTACTTTCATATATTAGAACATCAATGAGTGTTAATGACTAGTAAAAGATAAACAAAGTGTTAGACCAAACGATAAAACAAAAAACCGGTTCATATGTGTACATGTACACATGAGTGTGTAATCACAACTGTTTGACAGTGATAGTTTAGTTGCATCGCCAAATTTCTCGATTTGGAAATATCAACTGCTTCTTTCTTCTGGAAGTACAATTTTTCATTGCCAAATTTGTGCATATTAAATTCTAACAATTGTTTATAGTAAAACATTGAATGAGCGTTTCACAACTGAAAGTGCCAAATGTTGAATGACCACAAATAACATTATTAAAACAACAACATAGTGAGATAATTTGAGCTGCTGAGTGGTGTCACTATTTCAGCCAATTGTAGATAGTATATATTAGAAAAAATAAGCAGAATGTAGCTTAAACCAAATCATGAATAACTACACATATCATTTCTCCATACAAAATGGCCTTCGAAAGAGCTGACAGGCAAGGACTATACCTTCGATAGAGCTGACAGAACAGCTGTATATATAGTTCTTCGACACAGTTGACAGAACAACTGTGGATATAAGACTTCGATAGAGCTGATAGACAACAGCTGTGATAAAGGTCTTCGAAAGAGCTGACAGAACAGCCGTGTCTATACCTTCGCTAGAGTTGAATGACAAACATTTAGATAAACGCCTTCAATAGATCTGATAGACAACAGTTGTATATATGCCTTAGATAGAGTTGACAGACAACAGCTGTATATATGCCTTAGACAGAGTTGACAGACAACAGCTGTATATATGCCTTAGATAGAGTTGACAGACAACAGCTGTATATATGCCTTAGATAGAGTTGACAGACAAAATCGATGTATACATTTACAACAAAATGAAGTCAATACCCACCTAATATAAAAACCTATACAAAAATTAAATCAAAGATATAATTACCCTTGGCTAATCAAAGACATTTACTATCAAGATGGAAGTTAGGAAGGAAAACGTACATTTAACTCAGTTATTCAACCCATCTACAGACCACATACTAAGAACCCCTAGAGTATTTGACATTATAAGTGAGCTCCCCTTTGCAAACATCCAGGTTATCAAATAAATTCACAAAATGAATTACCGTGTTGTTTTAAATGGATTGAATAGACCTGCAAGAAACATAATATACAGATCAACACAGAAAAGACTGAGGTCACATTTATTAGCAGAAGAGAGAGTTAGCGATTGTAGATTTGTATAGAGAAAAGAGGGCAGAAACAAATGAAAGAGTTTAAGTAATTTTGAACTATTGTGGCAGAAATTGGAAAAATTGAGACCAAAACTGAAAACATATGGAAGAAATAAAAACAAAAACAGGACTAAGAAAACTCATCATAAAAAAAATTAACACTTGACCGTGTATCAAAAATGAGAAATTATGCAACTCAAACATTTTTTATAATATTGTGCTAGCAGCGTCAAACATGGACATTATCACCTAAGAAGGAAATAATGATCACAACTACTCGAAAGAGACGTCATCGAAACATGCTTAATGTGAGAATAAACGAGAAAAACAAGAAAAGAGGAAACCATGAAACAGAATTGGAGCAACACCGGTTCTAATCTTCATTCAAAGACAACAAATTAAATTATGTGGATTGTAATGATTGCAACGCAACCTGCATCCCATGACAACAATTAACAACCACAAGCAGCAACAGGATTGAGGAAACCCCCAGAAAATGGAAAAAGGAAATATTTGAGCTCACACAAATCACCATGTGTGAGACGAACCACACAGCACTGTCAAGAAAACTCCATTTTCCCACGATGTTGAGAAGCAAATGAGGAAAGAGAACACAAAGAAGTATAAACCAAGGACACCATCACTTATTAATGCTTCCTAAAAGGCCACTTTCACACTGACACAAATGGTTGCCAGCTACACTCACACACGCACGCACACAGGGCGCTGGCACTTGCTCAAGCCGTTAAATTCTGTGCCGTGTATCATCAGCAAAATGTTTGATCATTAATTTTGATTTTTTCCTTCTAAGCAGGTGAAAGATGGCTTTAATGCTCACCGATGTTATTGATTATTTGACGGCTATTCTCTTCAGCAAAATTAACTTTTTTTCATGAGACGTCTTGGGACTATTTTCTGTATTTCGCTTTTCTGTTTCAGTGTGGCATATTTGACAATGGAAACAAGAAACAGAGTTCTTAAATGTTATGTAGAATCAGTCTTTAACATATTGATGCGAATCATAGACAATAGGACAACATACAATAAAATCCTTGGAGGCTGTAGAATTGTGGTTTTGTAGAGAAGAATAAAAGACTAAAACTATGATCATAAACAAAGAAAATACTCAAATCCCACAAGTGGATATCAAAATTGAAGGAATAGACCTGGAGACAGTTCAGAACTACAACAACCTTGGACATACTATAACCAGTGATGGAAAATGTACAACTGAAATAAACAAAAGAATAGGAATGGCAAAAGTAATTTTAATGCCATGAAGAACATATTAACATCAAAACAAATAACACCAGGGCTAAAACTAAGAATATCAAAATGTTACATCTTCTCAATATTCCTATATGGTGCAGAAACATGGACATTAGACAAGAAAACAGAACAGAGAATTGAAGCCTTTGAAATGTGGATATATAGAAGAATAGGTAGAATTGGATGGAAGGAAAAGAAAATAAACGATGAAGTCTTAAAGCAACTAAAGATGAAAAAAGAACTACTAAGCACAATTCAAACAAGACAAATGCGGTTTTTGGGTCACGTTAAAAGACACAACAGCCTACTAAAAGTAATCCTGGAGGGGAAAATACAAGGTAAAAGAGGCAGAGCCAGACCAAGACTAACATGGACGAGTAACATCAAAAGATGGACAAATCAGCCTATGACAACCTGCATCATCAAAGCAAGAGACAGAGCGGAATGGCGCTCCATTTTAGCCAACCTTCGTTGCGGAGACGGCACTCGATGATGATGATGATGAGAGAAGAATATGAGAATATCAAGAACAGTTAAGAAGAGTAATAAAAACATTCTGAAAGAGGCCGAAGAAAAAAGAGAGCTGATTTCCAATATTAGATAGAAACTTTCATAATTTGTTGGCAATATAATGATAAGGGAACATATGGAATATATTGTGACAACTGGGAAAATTGAGGGACGAAGGGATAGAGAGAAGAAAAGAAGAGAAAATATACCAGACAGCTTAAGAGAATGGCTTGGCAGAAGGTCAACAATAGAAATGATAAATAACTGTCGAGATCGAGAGTTGTTTGAGAAGCATGATCACATTGCCAGCACGCATGGTACTTGATGATGATTTCAGTATTAAGGCCTATGTTTCACAGTTTTAGAAGAATATGATTATTTTGTCCTGTCAAATTAATTTTTTTCTTAATTCAATTTTCCATATGTTCTATTCTAGTATACATTTTCAATTTTGTTATTCCTTGTTACTGATGCTGAATCAGAGGTCTTTGACTAATACGACTTATGGTTGATGTATACTGTACATGTTGGAAAATAAAACAAGTGTATTTTATATCAGGCATTAAGGACTTTAAAATAAAAGATTGACCACTAGCGAGTTTCACTCATCCGTTCTAACTTTTGTTGTATCTTCTAATCATCATCAGGTGTTATCATTCTGTGCGATTTTTGTTTCTGGGTTGTGTCTCCATGTACTTCTAGTTCTTCATTGTGTCCATTTGCCGCATGGGTTCCAGATATAAAATCGTTTTGTAATTCTTGTTTTTTTGCTTATCTACGAAGCGTGTGTTTGTGCGAAAAATTAGTGTTTATAAACGCTTAATCAATTTCATAGTAACAGATTTTGAAAACTTCAATGAAGAGGCAACTCGATTTTACCTTTAAAAAGGCTGGTTTACTTTATTTCGTTGATATACTTTTATATAAGAAAACAGAACCGATTATAATAATAGGAGCTTGTTAAAAAAATAATTGATAAAATATCATAACAAAGCACAGTTGTCCTGCATCAATAACTTCACTCTATTACTATCTGACTATTGACTTTCCGAGTCCATTCCAAGATAACACCCGAAGAATGATAGTGAATATGTCTCATTATGTAGCCGTCATGTTAGCTCACTACAGATCAATATAAACCTGACTCCTGATATTTATACTGAGCAATAAAGCTGTATCTTGGCTGCTTTCATCCTGTTGAGTTTATATTCTAATGTCTGGTACGCTAAGACTCATGTCCTGTAGAGTAAACCAAATGAAAAAGCCCACATTTTAAGTTCGTCAATTAAAAATCATGAAACAAAATGTTTTTTTTTTTTTTTACATGCCGTGTATACATGACATCAGGGAATCATAACCCCGATGAGTCCGCCCCTCTAAACATGCGTAGAAGGCAATGGACCGAATGACATGCTAGAATTGGTCCAATTGTGATGAAAATATAGCCTCCTATTGAAATCCTCCTGCTATGATTTTTATTAACATTATTATTATTAGCATTATTATTATTATTCTTATTTCTAATATTATTATTGTTTATACAAATACAGAGACCGCTTTACAAGGTCCGCAGTTATAGATAGACAAATGAGGAAGAAAGTGGTAACATCTGAGTTGGAGTGGTGTGTGTGTGCGCGCGCGCGCGCGCGTGTGTGTGTGCATGGTATAAGTTCTGTTGTTGACTGTTTTCCATGCCATGACACCAAGCTATCCAGTCAGTATTTTCTCTCTTTGTCGTCCGCGATCTCTCTTTCCTTTTATTTTGCCAGTTGTAACCAAGTATTCCAACTTTCCTCTTCTCATGATGTGCCCAAAAAATGTGTATTGCTTCTTTCTGGTGTTTTTTTATAGCTACCTATTTGTGTTGGAGTCAAGTAACAGGCAAAAGAAAATGAAACACCTTAGAAGCAATTGTGGAAAGATTTTTGCTGAACTTTGATGCAACCAATCACGTTATGTAAAATGCTGTTCACTACAACAAGCGTACAAGTATGTTCGTACAATCATGTCAAAATGCAATCTATCTTTCTTATACTGCTTTATCTGTCATTCTCGAGATATGTTTATCTGTTAAAATGCATCGATAAAGTGCATACTGCTTAGAATAGTGTAGAAAGATATATTATCTGGCACAACGTTCTTGTGGAAGTCAAAATACCTGTTATATTTTTGCTGTTGTTAGAGGCCTAAGTGAGACATGATGGAGAGGCCTTATGAACGCTTCCCGAAAAAAAGATAAATGGTAAACGCAGCAAAGGAGAGAATCTGACTCTTGGGCGTTAGTTAGTTAAGGTTACTCAGTCAGTTAATCGTCGGATTATCCTCATCGAACATAGAACAATTGTTCATAATCGCTCAGATCTTCCGAACAAAAACCGCGGTGTGAAACAATAAACTTGTTCACAAGTCGACCCTCGATCTCCTCGACGCTCTATTGAAGTTAAGCAATATCACACTTGACTAAAATAAATTTAGGGGAGGCGCACCATGGCTGCAGATTCACGAAAAACATCGAAATTTTATCTCGCCCTTCGTTTCTAGCGTACGCTTAGGGACATACGATCGTCAATTATGATGACGTAGCATTCTAAATAATGGAAGCACCCTAACGTTTGATTCACTCCAAAGAACGCTGCCATTTCGCATGAGCTCCGAAACGATGTGTGCAAAATTATTAAAGTGAAACTTTCAATTGACTAGGCACACGAATCCATATAATTGGCGCCGAACAAATCCAATGACAGTTGAACAACTCTCTGTGTCATTACGTAAAACGCACCACGAATTCACGACAGAAAAAGGTCGGATTCACACCACTTTATTTGCCGAAAAGACCCGCAGGCCAGGCGCACGGACTCAGTAGCACCGGTGCTCATCCGTTAAGTGGAAATATCCGGTTGACTTAAGGCAGCGATCTGCAACAGAGAGATGATATTAATCGGTCTCAAAAAGCAAATCCTTCAGCGGTCAATGAAACACAAAACTATATTCCATAATCTTGAAACCGGAAGATTCACGGACAGTAGAAACACATTCAAGACTTTCATAACTGAACTGTGTCATCACCACCGTCTGACAAATGCTTACTCAGAGCCGCCAACATGACTCTATAAGATCCTTATAAGCGCACACTTGCCTAAGAGAGCGTTCCGAAACATTCCACGAGGAAAACATCGCTGACAGAAAGGATAGAACAATCTACATCCAAACGATCATACATCCACAGTTGAGACGGGAAACGACTTTACGTCTGCACCAGACATAAAGAACATGTCACTTGTGTAATAACCACTTGTTTACACATATCGGGGGAGAAGACAGAGGAGGGATGCTGTCAAACTGTCAACATTGCTTGCGAAGGACGGGCATTATGTATGTCTCATTTTGTCTTTCCATTTAACTTTTAGTTGACTGTTTATTCGAATACCTCTCTCTCTATCTATCTATCTATCTATCTATCTATCTATCTATCTATCTATCTATCTATCTATCTATCTATCTATCTATCTATCTATCTATCTATCTATCTATCTATCTATCTATCTATCTATCTATCTATCTATCTATCTATCTATCTATCTATCTATCTATCTATCTATCTATCTATCTATCTATCTATCTATCTATCTATCTATCTATCTATCTATCTATCTATCTATCTATCTATCTATCTATCTATCTATCTATCTATCTATCTATCTATCTATCTATCTATCTATCTATCTATCTATCTATCTATCTATCTATCTATCTATCTATCTATCTATCTATCTATCTATCTATCTATCTATCTATCTATCTATCTATCTATCTATCTATCTATCTATCTATCTATCTATCTATCTATCTATCTATCTATCTATCTATCTATCTATCTATCTATCTATCTATCTATCTATCTATCTATCTATCTATCTATCTATCTATCTATCTATCTATCTATCTATCTATCTATCTATCTATCTATCTATCTATCTATCTATCTATCTATCTATCTATCTATCTATCTATCTATCTATCTATCTATCTATCTATCTATCTATCTATCTATCTATCTATCTCTGCCGATCTGTTTGCATTCTAAATGTGTGTCTTTCAGTCCCTTCGTCTATAAGCCAGTCGGTCTATCATTACACCTGTTAGTCTGACTGACTACGTATCTTTCATATTGCCTACTGTCCGTCCGTCTGTTTGCCTGTCAACTTTCCTGTACAATTTTTCACCTGTCCATTTACAATACAGGTCAACTTTCAGTATAATATCCTGCTTGTTTGGATTCAACTCTTTCTTTCTTTCTCCCTTCCTTTTTTCCTTTTCTTTTTTAACTTTTTTCTATTCTTTGTTAATTTCTTTAATTTGCTTTCTTCTATATTTCTTGTTCACTATCTTTCTCCCACACCCTATCCTTTGTATTATTGCTTTACCTCAATATTTCTCATTTTCATTTCTGTCCTTTTTCCTCATTTCTCCGATTACCTTTCTTAATAACCCCCTTTGACCCCCCCCCTCCATAACATTAATTTCTACCTATCCTCCCTCACTCACAACCTATTCCCCCCCCCCCTTTTTAAATGCCTCGCCTTGGCCTATTAGCTGTGACTGCTTTCCCATATACCTCGCCGAGTGGAGAGAGCGTACTTATATTATTGAAGTGTTCAATTACAGTATGTAAATTATTAAATTAGTGCCTTCTGGTTTCGCATCAATTTTGCGAACATATTCTTTAACTGAGTACGTAATCAAGTCGTAATCAGTGTTCATTAGAGATTGAAATGAAAGGGCAACTTGCTAAATGGAGGCTGTGTCACTTTGACATATACTTTCTTTAATAATACACGTTTTAGGTCAAGGATAGACAAATCGGTAGCCTAACTATGCACAATCATCAGACAGGTCAATTGACCTGGTATCGATATTTGTTCAAAGTGTAAAATTAGCTAAAAATTTAAGCTGAACTACATCGTGAGAAATAATTATAACATAAAAAGACTACACAGGGCAAGGAATTTTGTCGCAATTACGGCAAATTCAAGAATTTTTAAAATGTTTATTATTAATTCTTAAAAACGAAACCACTTTTTAAAATGTAAACGTCACTTAAATAAAAAATATATTCGCAATGTCAAATTATTGGTAAATGACTGCCCCTTTTTGTATGAAATCTTGATTGCCACAAAGTCTATCAGTCTAAAACTGCACAGATGTATCATAGGAAGCCCAATTAGATTATTAAAAACTACTTACAGAACTTTCCATTTTCCTGTTCTTTTTTAATATTGTCGCTGTTCCCTATAATTTATATAACTTTCCATTTTCCTGTTCTCTACTAACATTGTTTCTGTTCCCAATAATTTATACAACTTTCCATTTTCCTGTTCTCCATTAACATCATTACTGTTTATTAAATACATGTGTATAGAACATTCTACTACTTTGTGTCAACGAATCATGAACTATATTCATGTCACAAGAATGAAGAAATTAATTCATTTTTTAAACGCTATCTTCGAAGCGTATAATTAGATCTCCCGCAGAGGTGAAGTGACAATCTCTAAACACTGAATCTTACTGGGATTGCAAACTTGTTTACTGTTCTCCGGTGACATCATTAAAGATGGCTGCCGCGCCTTATCAGGCTGACGAGTTGCCAATACGAGCACACTCAAAAATACAAATGTCACTGTTGTACTTTTGAATGACTGGTGAAGAGGATTCACACACGTTCTTGAAGATCTGATACCCAGAAATGTCTTATCCACTTTTTATTATCCACAATTGTCTTCCTACTCTAGACATTGAATACAATTCAAACAGGAACAATGAGATTTTGGGGCATGTTAAAAGACACAGCAGCGTATAAGAAGTAATGAAGGAAGAGAAGGTGCAATGTGAGAGAAGCAGAGGCAGACCAAGTCTAACGTGGACGAATAACATCAAAAGATGAACAAGTCAGCCTATGATAACCTGCACCATCAACGCAAGAGACAGAGCGGAATGGCTCTCCACGGTAGCCAACCTTCGATGCGCAGACGGCACTCGATGATGATGACTCTAGACACTAAGGCAATACAGTAACTGCGTTCCTACAAAGGGAGTCTTAGAAAACAAATGCAAAGCGACAGTAGTTGCCACAATCTCCACTCCTATGATAATTGTAGGTAAAGCCACCTTTATGTGATCATAATATTGCTTTCATTTTAGTTGAGATTGAAAGAATAGGTAGAATTGGATGGAAGGAAAAGAAAACAAACGACGAAGTCTCAAAACAACTAAAAATGAAAAGAGAACTGCTAAACAGAATTCAAACAAGACAAATGCAATTTTTGGGCCATGTTAAAAGACACAACAGCCTACTAAAAGTAATCTTGGAGGGGAAAATCCAAGGTAAAAGAGGCAGAGGCAGACCAAGACTAACATGGACGAGTAACATTAAAAGATGAACAAACCAGTCTATGACAACCTGCACCATCAAAGCAAGTGACATAGCAGAATGGCGCTCCATGGTAGCCAACCTTCGTTGCGGAGACGGCACTTGATGATGATGATGAGTTGAGATCCCCAATACTAAACATACCTGCAGCTTCATATAACCATTCATAAAATGGTGTCATTCTCACCAACTGATTTTAACTTGTGTTCTCCCTTTACATCTTCGCCAATTGCATAGGTCATCATCAGACGAAATAAAAGAAACACGTTATGCTGTGTACTATTGTCAGCAATACAATCATAATTTTAGCTTCACTGTGACTGTCGCTATTCTTCTTAAATAAATTCTTCTTTGCCACACAACGTACTTTACAACCACTTCGTTTTGTAAACACATCTAATATCATATCTTACTGTTACTAAGTGAAAGAAAGCAAAAATAAAGGACTCAGCCTTAATAGCAAAAAGACAGAGGTAATGGTAACAACAAAGAAAAAGACATCACCTCAGTGCAAAATAAAGGCAAGTGGAACAATATTAAAACAGGTAAATGAATTTAAATATTTGGGAACTTTGTTAACCTCAGACGGAAGATGTACAAAAGAGGTGAGATGCAGAATAACTCAGGCAAAAGCAGCTTTCCAAAAATGAGGAAGATACTATGCAATCCATTTTTGACAATAGAAACAAGAAAAAGAGTTCTTAAATGTTACGTAGAGCCAGTATTAACATATGGATGCGAATCATGGACAATAGGACAGCAGACAAGAAAATCACTGGAGTCTGTAGAAATGTGGTTTTACAGAAGAATGTTGAGAGTACCATGGACAGCTAAGAAGAGTAATGAAGATGTTCTGAGAGAGGTCAAAGCAAAAAGAGAGCTAATTTCCAATGTTAGGAAGAAACAATCATCATTTTTGGCCATGTAATGAGAATAGAACATCTGGAATATATTGTAACAACTGGAAAAATTGAGGGACGAAGAGATAGAGGGAAACAAAGAGAAAAAATAACAGACAGCTTAAGAGAATGGCTTGGCAGAAAGTCAATAACAGAAAAATAAATAGCTGCCGAGATCGAAAGTTGTGGAGAGGCATGATCACCTACGCCAGCAGGCCTGGTACTTGATGATGATGATGACTGTTACTTCTTTCTTAGTATTGATCACTCGTGCTTTAGCTTGTTTCATAAGTCGTGCCCAACTTTAAAAATCAATATCTTTTAAACCGCTTTTTGTAATTTTTTCAAAATTTGCATGTATAGTTATAATGATTAGAACCCAACAGGGAATTAATTTCATTAAAAACAAACATTTGGTTATTATTATTGCTTTTTTGATTTATATAAATTTATAACGACCCATTGATGTAGTCAAAACTTAGTGTTTACAGTATTTAAGTTAAAAATAGCGATTACAAATCTATACACGCTCAAATTTACGATTTTGCACGCTTTCCGCGTGAGTTCGCTGACACAATTAGACACTTGTAGTAAACACGAGACATTGTGTGTTCCATTTCCGTTAATTCAGCGGCGTAACGTGGAACAATACCATTTATCATGAGTCTTAAAATGAAATTATGCAGTTTACAAAACATCGCAATAAAAATGTATGACTATTTTTGCAAAGAGGCTAAACAAGGAAGATTATTTCATTCTTTAGAAAACCCTGAGAATAGGACAAGACACATTTTGGATTTATCTAAACGGTCATTTAATCGCTGGATTCAAGCACGTGACCGTCAATGTTCCAAATATACAAAATCACAAGGAAGAGCAAAAATGTTGGATAATTTCGACAGTGAACTTATTAGAAGTGAAATTCGCAAAATGTTGGGTATGAATGAAACTGTTACAATAAGAAAATTAAAAGTATCGCTGAAAAAGAACAACAGTATTGAAATATCAAAGTCTACATTATGGAGGAATGTGAGAGCTGCAGGATTTACATTCAGAAAGTATTACAATGGACGAAACATCATCTGTGAGAAGCCACATATAGTAGTCATGAGAAGGAAGTACTTACGTGAAGTAAAAGAGGTGCGCAAGCAAGGTTATGATATTGTGTACTTGGATGAAACATGGATCAATGCTCACCACACTAACCAAAGGGAATGGCAGTCATCAGATGGAAAGATTAAGAGATTAATACCTAGCAGCAAAGGACAGCGCTTGATAATTGCTCATGCAGGTAGTCGACAACATGGACTAATACAGAATGCAGAGCTCATTTTTCTTTCAAAATCCATAGACAATCTGGATTATCACTCTGAGATGAATGGTCACATATTTAGACATTGGATTGAAAATTCTGTTCTCCCAGCACTATATCGACCATCTTGCCTAATAATGGACAATGCAGCGTACCACAACATCGTTGCACTTGAAGATAAAGTTCCGACGTCATCCAGTACAAAAGATGCTATTAAGATATGGCTCACAAAGGAGCACATACAATTTAATAACATGTACTTAAAACCTGAATTACTATCTCTAGTAAAGCAAAAACAGAGGACAAAGATTTTTCAAATAGAAAAGATTATCCAAGAGCACGGTCATATAAGTTTGAGGCTGCCACCTTACCATGCTCATTTAAATCCAATAGAACTAATCTGGGCAAAATTAAAAGGACAAGTTGCAGATGAAAATACAACATTCAAAATATGCAATGTAAAGACTCTTGCTAATCTCGCTTTATTAAATATAGACAAAGATTATTGGGCTAAATGTGAAGACCACGTCTTAAAACAGGAAGAGGAATATTGGAAAAATGATGGTTTGTGGAATGTTCAACCCCAAACAGTTATTAATCTTTTAGACTCGTCTGATTCAGAATGAAAGTATATAGCCCCAACAATGTTGGCCCCTATATTACCTTAAATTAGTTCAACAAAAGGTCCTTTTCAGGACCACACAACTATGAAAATTGGACATACAGGTATACCTTGATATTATCGTCCGACCTCGAACTGAGCAGACAATAATTCTCCTGGTGTTTTGTTTTATCCAGTTATTTCCCCATTACGGCCACGCCTTTACCTAGTGAAAATTAATCATAGACCAGCAACTACGGTAATTTCTATTCTTTAGGGCTTCACAATTTACAACTTTGACAAACATCAAAGAAATATCGCCGCTTTAAGAAATCTGCAGCTGCAAGATATTTGTTTAATATACATTTAAAGGGTCTTTTGCATTCTAATAACATTTGGAAAATTTCAAAAGTATTTAACAAACGGTTAGAGAGTAATAGCGTTTTGAAGTTGGGCATATGTTTTGAAACGAGCTATAGTGTTAATATTATCTCATGTGTCTGGCTCCTATAAATATTACTCTCCTACCCTTATCGTTTAGTATTTAGATAGATTCTATCATTCACTATGGGGGCCTCGGTAGCCCAGTTGGGAAAACCACCGACGTACTACCGACGTTCGGACAACCCGTGTTCGATTCCCGCTGGGAGCAGTGTGAATTGTACTCGTGGTTGAAAAAAAAAATACCCCCACGGTCGACCCAGCCGTTGGCAGAAATGGGTACCAGGGTATTATCCTGGGAAGGTGAGGAATGTCGCTTCGCATCTGAGTTTCGATGCTTGAGGCTACACTATACATAAATATCCAACATTTCTGGATAGGCGGCCGAGCACATATGGGTGGAAACTCGCGTGCTAAGACGCCGGTTCAAGTCTCGTACTTTACCTTTACTTGTAGAAATGTTTTCTCTTTGTCTCTCATTTTCTAATATACTTTTCCATATCTTCTATTGTTCTTCGTTCTTACTTCTTTCGGCCAACCTACCTATGGTCTGTCACTTTATTTTCATATAATGCGGTTTTTCTCAAAATCGTGTAAACTATTTTGTTGGTCGAACATTGTACACTTTTTAGACTCGACTTCTATAGAAGCAACACATCTTTAAGACGATTATTATATGACACGGAATGTGGTGAATGACACGGAATGTGGTGAATGACACGGGAATGTGGTGAATGACACGGGAATGTGGTGAATGACACGGGAATGTGATGAATGACACGGAATGTGGTGAATGACACGGAATATGGTGAATGACACGGAATGTGGTGAATGACGCGGAATGTAGTGAATAACACGGAATGTAGTGAAGGACACGGAATGTGATGATTGACACGGAATGTAGTGAATGACACGGAATGTGGTGAATGACACAGAATGTGGTGAATGACACGGGAATGTGATGAATGACACGGAATGTGATGAATGAAACGGGCGGGAATGTGATCAATTATACACTTCTGTGTAGTTGAGCGAATATTATTTTCCCAAGTTAATCCATGTATCCTATTTCTGGTCATTCAACACCTGGTTCTAAGCTGTCGTTAGTGACAATGAGGCCCCAATAACTGAGCTGGTAGACTAAGAGACCAGAATGAATTGTAACTATTGTTACAGTGACCAGAATCTTGTTCGTCGTTAGTTTGGGTATCTCAGCGGTGATCACTATCCGATGTGCCTTTAACGTGTCATCTATTCACTCAACCAGGTCTTCGATGTGTTATTTACTAACCCTTCTATATCATATACAAAACGAAGGTTGGTAATACTACGTTTAGGGACCTAAGCTATTCTTCGATTACATTCTGTGCCTGCATGCTTGATCCTTTGCTTTCTTTGATAGTCTGAAGAGTGTCAACTTGATGAGCTGTTCACGAACTTTCTCCAGTTTCTCTTTTGTCGTGACAGTTTGTGAGGTGACATTCCATAATATTCTGGGCAGTTATGTGATTGTTCAAATATTGTCCATGTTCTTTCTGTCATCAATCCATTTTCTCTTCTCTTTACCTCACCGCCTTCTACAGTTCGCCGTTCCTTGCATTATGGATATGACCTGGTCATGAGATCTTGTGACAAGTCGACCTGGAACATTTTCTTGTTACCTTACCATTGTAAGGGAGCCGCGATAGCTCAGTGGTTAGTGAACTGGACTACCACGGACAAGGGGTAGGGTTCGATCCCAACCGACGGCTTCCGGGTTCACCCAGCCTTAAATGGGTACCGGATTTTTTTCTGGGAAAGTAAAGCAGCACGGGCGTAATACTGACCACATTACCCCAAAAATCATGTGCTGAAGGTCTGTAAAATATAGGGTCACTAACACCATATTTCCCTTTACGCCACTCGGCGTGACGGGGGTACTTTACTTTACTTTTACTTACCATTGTAAGAAGCTCTTCATTTGAAATTCTGTTATTGGTGTCGATTTTACTAACTTCCAAGCTTCTGTATAGTCCCTGCATTGTTATTTGTATTTCTCTATGTAGCGTCATGTTTAGCAGGTATATTGCAATATTATCCGTGTTGGAGAAAGTTTTATAGTGGTGAGTTTGTTGATTAATTTGTTATGCTTTATACATTTGATCTTCGTAATTAAATTCCTTTTTTTTTGTAATATTCTGGCGGTTATTTCTATTTTGGAACGTCCATAACGATGACGGATTTGTGATATTTGAATTAATACTAACTCAAAGGGAGTAAACAACCGTGCGTTGTTCCCTAGAAGTCGTGTTCATAAGAGGCGACTAAGGAGGGATAGAGATGGGACTGGCCAATAGTGTAATGAAAAAATTGCAAGTCTCAACATCTTCACAAACACAGACAAGCCATAGAAGGAGAAAACGTAAATCCGCCATCCAAGAAAGATAAATGTTCTGTCTCCTTCATTAATGGATGTTTTAGCAGAATAAAGTGATGGAGATGGCAGGACAAAATCACTAATATAGAACTATGGGAAAGTAATCCTTAAATACTGGTGGACAAAGAGATAGGACAAAGGAGATGGTTTTGGATAGGACTGCGGAAACAAAATGAGAATATAACTCGACAAGCCTTTTATGGAATCCTCAGGGCAGGAGACTAATAAGAATGCCAAAATACACTTGGAGAAGAAAGGTGGAAGTAAAGATGAAGATGATGGGAAAGATATGTTACGGTCATAAGAGAATGGCAAGAGACAGGACGGTTTGGAGAGTATTTTTTTAAGATCAATGCTCCACAGTGAGGGGGATAGTCATATATACATACATATCCACATATGGATAGCGGCTTTGTTTGAAAAATATGAATGTAGCATTGCTAATACAAACATGAATAGCTGAATAGTAAATTGACATATCTGTTTCGTGTCACAAACTGAAGCAACGCATGTAAAATATTGGCGTTAAGAATGAAAAAAATAAGCCACAAATCGTATCTGTGACATACAAGGATCATCCTCAACCATAAAAAGTGTCACATTTCTAGGATTATAGCTGACGTGTTACTCTGGGAGTAAAGCAGTGTTATGATTTAATGTCAGTTTTAATATTTTATTATAAGATGCACATGTCCCAATATCTTCTTTGAAAATTTATGAAAATTCTCAATGTTATTTCAGGGAATGTACTTTGTTGGAATAGGAAATTACGAGGAGTAATAGAACAAACTATACAGAAAGTCTGATCGTCAGCAGCACAACGGTTAGCGCACAATCTTGGCGAAAACAAAATAAGAAATGAATAATACATAGTGTGATTGAAGCTTTACGTAATTAATGGATGGCACAGTTGAATCGTCTTTTCGGCTCAATAGGCTATGTACGGCTAATTTTATTGACTTACATATCTCTGTGTTTGGGAGCCGCGATAGCTCAGTAGTTAGTGAACTGGACAGCAAAGGACAAGGGGTAGGGTTCGATCCCAACCGACGGCTTCCGGGTTTCACCCAGCCTTAAATAGGTACCGGATTTTTTTCTTGGGAAAGTAGAGCGGCACGGGCGCAATACCGACCACATTACCCCAAAAATCATGCGCCGAAGGCCTGTAGAATTTATGGTCACTAACACCATATTCCATATACGCCACTTGGCGTCACGGGGGCTCTTTACTTTTTTTTTTATATCTCTGTGTTTGTATTTTGTTCCTGTTCAAGGCCTATTGAGCCGAAACGTCGTTCAATTGTGTCGTCCATTAATTACGTAAAGCTTTAACCATACCATTCATTTTTTTGTCATTTCTCTTTTACAATCAGCTTTACCGCAGCTTCACATTTTCATGCATGGCTTTGCCTTGACTCCTGCAAAAATATAAACCTTGTTTCAGTACAGGCCCGACGTTCTCTATGGATGACATAACTAAATGAATAATATTTACATGACTTCCTTACATTGGGAAGGTAATACCATCATAGAAGACACTATTTACCTGTAAATTATGCGATCTAATCGCTGAGGGAGATCTAACATTACACAAATCTACATCATAGCATGCTAAGGGGTAATTATTTCTTTAATAGAGATCAATGGCGTATAAACAAATCTGACTAAAGAGGAACAAGGAAAAACTAGAAAGATATGGTGAAAGACAAGAAAAAAATATGAGTGCAATGAGGAGGCGAGGAAGAAGTCGATGTTGAATGCAAATTAAAAAAAGATGAGAAGAAGAAAGAGAAGGAGGAAGAAGAGAAGAAGAAAGAGAAGGAGGAAGAAGACGATGTCGATGGGATCTCCTTGAACTTGCTATTGCGAGGTAAAAAGAAGCTGCCATGTCTGCTGTGAGACTGAGAGGCATCTCGCAGACTATAGCACGATCAATGTACACCACGGCCGGTATCTGAGAGTGCGTTGAGAGCCAGGGAATGAATTTATTAACCAAAAAAATGTGAAAAAAGAGCACAAATTAGTGATTATCAACGCAAATATTAATTCCATTTCATCATGCAATGTCATTAATAAAAATGGCAGTTGCCCAAAGAGACATTATCTACGGTTCTGCGATTCGCAAATGGCAATATATGAAGATATTTTATGTCTTCTTGTGTCCTTTGATATGGTGAAGGAAATCGTAAAAATGCAGGTGATAAAATGGGGTAATAACTATATTCGAATCATAATTCTATCCACCAATCTATAATCATTTTATTGCTGAAAATAATCTGTTACAATTTGTAAGACTGTCAAAGGACAAAATGAGTCAAAAAGAAAGTTACATTGAGGCAAAAAAGTCACAGTCATAGTGAGTTACAAAGTCTCAAAGTTCATACTGAGTAACAAAATCATACTGAATCATAATGTTACACTGAGTCATAAAAAGTATCACAAAATCATATTGAGCAACAAATTCACGCTTAATCACAAAGCCGTACTGTCACAGAATCATAATGTAAAAAAGTAACACTGAGTCACAAAGTCACATTGAATCACAACATCGATTAACAGAGTCAAATGAGTCACTATATCACAATGAGTCATACAATTACTCCGATTCGTGTAGCCAAACTGATTCATAAGAACCACAGTGATTAATAAATCAACATTATGTCACAAACATCAATCTGGTAACATTTTGTCAGATATTTCCAGCTACCACAAATCATAGAATAAAAAATATAATATTTCTAGCTACAAAATTGTTTCTAGTAGTTTCTATTGCCAAACATTGTGCCAGAAGTTTATTTTGTCCAACTTTGTTTCCAGTAATTTCTATTGCCCAACATTGTATCGGCACAAGGTATATTTATGTAATTCTTTTGTTCGTTCCAACAATGAAAACATAACTAAGTCATTTTAACTCTTTCAATCCGGAACAATGCTTCTGACGATTTTAAAATGTTATTCTCATATATTATGACGTCACATGAAGAGTGCTTTAGAGTTAATTCTGAAACCTATTCTCTTTTAATTTGATTTTAAACTTTGACAAGTTTTAATTAGAAACGAAATGTAAACGACTAGAATCTTGTATCATTAGTTCAGTGTTTCCACAATTATGAGGTCGTTATTGGGAAACATTTGGGAACCTCCTTCATTAAATGGCTCACATTTAAAGCGAAAAAAATGTCCCATCAGAAAAGGAATTCTGGAGTTAAAGTGTTTTAATAATTCTACTCTAGGTGTGTGATATATATTCAATCAATCAAGTATCGGGCCTGGGTGATCATGTCTCTCCACAACTTTCAATCTCGAAAGCTATTATCATTTCTGTTGTTGACCCTCTGATAAGCCATTTTCTTAAGCTGTCCGGTATCTTTTCTCTTTACTTTCCTCTATCTCTTCGTCCCTCAATTTTCCCAGTTGTTACAATATATTCCAGCTGTTCCGATGTATATTATATGTGATGTATATCCTTCCAGATTTAGTGTGCTCTAGGAAGAACGCTGTACAAATGAAAAGCAATTTGAGGGAAAATCTATTGCCATTTTTCGATGCATATAATCCTTCAACAGGCAGTAACCATGACGTTCTATTAGCAGAAACCAAACAACGCAGCCGACCATCTTTGTGGACTGGTATCTCAAGACACTCCGTCATCAACTGGAACTACACGAGTTTGTTATTCAAATCTTCTGCTGGGATTTTCTTTGTTTGTGTCCACAAATTTGATCTGTGTTTGCCCAGCTCTATTCCTTCCTTCTCTCCCGTAGCCGATTCTTGTTTGAAAAAAGAGCCAATAATATTTGTGTTATTAGTTACGGCTCTGTATCTTTTTGTTAAAAAAAACCGTTTCGCAAATGGTTTCTGGTCCTAACAATAGTTTATTGACTGTTTGTCGATTTCTGTCAACTTATGGCCATGTTCTTGCGCAATCTCATGTTTTTTTTAACCCTCTTGATTATAAAAATTACTCTTTTAAAAAAAAAAATCGATTCTATTTTTTTATATTTTCACTGTTAATTGCAGACAATTTTCTCTATTCTTAGTTTTTTTCTTTTCAACGTGAGTTTTTCTGCGACTTTTAATTATTGCGTTGACTTCCTGTTCCCACTTCCTCAATTCCTTATTGTTCCAGCTATTTTTTCGCAGCTAGTCTTGAAGTCATTGTTTCTCAACAAATACTCTATTGTTCAATGACTTTTCCTTCCATTTCATCATTACGTTCCGCTAGTTGAAACAATGTTGGCTACTTCTCAATTGATGATTTAAAAAAAAAACATCCAGAAATTTCTCCTCATGTTGCGCAACATTTTATTATCATTTTGTCGTCATGTTTTCCCCCCTTTTTTATTGTTCTTATTTTTCCGCAGTAACTGTGGCTCTTAAGTTCTCACACTTGCTTCTTTGTATGCAATTTTTTATTTGTATTTCCAAATCTGCGCACCTGATGTGCATCACTAATTGCTCTTTCACTGCAACTCCAAAATGACTGTTTCTAAAGATGCCGTTTTATTACAGTTTGAGATTCCTAGATTTCTAGATACTTGCAACTTTGCGCTTTGTTCTCTCTAGTGTTGGCATTTTTCCTGTTTGAACTGATTGTTAAGTTATCAACATTTCATCTGGCCTCGCTCTGCTGATCGTGCTTGTTCTTCTTTTATAAGATCTCCAGGGGATACTTCTTTCTCTTTCATTTTAGTTTAACGATAAGACATTGTATTGGACTCTCGCACTTCAGCTAAAAGACATAAATAATAGGCGTGCACAAGAAAAAAAAAGAGTGCGAATTAATCTTCAAGTCTAAACCCATGTCTCAGACAATACAAATGTTTTATGTCAGGATATTATTATGTCCCATTAACCTCTATTGCTTTTGTTTATAATTGTTTTTTTCACGTAGTGCAACACTTTCTCTATCACTTGATTTATATTCTGACAAGTTATAATTATATACTCATCACCGTAGAGTATCATGCCTGCTGGCGTAGGTGATCAGGCCTCTCAACAACGTTCAATCTGGACAGTTATTTATCATTTCTGTTGTTCACCTTCTGCCAAACCATTCTCTTATGCTGTCTGGTATCTTTTATCTTTGCTTCCATCTTTCGCTTCGTCCCTAAATTTTCACACTTGTTACAATACATTCCAGCTGTTCCCTTCTCATAACAAGGCCAAAAAATTATGATTGTTTCTTCCTAGTATTGGAAATTAGCTCTCTTCTTGCTTTGTCCTCTTTCAGAATGTTTTCGTTACTCTTCTTAGCTGTCCATGATATTCTCAACATTGTTCTGTAAAATCACATTTCTACATACTCCAGTGATTGTCTTGTCTGTTGTCCTATAGTCCATGATTCATATACATATGTTAAGACTGGCTCTACATAATATTTAAGAATTATTTTTCTTCTTTCCATTGTCAAAAATGGATTGCATAGTATCTTCTTCATTTTTTGGAAAGCTGCTTTTGCCTGAGCCATTCTGCATCTCACCCCTGTTGTACATCTACCATCTGAGGTTAACATTGTTACCAGACATTTAAATCCATTTACCTGTTTTAATATTGTTGTACTTGTCTTTATTTTGCATTGCGATAACGTCTGTTTCTTTCTTGTTATAATTACTTCTGTCTTTTTGCTATTAAGGCTGAGTCCTTTATTCTTGATTTCCTTCACTATAATTTCTAACATTTCGTGTAACTTGTTTTCAATCATAGCGTTTAAGACTATTTCGTCAGCATACATTAGGTTATTTATATTATGGCTTCGATTGTTATTCCAAGTTAATTAAATATTACATGTAAATAAATATTTAGAACGTGAAGAATTGATGGTACTTTAACAGTTTAACGACAGATGCCTCAGTTCATGCTGCAGAATAATTTCACAGTTAACGAGTTAAGCTATTATTGTAAATATAAACTTTCGGACTTGAGGACACTCAAAACTCTTAAATATGAGTTTTTCACTTGAAAAATCAACGTGGAAAAAGTGACGGAAGTCACTTGTAAGAAAGCGCAGTCAGACTGCTCATCACTTCCCCATTATCTGAGAAATCGTTTAGGCTCCAGTCTAGATCTTCGATCGTTTTTGTGAGACATGGTACTCTATTCCACGGGAATTGACGAGCACTGTTAGAATAAGGCAAGCTTGCCTGCTTGGAAAGTTACACACGGTAGTCTGCTCAGTGCACATGATCTTAAATATACTTTATGTTTTGAGTGCGCTGGTTTTTAACAGAGATAGCCGAGTTTGAGCTTCAGTATGGTTTTGTTGTTTTTTTATTGAAAGTAAGATTTACATGTAATGTTTATTTATAAAATATTTTAAAACAGATTATTCCAAGTTCTGCTTCTTGGCTATCGTATATGAAAAATGCAAACATTCGACAGTAGGATATGGAGGTTTAAGAACATTGTTTTCACAGAGACTAATTTATATGTGGAGTTTTGTTTCCTACGTCAAAGATCGGCCAAGTTAGTCAGTGGCCAGTGCTATTGATGTATTTTGTGGGAAATAACAAAGTTACTGTCCTTGGCGTGATCTGTTGCCACTTTTCGAGCCGTGTTCACAGTTTGACTGACAGTGTTAATCTCGATTTGAACTGTCCGTTTCTCCAGGTTTTCTTTGATCAATTCCCTCCCCCTCCCCTCTCTTCATTTCTCCAGAGTTTTCACTTAACGATATCATTTATGATTGTTTATGCATCTCTCCTTATCACATAACGTGTTTAGCATCAGCGTCTACGATATATAGATAAACAAGAAATAGCCACAATGATTTTCTTCTCAGATTTTCTATTCCAACTCAACAAGGGAAAGCTAAAGAAAAATTGCGGCCCTCGCACATTAAACATCAATCAACTATATGAATTATTAAACACGTAAAAATGTTGATTAACTTTACCTATTCAAATGTATGTAGTAAAAATATAATAATAAGAATAACAATATTCAACTCAATCATTATTTTTCAGGCACGTTTCAATCTTGCCCCTAAAAATGCACTCTCATAAAATGTGCACTTGATGACACACCCAACAAATCTCCAAACCGTGTGTAGACTTTTTATGCAAAGTTTGATACGTCAGCTCCCATCGACATGCTATGTCTATTCTCACATTTTATAGGCGAAATTCTGTACTATAATTTGTTATTCTGGATATTAATGTAAGTGGAGCTACACAGAAAAGAACATATTCATGAATTTTGCATTCCAACATTACTCGACATTTTTTGGGCACAATATGAGAAGATGAAAGTTGGAATACTTGGTTACAACAGGCAAAATACTAGGAAAGAAAGATCGCGGACGACAAAGAGAGAAAATACTATTCAGCTTGGTATTATGGCATGGAAAACAGTCAACAACAGAACTGATAAGATGGACTGTAGATAGAAGATTGTGGAAGGACATGATCGCCTACGCCAACCGGTATGGCACATGATGATGATGATGATGATCATTAGTCCAACAATAGATACTTATAATGTATATTAGATTTACTTTAATTTTGTCATCAAACCTTTCATCAAATAGGTTTGTGAGTTTTCTTGAGAAATGTTCACCTTCTGACGATTTCTTGATTTGAAATAAAGCAACTTCTGCCAAACAATCTCTCAAAACTGAACCAAGTCACGAATAA
Source organism: Megaustenia siamemsis (assembly GCA_032433765.1). Lineage (NCBI taxonomy): Eukaryota > Metazoa > Mollusca > Gastropoda > Stylommatophora > Ariophantidae > Megaustenia > Megaustenia siamemsis. Next base: position 170,044,595 of record JAVIAB010000092.1, on the reverse strand, counting down.
ATCACGTAAATATTGAAGATTAACATTGTATGTTTTCTGAAAGTTATCAACAGATTGGCCAAAACACTTGTTTTTATCACAACCAATATCATCTCCCAGGGATACAAGTATTCAGTTTTAAATGATTAATTCATATATATATGTATAGTGTAACACTCAGAACTATTACTCTGAAACATCACTGACCTGAACATTTATTAAGTATCAGTTTTCAATCGATAAAATATAAAAACGCGTTTTGAAAACTGGATTAACATTTTTTAAAATAAATGTATTATAGAAAACAAATTATTAAATCCATCAAAACGAAAGAAAATCAAATTTGCTGTTTTTTGTTTAACCCTTTGTAGAAAGAATGGCGGTCTGCTATTTTTGACGTCCCGTAAGATATAATGAAGGGAAAACTGGAAAACATCAAAAACAGGAAATGAAAAGGATGGGTTTACATTTATTGGGACTGTGTGAGATACACTGGATCAGGGGAGATATATTTTGATGAACATAAAATAATCTATTCTAGAGGTACTGAACATCAAAGAGGAGTAGGTATCATCTTTGATGCAGAAAGAGAAAGAATAGTGAAAGGCTTTTAGCCAATATCTAACAGAGTCCTTTTAGTGAAATTGAACGGAAAGAAGTCATGAATGTCACCAAAAATAAACAGAACATCAACATAACTGTTGAAGGCAGACAACTAAAATAAGTAGAGGCATTCAAATACCAGTAGGAAGTCTAATGACAAACGACAATTTTCAAACAGCAGAGATAGAATCAAGATGCAACAAGGCTTCTCAAATCATTGGACAGTTTTCGCCACTATTGTCCAACAAGGAAATAACTCTGGAGGCAAAACGAGCTCTATACAATACAATCTTCATCCCAACGTTGTGCTACCAATACCAGTCCTGGACCCTACATCCAAGAACAATAAAAAAAATAACCTCTACAGAGATCAAATGTGTTAGACGAATGACAGGAAACAGTCTAAGAGATAAGATCAGAAATGAAGAACTGAGAAAAAAGCTAGGAATAGCCATACCATAGAATATATAAGGAAACAACAGATAAAATGGTTTGGCCACCTGATAAGGCAGAAAGAACAAAACACAACACAACGAGCCTTCAACAAACGTTGTGCGAACACCAGACCCAATGGTCGACCACGAAAAAGATGGGTCGATGGAATATTAGAATCACTAGGAAACATAACAGAAGCAGAGACAAACAAAAGAGCAAATGACCACAAATTATATCTCGCCTCGACGCTGAAAGGCAGATGAGGAAGGAAAGAAGAAGAAGATGAACGGAAAGCCGGTAGATGTTAATGTCATACAACTTTTTACACCAACAGCAGACAGTCTAGAGGAAACAGTTGGTGAATTTTACCACGAGCTTAAAATGACACCACATGGAAACCAATAATGGAAACCACATGAAACACCCAGCTCTACTGGATCTCAATGCAAAAGTAGGAGAGGAAAGAGTTGAAGAGGTGGTTGGTTATTATGGCAATAAAAATTATATAAACCAGTACTCTTATATATCTCATGTCTGGTATTTAGATCTGAACTTCTTTTTTCTTGTCTTACCACAGTGGACAAAGAAGTACTTAGTGTCGTAATGACACTGTGGGGAATTAGAAACAGTCTCCCCATCTTGCTTGCTGCGATGTTATTCGTCACATACGTACGGCGATTTTTCTTATGATATCCGAATCACATTTTATTACGTAGCTTATCCAACTCCATGGTCTGCCAGTTCTCACAGTTATTGAGTAATTTCCGGGTCATAATAATTGCACTCCGAACATGTCCATAGGTGCTCAGATCCACTCCTCAAGTCCCGCGACTGTCGACTCCAGTTCTGTGTTGGTTGATAAGTCTTCTTACACGCTCACTATGTTTCTCGTTTCTGGCTGTGCCCATCTTAACTCCCACAGTTAGTTCTCACAGTGTTTATGTCCTCCACCTTCCAGATCCATACTAACGTACTGAATGTATGCAACTCTCACTTACTGGCTGAACCTTTTTTTAGTGTATTCGATCGACATACATAAAACAGTGTTGACATAAAGGTCGATGAGTCTACAGCCGTCTCATCAGCGTATTGTCTTAGCAGCACTGTGTTAAATCCCTCAAACATGTGCATTAATCAATCATCGATAATCTATGATTGCTGTCAATATTAAATATCATTGACTAAATGCAGACTACTACCGTGTCTAGAAAACAATTCGTCAAACAGTATTTGCTTATTCTCTAGACATATGAGCTTTGCTTGTATCGCATTTTTTGGGGTAACCAGTTTTCTTCCGCTCTGTAGGGCCAATCATTGTGCCAAGTCTGGTGTTTAGCTGGTTATTGTCTAATGTATTTTTTGTGGGTTGTTTCGGTTATTCATAATGTACTACTGAAAGTCTCATGACATATCGCCGGCCGTATATAATTTTAACGGAACACATATTTTTTGTCGCATATGAAACAACTCAGAATGTTAAAGTTCAATGTATCAATAGACTGTGTTAAGTGCATAAGATGATGCGATAAGTCATTTTTCAACTGACTTTTTTCAATCTATTTTCACGTCCATGTACCTAACTAACATTGTTACTCTACTATGTATAATGTGTAGGAAAGGAAATAATGAATGAATTGTGACTATATTAATACAGACATAACAACTCATTAAACGTAACTCATAATAAAAAATAAATACAACTGAAAAGTTTAAATACACACTGTTATCACTATCTTGTCAGGGTAACAAAAATGACATTGAAGATTTAAGCATAGTGGTGTCATGATGTTAAGTACATGAACGTAATTCGTTTCAGAAGAATTATCGAACTGTGTTCGAACTTTCCGAACTAACGGTTAGTATTCCCTTTATAAATAATTGGCAGTGAATTAATCCGTTTATAGTTTCTAAACAATATCCCTTTTGATAAACTTAAACAGCAAATACGTAGGGTAAAGATATCACAATAAAATATCTAAATAATAAATTAAAACATGAAAACATTCCACGAAACAGGTAATATTATATAACAGAATGAACAGTGCACAAACTGTAACTTAGTGAACTGAGTTACGTGTCTCTTGGTGAAGCGGAAGAGAAAGGTTACCCTTCAACAATATAATAACTGTCCTTCTGGGCTTCTTTCTCTGTCTGTTAGTACTACTGGCTAAGGGTTGTGGTTTATTTTTCCTCCCTCTTTTATTGGTCCAACAAAGATTGGTTACTGTTTTCATGCTTCGTATTTTTATCACCTCAGTATACAACCCTCAGTATACAACCCTCAGTATACAACCATCAGTATACAACTTTCCTCCTATGTTTTGTCGTACTCGCATTTCGAACGCAGAAGCATCGTTTCTACTCCAGATATCAATTCTCTGGAATAAGTAATTGGAACTTGGAAACGTTGGAAGTTAGTGTCGCTCCAAGTAAGAGGTTTACTGTGTATATTAAAAAAGGAGAGCAGAAGCTCGAGTCAGTTCGACTTGTCATTTCGCAGCCAGGTGGACGCAGGTGATTATTTTATTTAAAATTTTTACCGGAGGTGAAATTATTTTCGTGGTCTGTAACTACGTTGCGGCTGCATATGGCCATGCAGTCTTTATTCTCCTATTTTCACTGTAGCCCTGTAGAAAGTTTCAGAAAATGAAATAAATATCAGCAAGTTCATTCTTAAATAACAGGCGTCATCTCTTTTAGTGTATGGTGGCAGTGTATTTCACTCACCTATGACCAGCATCACATTTATGTATGATGTCAGTATCACGTCAGGCCAATTCACACTCACTGAGAAAATATCACGTAGCTATTTTTGGAGACAGGGCGAGCCACACAGCAGCGGAAATCGGAAAATAAACGTAAATAAATCCACTTGTGAACAAATTAGGAAAGTTTCACTATTCTATACAAACTAGTTTGCACTATACACACAATTCTTCATGGTATGTCATTTTTATGTGACATTTTGCATTCACTTAACATGCTCTTAAAATACCAACATATATATATTCTAGACAGGCCTGAGTTTTAGAATCAAACGATCACAATTTCAGTATAGCGTTATAAAAGCACTTCATGGAAGACCAAGAATCGACAGGTGGATCAAGTATAGCAGAAGTATGCCCTGTAATGTTCGTATTAAATTATTATTAAAGTTCACATTACCACAGTATTTAATGGTGACGGGTGGCCAGTGCTCGTCCTCGTTGCCAATATCTTCACAAACTCACGAGACAGACCCCTTTCCAAATTATTTGCCAATGTGAGATTCAATTATAGACACTGTTATATCTGGTTCACCGCCCTAACCTCTACGCCTCTGACTCTCTCAAAGAAATGGAAGACAAGGGAATGCGTGCAAAAGAGAGTGAGAAACACAGCAAATAAATAGAGAAATAATGAAGTATTATATTATCTCAAGACCAAAATAAATCAACAAGAAAGGTTAAGATCCATATACCATTAGAAGTTGAAAAATTGACTTTGCTGCCCACTATTCGAAGATAAGTTAGAAAGATCAAACGCTGCTTGTCAATGGTGTTAGTTTTATAAAGTATAGCATGTGACGTTGTTGGGTAGCCTGTAGGCGTGATGACGTATTGCACACAAAGTTCTTTATTTTTTATCTAAATGTGGCATTTTAGTTGTTGTCTTGGAAATTTGGCATCGTTTATAAGATGCCCAGAGCCTAGTACATTCTGTGGTAATGTAACAAACAGATGTCCAGAGCCTAGTACATTCTGTGGTAATGTAACAAACAGATGTCCAGAGCCTAGTACATTCTGTGGTAATGTAACAAACAGATGTCCAGAGCCTAGTACATTCTGTGGTAATGTAACAAACAGATGTCCAGAGCCTAGTACATTCTGTGGTAATGTAACAAACAGATGTCCAGAGCCTAGTACATTCTGTGGTAATGTAACAAACAGATGTCCAGAGCCTAGTACATTCTGTGGTAATGTAACAAACAGATGCCCCGAGCCTAGTACATTCTATGGTAATGTAACAAACAGATGTCCAGAGCCTAGTACATTCTGTGGTAATGTAACAAACAGATGTCCAAAGCCTAGTACATTCTGTGGTAATGTAACAAACAAATGTCTCGAGCATAGTACATTCTGTGGTAATGTAACAAACAGATGTCCAGAGCCTAGTACATTTTGTGGTAATGTAACCAAAAACAAAGAAGAAGAAATTAGTAATTTATGGAAGTGGTTTCAATATGTGGCACCAAAAACAGGACGTTAGATGAGCAAATCTGAGAGTTTGCATTATTCGAGATGAGCAAATCTGAGAGTTTGTATTATTCTAGATGAGCAAATCTGAGAGTTTGCATTATTCTAGATGAGCAAATCTGAGAGTTTGTATTATTCTACATGAGCAAATCTGAGAGTTTGCATTATTCTAGATGAGCAAATCTGAGAGTTTGTATTATTCTAGATGAGCAAATCTGAGAGTTTGCATTTTTTGATGAGCAAATCTGAGAGTTTGCATTATTCTAGATGAGCAAATCTGAGAGTTTGCATTATTCTAGATGAGCAAATCTGAGAGTTTGCATTATTCTAGATGAGCAAATCTGAGAGTTTGTATTATTCTAGATGAGCAAATCTGAGAGCTTGCATTATTCTAGATGAGCAAATCTGAGAGTTTGTATTATTCTAGATGAGCAAATCTGAGAGTTTGCATTATTCTAGATGAGCAAATCTGAGAGTTTGCATTATTCTAGATGAGCAAATCTGAGAGTTTGCATTATTCTAGATGAGCAAATCTGAGAGTTTGCATTATTCTAGATGAGCAAATCTGAGAGTTTGCATTATTCTAGATGAGCAAATCTGAGAGTTTGCATTATTCTAGATGAGCAAATCTGAGAGTTTGCATTACTCTAGATGAGCAAAGCTGAGAGTTTGTATTATTCTAGAATGGCAAATCTGAGAGTTTGCATTTATCTAGATGAGCAAATCTGAGAGCTTGCATTATTCTAGATGAGCAAATCTGAGAGTTTGCATTATTCTAGATGAGCAAATCTGAGAGCTTGCATTATTCTAGATGAGCAAATCTGAGAGCTTGCATTATTCTAGATGAGCAAATCTGAGAGTTTGCATTATTCAACTTTTATCCACAAAATTTTTAACTTTCTTCAGTTTTCTTCAGATATAGTTTCTTCTAAACACTTTGAAATGTATAACAGAGGTATGTGTATTTTATCTTTCGGGAAAGACACAAACGAGTAAATGAGCTAAAATATCAGTGACAAATATCACAAAAAAGTGATGTGTAGTGCTGAAAGATGTTGACAGTAAAAGTTTCTCTACAACTGTCTAATAATTAGATTTTTGTTTCTTATTTCGTGCTATTCTAGTATTATCACTTATGTTATCGTTGTTAAATGTTTTTACTCAGTTATCCAAGGTTTCTGCTAGGACTGATCAACGTTTTCACAAGTTATTGTTTCGTTAAGCGCCTTGTAAGTTTTTTCACCATTACTTTCTTGTGCTTCATCATTTTACACAATACACAACAGTAAGCTAATGTTGCTTCAACACTGCAAGACAAGCATTGGCCTTATGGGTATTTAAAAACAAATTGATAATGAAAAGAATCATTAGTCTGAAAGAAACAAGCACTAAGAGTTCCCATAGCTTGCTGGTTATTCACACTCAAGATTCGTCCGCTCCTTCGCATCATCCTACTTGTACCTAGCAACATCTTCATGAAATCTCATTACTAACATCCATTATCATCTAGTGCCGTAAGACTCCACACATGCGCATTGTGAAACTTGCCATAACTCTCACTTTTAAACGAGCATTTTTCATTAAGATTAGAATTGCTGCTATTTTAGCCTCTCTTGTCGACGTTATTATCAGTCTTCCATTACTGCATCCTCGTCAATCATCATGCCACTCTCCAATAAATGATCATAGAAGAAATTAAGTTCCCACTATGGACCTCATTGAAGTATGCTTATCGGTTCTCGTATTGTCATAGACTCTTCAATGTCCCACACGTCAATCAATCTGTCCGCTCTTTGGCTCTAGTAGCATATACTGCAAATTGTTATCATATTTATTTAACCTTTCACCTTTATCTACATTCACCTTGCCCAAACACCGCCTAAATTATTTCCTAATTTGTTTGGTCTACCTCGTTGTGAAATAGTTCTTAAAATAGCTTTTTCATAATATTAATACAAGTATACTGAATCCGATTTTTTTCTTCACTATTTTACAATTAAGTCGCTCGACAGTCTAATTTCATCTGAAAGCTTACATTTAGAAATCTTACAATAACTTCCTATTCTAAAATTATGGTATGTTTGGAATTTTACATTAGGTAAACGCTGTTGGCAATTATACCCACTCCTGAGCTTATTCTATTCACCCTATATCATCTTACTTCCGTCTTCCAGCTTCTCTCATGCAACGCTATTAAATACAAATTCAATCTGATCATTTCTCTATTTAGAATATATCTATCATTTCCTTGTTATTTTTGTCATCGTAGTACATGCTAGTGTTTCGTAATTGTTTTTCTCGTGCCAAAACTTGATCAATGTCTAGAGCAGTGGTGGCCAACTTGAGGTTACCCGAGGGCCGGATTAAAGCCAAGGCCAAGACCCGCGGGCCACACTTAAGAATATCGTCAAAAATGACAGTAGGGACCTATGCTATATAGTAATATATAAATAATGCTTGCACTTTGACTACATATTTGATTTGTAACAAATCCATTAATTATTCATTTTAAAATTACCTTTAATGTCTCAGTGCGACGATTGTGACTTGTCACAGCTTTCCACCAGAGATTTGAAGTCCACTTCCATTTTGACGTGGCGATTCGGAGAGTATGGGACAATGT